>JAJPUD010001182.1:171808-205342 GCA_023553655.1 Myrmecobius fasciatus | reverse complement strand
ATCCCAGCAGTTTTTGTCAAATAGTGAGTTTTTATCCCAAAAACTGGGGTCTTTGGGTTTATCGAACACTAGATTACAATTGTCATTGAGTATTTTGTTCTGTGAACCTAACCTATTCCACTGATCCACTACTCTATTTCTTATCCAGTACCAAATGGTTTTGGTGACCACTGCTTTATAATATAGTTTTAGATCTGGTGCAGCTAGGCCACCCTCATTTGCATTTTTATTCATTAATTCCCTTGAAATTCTTGACCTTTTGTTTTTCCAGATGAATTTTGTCGTTATTTTTTCTAGTTCAGTTAAATAATCTCTTGGGAGTTTGATTGGTATAGCACTAAATAGATAGATTAGTTTAGGTAGTATTGCCATCTTTATTATATTCGCTCGACCTATCCAAGAGCACTTGATGTTTTTCCAATTGTTTAGATCTGACTTTATTTGTGTGGAGAGTGTTTTGTAGTTTTGCTCATATAGATCCTGACTTTCCCTTGGCAGATATATTCCCAAATATTTTATACTATCGATAGTTATTTTGAATGGAATTTCTCTTTGTATCTCTTGCTGTTGCATTTTGTTGGTGATGTATAAAAATGCTGATGATTTATGTGGATTTATTTTGTATCCTGCAACTTTGCTAAAGTTGTGGATTAATTCTAATAGTTTTTTAGTTGATTCTCTAGGGTTCTCTAAGTAGACTACAGCCTCTCTTCTAAGGATTTGATTTCATACTTCATCAGAAAAATTGAAGCCATTTGATGAGAATTCCCTCACTACTTCTCATCTTCATTTCTCACCACTTAGACATATTCCCCAATTATCTTCTCTTTCACTCTGGATGAAAAGATAATCCTCCTCTTCATCTGTAACATATAACCCCATTTCTTCATGCCTTTATCCAATATATTACCCCCATTATCATTCCCTCCCTTTTTAAGTCAAATCAAGTCAAGAAACAATTTTTAAACAAAATACCAAGTGTTGTGATATCAGAGATATAAATAGAAGCAAAAATAAACAAAATTTCTGTCCTCAAGGAACTTTTATTCTAATAGAAGACAAACTACATGAGGGAGCTGAAAAGTGTGGGAAGGTGCAGGAAGTGGGAAAAGATCCCCATTAAAAGATAAATTGGCATTGTCATAAAATCTACAGAATAAAGGATGGCTGGTCTGGACCCTTCCTTGAAATGAAGGTCCTAAATCGCAGGATGATTTCAGAAAGGCCTGGAAAGATTTACATGAATTGATGCTAAATGAATTGAACATAACCAAGAAAACATTGTACACAACAATGACTAGATTATGTTATGATCAATTCTGATGGATGTAGCTCTTTTCAACAATGAGTGATCCAAGCCAATTCTAATAGACTTGTGATGGAGAAAACCATCCATATCCAGAAAGAGGGCTACGGGAACTGAATGTGAATCACAACTAGTATTTTCACCTTTTTTGTTGTTGTTTGCTTGTTTTATTTTCTTTCTCCTTTTTTTCCTTTTTGATCTGATTTTTCTTGTATAGCACAATAAATGCAGAAATATGTATAGAAGAATTGCACATGTTTAACATATATTGGATTATTTACTTCTAGAGAAGGAATGTGGTAGAAAGTGAAGAAGAAAAATTTGGAACACAATGTTTTGCAAAGGTGAATATTAAAAACTATCCTTGCATGTATTTTGAAAATAAAAGGTTGTTTTTTTTTAAAAAGATGAAGGAGGTAAGCAAGAAGTGCTTACAAATACATGGAGTTACCTAATGTAGCTAATAAGTAGTAGAATTAGAAATCAAATCTAATTTAATCTCTTTTCAATAACCAATTGCCAATCCATTGTTAAAGCATCAAGGCTTAAAATGAAGATCTGAACTCCCCAACTTTCAAGGAGAATTTCTCCTTTGTTCATTAGACTGTATTTACCAAGACAAAAACTGGCTTTCTTAAAACATTTTCCACAAAGATTGAATTTTAAAAAAAGTTTTCTACATATTTTACTTAATTAGAAAAATTCAGTTCATGATGAACTCTGAGTACAGATTAAAACATATTTTTATCTTTTTTAAAATGAAGTTCTCATAAGAGTCTACCAATGGGAAACGAGGACCACATGTATTTGGAGGGCGAAGCCAGTTGAAGACAAAATCTGGAGAATGAAACAAGCCATTCCAAATAAAAGGAAAGTTCTAGGAAGTACTGACCAATGGCAGAAAGTGCACACAGCAAGGAAGACTTTTATCTTAAGTGTTAACTCAAGTCATTTAACTTCACTGTCTTTTAAACTACTAGTTCCTTCCACATTACCTGTATATATATGCCTATTTCTTCCTTATCCTAAAAAAAAAATCTTCAAATGATTTCTGATTCCTCCTCAACTAAAGTTAAAAAAGGGATCTCTAATTAGTACTTCCTCATCTTCTCTCTTCACTGTAATTGAGCTACTGTCCTCATCATTCAATTTAAATTGTTCTGTCCAATGTTATTAGTTGTTTTTTAAATGCTAACTTTATTGAAGTTTTTTTCTTAGTTCTCATCTTTCCCCACCTCTGGTAGCCTTACCATTGTCAATCATCTTTTTATTCTGAATATTCTGTCTTCTCTAGGTTTTCAGGACCTTATTCTCTCTTAGTTCTCTTTCAGTCTAGTCAAACAGATTTCTTCACATGTGGTAGCTAAAGTAGTAGAGGAATAGTAACTATCACAGCAATTGATATTTTGAGAGCAAACTAGGATTTGAAGCTAATTCCATCTCACCAAACCCTCAAATGATAATAATAGAGTTAGGATCAAATAGAATAACATCTTTATTTTGTAGAAGCTGAAACTGAAGTCATTCAGTAATCTTAAGGATGAGGACCAAGTCCTATCCTTCCTTGCACCTCTTATAGCATATATCAAAATGGCTTATACACATTAGTTGTTCAATAAAGTTATTGAATGAATATCTGATCTCTCTCTCATATTCCTTGGTCATAACAAATAGTTGACTAATATACTCATTCTATAGTGCTTTAAAATTTGTTAGATAGTTAGCTACTGTGAGATACTTAGAACAAATCCTATTGTCTCAGTTTTATGGATAAAGAAGACAGAATGGAGCAACCAAGGATTAAAATTGTAGTCCCCTGTTCAAATTCTGTCTTGGACACTAGTTGGTGATGGGATAAAGCTATCTTTTTTTTTTTTTTGCTAAGCCAATTGGGGTTAAGTCCAGGGTCACACAGGTAGGAAGTGTTAAGTATCTGAGTTCAGATTTGAACTCAGGTCCTCCTTACTTCAGGGCTGGTGCTCTATCCACTGTGCCACCTAGCTGCCCCATTACTTAACATCTTTAAAAAATTGTAATGTTTTATTTAAAATTTAAATAGAAAATATAGAATAATAGAAAAAAGAAAAACAAAAAGAAAATAAAACATTGTCATGTACACAGCAGAACAAAAGGATTCAAAATATGTAAGAACAAATTTCCATTTCAAGAAATTCTATATAATAGAATATGTATTGTGTTCACACTGTCCATCTTTGCTTCTTTGTGGGTTTTCTTTTGTTTTCTGCTGAGCACTTTTTACTTCATTCTTTTTTCTCCCTTTCTCCTCCCCCCAACCTCTACAGCTCTCCAAAGAAGGCTACAGTTAAGCACATATATATTTATCTATACACACACATGCACATGTATACATACACACAGATATATATATATATATATGTATGTATACAATATGCATTATCTCGTTTCCTATCCCTGCTTTGCTTGTACTCATTAGCATTCCTTCCCATTACTTAATTTTTCACTTTACCAGAGATGCCTCCTGTATCCTCTTGCCCCTATCCTTTCTTTCCCTCTTAATTCCTTTCCCATTAATCTACATACCTTATCTCATTATTATTAATCTACACACATTTCTATATCCTGCCTATCCTGTTCTTTCCACCTTTTATTTCTTTATATTTTTTGAGGTGGTTATACCCTTCTAGCCATGTACAAGTATTATTCCCTCTTCAACCCATTTCTAATATGAGGATTAACTACCAGTTCTCCTTCCCCATTTAATTTTTTTGTGTCAGTTCTTGCTCTTCTATCTCGTTTATATAGCATAATTATGATTCTTTTCCTACATGGTTTTGCTTTTTAGAATCATATCATACTCAGCTCTACCTCGATCTTTCTTTTGGACTACCCAATTACTAATGACAATCTCAGACATATAGCTTACATTTCCATGTATAAAATACTTTGTCATTTTTTGAGTCCCTTGAAATTAGTCTTTGATGTTGGTTCTTTTATGTCAATTTTTTTGAGTTCAGGTTTGTTTGCCACAAAATACTGAAAATCTAACAGTTCATTGAATATCCATTTTCCATTCAATATTATACTGAATTTTGCTGAATATAATATTTTTGGCCACAAAATAATTTTTATTGCTGATACGTTGTATTCCAGAAGCTTGTGGTCTTTTATTGTAATTGCTGATAGGTTTTGTGCAATTTTAATTGTAGCTCCAGCATCTTTGAATTGTTGCTACTTGTAAATTTTTCTCTTTGATCTGGGGTTTTCAAAATTTAGACATGATGTTCTTGTATGTTTTCCTTGTAGGATCTCCTTCTGGTGGTTGGTTTTGGTGGACTTTTTTATTTCTACTTTCCTTTTTTGTTCTATCACTTCAGGACAATTTGCTTTGATTATTTATTGTATTGTTGGATCAAGCTCCTTTTTTGGTCATATCTTTCAGGTAGTCCAATTATTCTTTTGTTTTCTCTTCTTGATCTAATCACCAGATTTGTGTGTGTTTATTCTCCTCTGAAGATGAATCTGTCTTCCCTATAACATGGTAATTTTTCTATAGTTGAGTTCTTTTTCCTTTGCCCACTCATTTTTTTAAATAAAATCTTATTAGTATAATCACCTCTAGTCTTGGAATGGGAAGGATTGTACCTTTGGTTTTAGGTCTTCCTTCAATTATCCCCTCTGGCCTAAACCCCAAACCAAGAACTCCATCCTCCTCTAAGTGCCTGCAGCCAGCAGCTTCTCTGCCAGACTACAGCACTCACCAGGAATGCACTAATGCCCTCTTGCCCAAAGTCACAAGAAGCAACAGCTGAGCCCTGGTGTTCCTTATCAGCAGAAGTTCCCTCAATCTTCCCAGACTGAGATTTCAGAGTATTCACATTGCTCCTGTGGTGCAAACTGAGATTATCTACAAACCCAGTTAGGCACAGGGCCTTTCGCTGGCTATTTCAGCTCTCTGAAAGTATTTATATTTCACACCAGCTAATTCTGCATCCTGGTGTTTTTCTGATCTTTTCTGGTTGTCCCAAGAGGACCACTGTTCTGCCATTTGTCTTTCACTAGTTTTCATTGAACCTGCACCACAATTTTGCTTTGTTAAGGGGAAGGATTTAAAAAGGTTGGAATTTTCTGACCTATTCCACAATCTTGCTAGAGCTTTCCCTCACTTAACATCTTTGCTCTTCTTGGAACTTACATATTAGGTTATCATCTGTGATGATGGAGTGATCTTCCATATCAACCTCTCACAGATTGTTGATATGGAAATGAAGGCATTTAAGTACCGAGATGGGTTAACTTCCCCAAAGTCTCACAATAAATAAAGGACAGAGTTTGGACAACTCCAAGCTCTTGCGTCCCAGTCCAGGAGTTTTTGTACTACACCTTGCTACTTTTTTTAGTTATTCAACAAACGTTTATTAATTTTCAAATTTATTTTTTAATTTTTATTTTCAGTTCCAAATTCTTGCCCTTTAATCCTTTCACTGCCTACTCAGAAGTCAAGAAATATGATACTCATTAAGTATGAAGTCATGCAAGACATTTCCACATAATCCATATTGCAAAAAAAGGACAAGAAAATTAAAGATGTAAAATTATGCTTTATTTTCAACTCAGAGTTCATAATTTCTCTCTCCAAAAGTAGATAACATTTTTCATCATGAGTCTTTAGAATTGGCTTGGATAATTGTGTTGATAAGAGTAGCTAAGTTTTTTCACAACTGATTGTTGTTCAAATGTGGCTGTTACTGTGTATCTGGTTTTCCTGGTCCTGTTTACTTCACTTTGCATCAATTCATGTAAGTCTTCCCTTTCAGAAGCCATTCCATTTGTCATTTCTTATAACAAATAGTATTCCATCAAGATCATATACCATAATTTGTTCAGCAAATTCCAATTTGATGGATATTTCCTTAATTTCCTATTCTTTGCCACCATACTATAAAAGAGCTACTATAAATATTTTTGAACATATGAATTTTTTCCCTTTTTTTCTCATCTCTTTAGATTATAGACCTTGTAAGATTATTGATATTTCAAAGGGTAGGCACAGTTTTATAGATCTTTGGGCATAATTATAAATTGTTCTCCAGAATAGTCAGACTATTCACAGCTTCAACAATAGTGCATCAATGTGACTATTTTTTCCTTATTCCCTTTAATATTTATCATTTTTCTTTTCTGTCATATTACTCAATCTGATGGATTTAGAGTTGTTTTAATTTTCATTTCTCTAATTATTACTGACTTAGAACATTTTTTCTTCTGTTTACTGATAGCTTTGATCTCTTCTTCTGAAAGCCGCCTGTTCATCTTATTTGATCATTTGTCAGTTGGAGAATGGCTCTTATTTTTAACTAATTTGACTTGGTTGTCTATGCATTTGAGAAATGAAGCCTTTATCAGAGAAACTTGCTGTCAATTTCCTCCTCTTCTTCCAGTTTCCTCATTTCTCTCTAATTTTAACTTAATTGGTTTTGTTCTTTCAAAGCTCTCCTAATTTAATTTAATCAAAATCACCCATTTTATCTATTATGATCTTCTCTGTCTCAGTTGGTCAAGAATTCTTTTCCTCCACAGATTTATCACGTAATTTTTTGTATGCTCCCCCAAATTACCTTTGTTATCACCCTTTATGTCTAAATAATGTATCCATTTAGAGCTTTTTTTCTTGCCATATGAGATATTGGTTAATACATATTTTCTGCAAGATTGCTTTTCATTTTTCGCAATTTTTCTAGTTTTTATCAATTAGCAAGTTTTTCCCCTAATAGCTGGGATCTTTGGGTTTGTCAAACACTAGGTTACTATGTTCATTTGCTTCTGTATAATGTGTACCTACTCTATTCTTATCAAATAATAATTTTTTTGATAATTACCACTTTGTAGTTAATTTGAGATCTGATTCTGCTAAATGGCCTTCTTGCAGCCCCCCATTGACTTTCCTTATTTTCTTGACTTTTTCTTCCTGCAGATTAATTTTATTATTAACTTTTCTATATTACTATAAAGTAATATAAATTACTTTATATTTCTATAAAGTAATCCTTTGATAGTTTGATTGAAATGGCAATGAATATTTAAATTAATTTAAGTAGCAATTTATTTTATGTTGGCTCAGCTTATTCATGAATAAGTAATAAATCTTCAGATATTTTTACCTACCTTTATTTTTGTAAAGAGTGTTTTGTAATTGTGTTCATATGATTCCTGTACATGTGTTGCCAGATTGACTTCCAAATGATTTTTACTGTCTGAAGTGACTTTCAATAGAATTTCTGTTTCAATCTCTTCTTGTTGAGTAGTCTTGGCAACATATAGAAATGATAATTATTTATGTGGTTTTATTATTTATTCTACACTTTTGCTAAAACTCTTCATTGCTTCAATTAGTTTTTAGTTGATTCTCTGGGGTTCTTTAACTATAGCATCATATTTGCAAAGAGAGAGATACTTTTGTTTCCTCATTCCCTATTTTTTCCTTCAATTTCTTTTTCTTGTCTTCTAGCTATAGCTAGCATTTCTAACAAAATAGTTATGATAATGGATAGCCTTGCTTCACACCTAGTCTTACTAGAGAAATTTCTGGCTTAATTACAGATAATTCTTGCTCTTGGTTTTAGATGGATGCTGCTTATTATTTTAACAATGGCTCCATTTATTTTGTGTTTTCTAGTATTTTTAAGAGAAATGGTGATTGTAGTTTATCAAAAACTTTTTTTCTGTATCTATGATTACTTTTTTTTTTGTTATTGATATATAATTGATATGCTTATAGTCTTCCTAATATGGAACCAGTCCTGCATTCTTGGTTTAAATAAATAAACATAGGGTGGAGCCAAGATGGTGGCAGTTAGACCTTCTGAGCTCTTTCTCGGCTTCCCCCAGAATTAACATCAGATCAGGCCTCTGAATGGATTTTACAGTGAAAGAACTCACAAATATTTGGAGTGTAACAAATTTCTTGCAGAAGATATCTTGGAAGGACTTCAGGAAAAGTCTGTCCAGTTAGGCAGTGGGGGATGTGGCCTAGCACAAGGGCAGTACAGGAAGGCCTGGAAGAGAGAGACGCCCATGTATGGAATTTAGTGAGAGGCTCTTAGCCAAAATACAGCAGCTTTGGCTACTCTCTCCTGGGACAGAAGCCAGTAGATCAACAGGGTAATTGTGAGATCTCTAACACAATTAAAGAAGGCAAAAATGAACCCCCGAACCCCAACATAAAAAACAGGACTTGGCCATACCTACCCAGCATGGAAGAAACTTGGCAGCACCACCTCTAGGGCAGCAGAAAAAACCCTGTCACCCTGTAAATGAAGTTCAGAACAATCTCTCCTTTGCCCTAGCAGAAAACAACACTCAACCTTTAAAAATGAGCAAAAATGAGCTGTGATCATTGATAGCTATTAAGGAGATAGGGAAGAACAAACCTCAAACCCTAAGGACACTAAAAATAAAATGCCTGCAGATGAAGCCTCAAAGGGTGATATGAGTTGGTCTCCAACTCAAAAGGCCCTCTTGGAAGAATTCAAAAAGGATCTTAAAAGAAAATTAGAAGAAAATCAGAGAAAGAGAATGAGAGATTTGCAGGAGCATTTGGGAAAAAAAACACAGAAATTGTTTGAAGAAAAACACTTTAAAAATAGATTTGGTGAAATGGAAAAAGAAAATAACTTCCTTGTACAACAGAATCAGTGAAATGGAAAAAGAGAACAAATCTCTAAAAAATAGAACTGGTGAAATGGAAAAAAATCCAGTGAACAAAACAACTCATTTAAAAGTTCAATTGGCCAAATTCAAAAGGAGGTAAAAAAAGATAACTGAAGAAAACAATTCACTAAAAATTAGAATTGAGCAAATGGAAGTGAATGACTCAACGAGGCATCAAGAATCAATCAAACAAAACCAATGGAAAAAAAAGAAAATATAAAATCCTCATTGGAAAAACAACTGACTTGGAAAATAGATCCAGAAGAGACAAAATAAGAATTATTGGATTATCTGAAAATCATAATGAAAAAAAGAGCCTAGAAAATATATTTCAAGAAATCAACAAGGATCCTGCGTATACTTGTATTTAAATGTCTTTCTTAATAAAATAGAAGCTCCTCAAGATTAGAGACTATTTTAGTTTTCATCTTTATTCATAACTGAGCCATGCTGATACAATAGAATTTAAAATATGATTCAAATTAATTTATTAATATTATTACACAGTTTCTTAAAATGTCAATACAATTAAAACAAGAAAGAAACTACATTTTGCAGAAGGATACCATAGATAATGAAGTAATATCAATACTAAACACATATGCACCATGTGGTATAGCATCCAAATTCTTAGAGAAGTTAATAATGCTGCAAGAAGAAATAGATAGCAAAACTATACTAGCGAGGGAATCTCAACCTTGTTCTATCAGAACTAGATAAATTGAATCACAGAATAAATAAGAAAGAAGTTAAGGAGTAAATAGAATTTTAGAAAAGTTTGGTATGATAGATCTTTAGAAAAAAATTGAATAGGGACAGAAAGGAATACATTTTTTTCTCAGTGGTATGTGGAACCTACACAAAAATTAACCATGTATTAAGGCATAAAAACATCAAAATCAAATGCAGAAAGGTATAAATAGCAAATGCATCTTTTTTTCAAATCATGATACAATTAAAATTACATGTAATAAAAGGCCAGTGAAAAATAGAAGAAAATTAATTGGAAAGTAAATAATCTAATCCTAAAGAATGAGTGGATAGAAAAACAAATCATAGACATATATCCTCAACATTTCTATATGTTACTATCCAGCAGCAAGAGATACAAAGAGAAATTCTATTTAAAATAATTGTAGATAATATAAAATATTTGAGAGTGTATCTGCCAAGACAAAGCCAGTAATTAGATGAACACATTAAGAATAACACTTTCCACATAAAGTTAGATCTAAACAATTGGAAGAATATCAAGTACTCAAGGATAGATTGAGCTAATATAATAAAAATGGCAGTTATACCGAAATTAATCTACTTATTCAATGCCATACTAATCAAACTGCCAAGAAATTATAGGCCAGAAAAAATAGTAACAAAATTCATCTGGAAGAACAAAAATTTTCAAGAATTTCAATGAAATTAATGAAAAAGGCAAATGAAGATGGCCTAGCTGTGCCAGACCTAAAACTGTATTATAAAGCACTGGCCCTGAAGTTAGGAGGACCTGAGTTCAAATCCAGCCTCAGACACTTAATACTTGCTATCTGTGTGACCCTGGGCAAGTCAAAACCATTTGGTACTGACTAATAAATAGAGTAGTTGATCAATGGAATAAGTTAGGTTCACAAGACACAAAAGTCAATGACTATAGTAATATAGTGTTTGATAAATCCAAAGACTCCAGCTTCTGGGATAAGAGCCCACTATTTGATAAAAATTGCTGGAAAAATTGGAAAATAGTATGACAGAAACTAGGCATTGACCAACATCTAACACCCTGTACCAAGATAAAATCAAAATGGGTTCGTGATTTAGACATAAAGAATGATACTATAAGCAAATTAGAAGGACAAAGGATAGTTTACCTTTCTGATCTGTGGAGAAAAAAGAAATTTGTGGCCAAAGTGCTAGGGTACTTTATGAAATACAAAATGGATAATTTTGATTATATTTTGATAAGCTTCATTGTATTAAAGTAAAAAGGTTTTATACAAACAAAATCAATGTAGCCAAGATCCAGCAAACTGGGGAAAAATATCTTTACATCCAAGAGTTTTGATAAAGGCCTCATTTCTAATATATAGAGAGAATTGACTGAAATTTACAAGAATACAGGCCATTCTCCAAATGATGAATGGTCAAAGGATATGAACCAATAATTTTCAGATGAAGAAATTAAAACTATTTCTAATTATATGAAAAAATGCTTTGAATCACAATTTATCAGAGAAACGCAAATTAAGACAGCTCTGATTTACCATTACCTGCCTCTCAGATTAGCTAAAATGACAGGAAAAGATAATGATGAATTTTGGAAGAGATATGGGAAAACTGGGACACTAATACATTGTTCATGGAATTCTGAACTGATCCAACCATTCTAGAGAGCAATTTGGAACAATGCCCAAAGAGCTATCAAACTGTGCACACTCTTTGTTTAATTCAGCAGTTTCTCTACTAGGCCTGTAGGCCAAAGAGATAAAAAAGGGGAAGAGGATTCACATGAACAAAAATGTTTGTAGTAACCCTTTTTGCAGTGGCAAGAAACTGGAAAGTGAGTGGATACCCATCAGTTTGGGAATGTTTGAATAAGTTATGATATATGAATCTTATGGAATATTATTGTTTCAATAAGGAACAAATAGCAGGGTAATTTCAGAAAGACCTGGAGAGACTTACATGAACTCATATTAAGTGAAGTGAATAGAGCTAAGAGAACATTGTAACAAACAACAATAAGATTATACAATGATCAATTCTGATGGTCAAGAATTGATAGCTAGCTCTTTTCTACAGTGAAGTGATTCAGCTAAGTTCCAATGATATTGTGATGGGGAGAGCCATCTGTACCCTTAGAGAAGATTGTGGAGAATGAATGTAGATCCCAACATAAAATTTTCACCTTTTTTGTTGTTGTTCGCTTGCTTTTTTTCTTTCTCAATTTTTTTTTCCTTTTTGATCTGATTTTTCTTGGGCTCAGTGATAAATGCAGAAATATGTATAGAAGAATTACACATGTTTAACATCTATTGGATTACTTGCTTTCTAATGGAGGGGGTACAGGGAAGGGAGGGAGAAAAAATTGGAAAACAAGATTTTGCAAGGGTAAATGTTGAAAACTATCTTTGTATGTATTTCAAAATAAAAGGATATTATTTAAAAATAAGTATACAAGCATAACAGGAAATTCAGCAAGACATTTGTCTTACCTTTCTCTCTATTTATTAATCGTGTGGACTGATGTATAATATGATGATATATATTCTAAACTAACAAAAGGTCTCACCCAAAAATTTTCAACTAATCAAATATATCTATGGCAACCTAGAAATGTGATTCAGATCATGATTTTAACTTTCTTTAGTCCAACTAAAGCCATGTGTTATGAAGAATGTTTGAAGTAATTGTGAATGTTTACCTAAGGGGAAGGAAAACATCTAAGAAGATCATGATCTCTATCTATATTCAAATATTTGAAAGAAAAGTGTGATCTGTAGAAGAGGGATGAGGTTGTTCTACTTGCACCCAGAGGACAAAACTATGACAAATTGGTTTTAGTTGCAAGAGGATAGGTTTTCACTCAATATGTTGCAGAAATTCTCTGAATTAGTTGTCTGAAGATGGAATGAGCCCCCAAAGAAGAAACACATTTTTGTAACTGCAGGTCTTCTCACAGAAGCTAGATGAAAATTTGTCAGAAAATATTAGTCAAAGAAGAGGGATATATTAACATCTGCAGGGTTTTTATTTCTTAAATTCTACACCCATATTGTATGCCATCTTCTATCAAGTCTACTGCAAGTCTACCCTAAATATGTTGGAGGTCAGTACCTTAAGGATGATCTCTAAAGTTCCTGAATGCTGACTCCACCAATTAAAGATATCACTTTGCTCCAGAGACATAGAAAAATAGCTGATGTCATTTATCAGGCAGATAGAAAATAAGAGAAATTTTTGCTTCAACAATGAGTGTACAGATCCAGCAGCAATTGAGACTTATCCATCACATGGACTATCAGGGGAAATCCCCTGCTCAGAACAAACATAGAAATCTATCAAAAATGACTCCTGTATAATGAAAACAGAATTCTTAACATCGGTCCTAAAATATAAGACACACAATTGATTATTCTTGAAAAGTGGATGGAGATGCATCACCAATTGATATTGGTACTGTGCCTAACATGACATGGTATGAGAATAATGAAAAATACTAGTAGAATGTCACTTGGCCCACTCAGGAAAGAAAAAAAAACAAGAGAGGATGGAGATAAGAAAGAGGAGAGAGTTGAGGAGAGGGGAGAAAGTAAGAAGAATATACATGGGAGAAAGCAAAGAACAGGAGAAAGACAGACAGAGAGACAAAGACAGAGAGGGAGGGAAGGAGGAAGGAAAAGAGAGAGAGACACAGAGACAGAGACAGAGAGACAGAAAGAGAAAGAGAAAGAGAGGAGGGAGGGAGGAAGAAAAGGAGAAGGATAATAAGAAGAAAGATGAGGAAGGGGAGGAGAAGGAAGAGGAAGGAAGAGAATAAGAAGAAGAAAAAGAAAAAGAAGAAAAGAGGAGGAGGAGGAGAAGGGAGGGGGATGAAGATGAAAAGGAGAAGCAGAATGAAGAAAAGGAGCAGGAGGAGGAAAAGCAGGAAGAGGAAAAGCAGAAGTATGAACCAGAGGAGCAAGAGGAGGAGAAGGGAGGAGGATAAGGATGAAAAGGAGGAGCAGGATGAAGAAGAGGAATAGGAGGAGGAAAAGCAGAAGTATGAACAGGAGAAGGAGGAGGAAGTAGGGAGGAAATAAGAGAAAGAGAGAGCAGGAGAGAGCAGGAAAGAGACCCCCTCAATACAGAAACCCCCTAAAAAGTTCCATATAATGTCACATTGCTTTCCTGCTCATCTAGAGGATGGAAAAGAGGACAAAGTCAAGATACAAGAAATATATATCTCACAGTCCTATCTATTGCTCTTTCAAGTCAGTCCACATGCTCCTATTGATATTTCTGCTTTCTGGGATCCAGGCTGCATTCTCAGCTCCTTTCTTAAATATGAGACAGTATCTTTTTTTTTTTTTTTTACATTCTAAGCTCTGCCATCCCTGGAATTCAGTGGGAATGACTTATCTTTTCCAAGTTAGGAGTCCATTTCGAATCAAATGAGTCCTTCCCCATTAATAAACAGAAAAAGATCTCTTAAATATAGTCAACATAACTGATTTTAATGAAGGAGTTCCTGCCTCCAAATTACCTCCAAATGGTCAGTCCATGACCTTTTGAAGACCATAAATTCTTCAGAGCTGCTACTTAACTGAAACTCAGTGAAAGGAGAATGGGAGGTTGTGTGGCATATTATTCCATTCTTCTTTCATTCCAAACAGCTAGAAGGCAATTTGCTGTCAGTTGTTAACTACAATATTGCCAAGGATGACTGAGCAAGCAGACTCATAACAAGATACTGTAGAAGGAATTCATTTATCAGGTAGAGGGTTGAACTAAATGATTCTAAGGCTCCATCCAGTTCAATTCAACAAAAATTAATTAAATATGTACTATTTGTGGAGCACTGGGCATATACAAATATAAATTTTATATATATGTATATACATATATATAATATCTATAAGGTGAATTGCAAATCATAAAGCACTTTATAAATGCTCGCTATAACAATGTTGTAATTATAATCTCTGTCAATCTAAGGTTCTTTGATACAATAATTTTTGTAACATCATAGAATTGTTTTGAATCAAGTGAGAGAATAGACAGGAAGGAGTTTGAAACATTTAAAATTCTATAGAAACACAAGATATTATCATCTTTACTGTATTGGAAGTAAGAAATAGGACCAAATAAAGAACCAAGTAGTTACTTATGTTTGTTTTCTCTCTTTTTTTTCCCTCTGAGTCAAAGTGGAGGCTGAATGTCTTCCTCCCTACAATTTCATTTCCCCATATTTCTACCCTCCTCCACAGGTAATAAACATCCTCCTTTCCTCATTTCCTTCGCCCCTTCTTTCCATCCTGTCAAAGCAAATGGGGAAAGGATTAAAATTTGATCTATCATTGCCATGCACAGGTCAGGAGCACACTGAATGGGCAAATGATTATAACTTGCCTGGACAGACCATGATACTCCAGGGAAATGAGACAGGTGGAGGAAATAACTCAGAGAATATTGTGACACCCAAAATAATGAACCTAGTTTTTCCCCTGTGGATAAATCAAAGACAAATTGATTCAACTCACATGTTTCTCAAGTAGTCCCATACTTACTTTTCCCAAGGTATTTGGATGAAATCATTTAGAGATAGTTTGTTTTTTGATTGCCTTTTAAATTCCATATTTAGAATCCTAAAAGACAAGCAGAAAAGTATTTCACTCCAGAAACTTTGGGTATGCAATACTAAGGATAAAATACTAAGAAATTAATCAAGAAGATCACAATCAAATGAGCCATAGTAGGGGGGTATAGTCCAACAGGGTAGCCAGAAACTCCAGAGATGCAGACAAGGTACTAAATCAAAACCACAATGGATAAACTTGCACAAAATAATGAAGAGTGAAATGAAGAGAACTAAGAAAAAGTTACATATGGTAACAGCAATATTGTTTTAATAAAAATTTTGAGTAACTAAGTTATTTTGATTATTATAAATGCCCAAATTAACTATAAAGGACCTATTAATGAAGACACTAACTATATCCAGAGAAAGAATTAATAAGTATAAGTATGTATAGAATGATTTTTCATCACTCTCTCTCTCTCTTTCTCTCTCTCTCTCCTTCTTTCTCTTTCTCTTTCTCTCAATTTATATGCATGTAGCCATTCCTAGGGCCAGAAGGTGAAGAAGAACAAAAATATCAAAACAGGAAAATTACAAAATAACTTTATTAAAAATTTCGAAGGAATAGCAAGTTGTACACAATAGATTGTAGTGTCATGTGTAATTTATCTTTTTAAAATTATACTACATTATGGAAATGTTTGTTTTATTTTAAAAACTAAAAATAAAATACATAACTTAAAAAAACCCCACAATGGTACCCTTTCATTGTAATATAGATAAAATACATATTTTATCCCCACTTACGGGGGGCAAAGAACCCAAATAGGTCAATGAATTCTAAAGTGGATGTATTAATTATATTTTCTGTGAGAATTTTGGGATGCATTTCTCTTCATTTTTTAAGCTTTAGAATATAATAAAAAGAGTCTCATAAGGACTCACCCTCCATCCAAATTTGTATTCTATCTCTGAAACACCAAGAAATATTAATGGGTGAAGGTAGGGTGGTGGTGGTGTCATAGATTGTCCTGTAAGATGTCAACCTCAAAAGACTAGTGTGCTCCAAACATCCTCATTTCCCTAAATAGCCAGTAGAGAGAGAAACTTCAGTAATGTATATATCTAAATATTTTTGAAACAATTTTTATTCATTATTTTTTCAATTAAAAAATTTTAACTTTAACAAATATCAAGTAAATGAGCACTTCCAAATACATAGCAGAATAGAGAATATACAAAACTATCAATCTCTACAACTTGTTTTTTCTTTTAAATTAAAAATCAATTTAATATATGACTTTTGAAGCCATTTTGATTATCTGTGATTCCTTCTAGCTTTCCTTTTGTTTCTTAAACTGTTTCTTCTTTAAGAAAGTTAAGAAAAAATGCTTTTTTCTTTCTTTTATGGGAACCTTAAATTCTAGTGTTCCTGCACACTCCTGAGAAAAAACAAAACCTTTAGTAAAAAATATGCACAGTCAAGCATAAATTCCCCAGCAATGAAAATGCATATATCATTCTGCCAAATGTATCCATCACTGTTCTGTCAAGATGTGAGTAACATGCTTCATCAAGGTCCTCTGAAATCATGTCTGATGCTTTCATTGATCCTAGATCTTAGGTTTTTCAAAATTGTTTATATTTGTAATTTTTTTTAAATTTTTCCCTTCCTGGTTCTACTCATTTCTCTGTGTCAATTCAAATACATGTTCCCAAGTCACTTTAAAACTATCCCTTTCATCATTTCTTTTGACTTATCTAACTTGTCAACATTTTTACTTTTTTTCCTGAATAACTTCTTAAATTGAAATTTATTGTTTCAGCCAGAAAGTTACTTTGGAGCTACTAAACTTCACAGTCTCTGTTGGTGACACCAGTTGCATTCACATCAAAGGTTAATGCTTCATAAAGAAACCTTTCCTCTAAGTTGATTCATGAAGTTAATGTGGTTATTTCCTCTACTAAGGGAGATTGCAAATCCCACACTCTTTCATCTTATACAGTTGTTATGCATGGCAGTTAATTTGTGTAGTGGATAGAGTGCATGGCCCAGAGTGCGGAAGTTGTTCAGTTGTTAAAGCTGTGTCTTATTCTTCATGACCCCATTTGGGCTTTTCTTGGCAGATACAAGAGTGGTTTACCACTTCTTTCTCCAGATCATTTTATAGATGAGAAAGTGAAGCAAATAGGGTTAAGTGACTTGCTGAGGCTCAAACAGCTAGTAAATATATGAGAGCAGATTTGAAGTCAGGAAGTTAAATCATCCTAATTCTAGACCTGATACTCTATCCTTTGTGGAATCAGGAAAACCTGAATTCAAATCGAGCCTCAGTATACTTATGAGCTATTTGATTCTGGACAGGTCATTTAACTACTGTTAATTCAGTTGCCTCATTTGTAAAATGGAGATAATAGCACCTACCTTATAGTGTTGTTCTAAGGATAAACTGAGATAATAATTGTAAAATGCATTATATGATGCCTAGCACACAGTAAGCACTACTTAAATGTTAGCCAATATCTCATATTTTTTTCTGTTTTTTATTTCTTTTTTATTGTAGTAAGTTTATTTTTAATACATATTGCTTTATGAATCATGTTGGGAAAGAAAAATCAGAGCAAAGGGGAAAAACAATGAGAGAGAAAAAAATAGAAAAAAGAAGTGAACATAGCATGTGTTGATTAACATTCATCCTCCTTAGTTCATTTTCTGGTTGCAGGTGGCATTTTCTGTCCATAGTCTATTGGGATTGCTTTGGATCACTGAGCTATTGAGAAGAACCAAGCCTTTCATAGTAGATCATCACATATTCTTGCTATTATTGTGTACAGTGTATTGATGGTTCTGCTTGTTTCACTCAGCATCAATTCATGTAGATCTTTCCATGCTTTTGTATAATCAACTTGTTCATCATTTTTTATAAAACATAAATATTTCATTAGCTTCATGTACCACAAATTTTTCAGCCATTTCCCAATTGATGGGCATCTACTCCTTTTCAAATTCTTTGCTACCACAAAAAAGCTACTACAAACATTTTTGCACATGTGATCTCATAAATATTTCAAGGAAAAGACACCAATCATACTAAAGACCTTCATTTTTTCAATATTTGCAAACACCATGGCAATATTCAGATATGCTTCTATTATTCCTTATTCTTTTATTTTTGTTACATTACTTTTTTTCTTGGTCATTAGTAAATATATCTGTAAATATATCTCAAAGGCATGACATTGGTAATATATGGCAGACTACTGACAATAACTAGATAGTGTAGTGGATAAAGCACTGAGCTTGGAATTAAGAAGAGTTATCTTCAAATCCAGTCTTAGACACTTACAAGTTTGTGTGACTCTGGGTAAATCACTTAACCCTGTTTGCCTTCATTACCATATAGGTAAAATGAGCTGGAGAAGGAAATGGTAAATCCAGAATCTTTGCCAAGAAAATCCAAAATGGGGGTAACAAAGAATCAGACATGATGAAGAGGACTGAACAGAAACACACAGACAGCAATCATGTATCTTTCCATTGTCCTTTTGGCCACCAACAATGGTGACTCTTTAGAGCTCATCATGTCCCAAGGCTCAGAACCAAAAGGAAGCATACAGAAATAGAAGCAACATGGTATAGACGCTAGAAAGCAAGCTTTGAAAATAGTTTGACCTGTTTCAAATCCTGTCTTTGACATGAACTTCTATTTAACTTTTCAATGTCCTGATCAACTCAATAAGTTGAGGCACCTAGCAACACAGAAGGTAGAAAGCTGACTCTGGAGATAGTGTGTACTAAGTTCAAATCCAGCTTCCAAAACTCATCAAATGTGTGATACAAGATAACACAACCTCTGTCTGTTTCAGTTTCTTCTATTATAAAATATGGATAATAATAATAGCACCTACCACACAGGGTTATTGTGAAGATCAAATGAGATATTTGTAAAGTGTTTATCAAAATGCCTTGCATATGGTAGGTACATAATAAATGCTTGCTTCTATCTTTTTAAATTAAAAATAAGTTGAAGAAAAGGAATATCCTACACTGATAGAAAGAGTTTCCTTACCAAAAATTTATGAATATGAATGAGATCACAGATATAGTTTCTATCTAATAGCAGAATGATAGGAAATTAGTAATAAATAAAATACAATGACCAAGCATGCATAAGATACTTACCACATGGAAGAATCAGTGCTGAGGACATATACAAAGGAAATAAAATCATCCCTACTTTTTAGAAACATATTCTGTGAGGGGGTGCATACAGTATAGATATGAGTATCTAAATACAAAGAAATTTCAAGGGGAAGAGACTATCAATAATTTGGGAAATTATAGTGGGTCTTGTGGCAAAGGAAATAGTATCATAGGTCACTCTGAAAAAAAGTTGAGTTCTAAAATATGGAAATAAGGAGAAACTGCATTCTAGATATGGGCAGCAACTTGTGCAAAAGTGAAAAAGTGAGATAAGAATTGTGCCATACAAAGAAATTAGGCATTGACCCACACCTAACACCATATACCAAGATAAGGTCAAAATGGAGTCATGATCTAGGCATAAAGAATGATATTATAAACAAATTAGAACAATGTAGGATGGTTTACCTCTCAGACCTGTGGAGGGGGAAGGAATTTGTGACCAAAGAAGAACTAGAGGTCATCATTAATCACAAAATAGATAAGTTCGACTATATCAAGTTAAAAAGTTTTTGTACAAACAAAATGAATGCAGATAAGATTAGAAGGGTAGCAGTAAACTGGGAAAATATTTTTACATCCAAAGGTTCTGATAAAGGCCTCATTTCTAAAATATATAGAGAATTGACTCAAATATATAAGAATTCAAGCCATTCTCCAATGGATAAATGGTCAAAAGATATGAACAGACAATTTTCAGACGAAGAAATTGAAACTATTTCTGGTCACATGAAAAGGTGCTCCAAGTCACTATTGATCAGAGAAATGCAAATTAAGACAACTCTGAGATACCACTACACACCTGTCAGATTGGCTAAAATGACAGGAAATGATAATGATAACTGTTGGAGGGGATGTGGGAAAACTGGGACACTGATACATTGTTGGTGGGACTGTGAACAGATCCAACCATTCTGGAGAGCAATTTGGAACTATGCTCAAAAAGTTATCAAACTGTGCATACCATTTGACCCAGCAATGTTTCTACTGGGCCTATATCCCAAAGAGATTTTAAAGGAGGGAAAGGGACCCACATGTGCAAAAATGTTTGTGGCAGCCTTCTTTGTGGTGGCTAGCAACTGGAAAACGAATGGATGCCCATCAATTGGAGAATGGCTGAATAAATTATGGTATATGAATGTTATGGAATATTATTGTTCTGTAAGAAACGACCAACAGGAGGATTTCAGAGAGGCCTGGAGAGAATTGCATGAACTGATGCTGAGTGAAATCAGCAGAACCAGGAGATCATTATACACAGCAACAAGACTATACGATGATCAATTTTGATGGACCTGGTTCTCTTCAACAATGATGTGATTCAAACCAGTTCCTATTGTTCAGCGATGAAGATAGTCATATACACCCAGAGAGAAGTCTCTGGGAACTGAGTGTGAACCACAACACAGTATTTTAATGCTTTCTATGAATATTTCCATGCATTTTGTTTTCCTTCTTAGGTGGTTTTTTTCTTCTTCTCTTTCTAGATCTGATGTTTCTTGTGCAGTAAGATAACTGTATAGATATGTATACATGTATTGTATTTGTCATATAATTTATCCTATTTAGCATGTATTAGATTACCTGTCATCTAGGAGTGGGGGGTGGGGGGAAGGAGGGGAAAAGTTTGAGAAAAAAAAAGTTTTTGCAAAGGTCAATGTAGAAAAATCACTCATATGTTTTGTAAATAAAAAGCTTTATTAAAAAAAAGCTGGAAAAAAAAGAATTGTGCCATACAGAAAGCAGCCTTTGGACAGAGAGAATACATAAATGAGAAAAATATGAATTCAGGTGAAATAAAAGTGGGAGTTAAATTGTGGAAGGATTTAATTGCTAAGCTGAGGATTTTGTACTTATCTTATCCTAGAAACAAAAGGAAACTAATGTAGACTTGTAGGAAAGGACAGTTAGTAACATAGTCAGATCTATGTTATAATAATATAAACTTAGCTAATGTGTGGAGTAAGCATTTTATAGGGAAGAGCATTGAGACAAGGAAACTAATTAGGAGGCTATTTTACTAATACTATTATACAGACAAGAAATGGTGAGATCTTTTATTATTTTATTTTTGTTTTGGGTAGTGAGCACTTTTAAAATTCATTAATGTTTTTCATTTTATACATATTACTTCCACTCTTTGAGAGATTTCTTGTAACAAAATAACAAGTAAAACTAAAAATATGGTGACTTCAAACAAAGATGCATGCAACATTTCTCATCTATATCCCTCTATCTTTTTATTTTAAATTAACTAAATCTGCCTATCATCTTTTACTCCACTGGGAAAAAACTCCATGTAACAAATGCACATAGTCAAGCAAAGAAAATTCTACCTTTGACTGTATGCAAAATACAGAGATAGCTAGACAGCTTGATGTTCCATTCTATATCCTAATCTGTCACCACTTGGTCAGGAGGACTGACCTCTATCATCTCTACTCTATCATCAGTTCTTTGGTATCATGAATGATAATTGTATTGATCCTAATTCCTAGACTTTTCAAAGTTGTTGTATTTAGTGTTAATTAGTGTGATACTGCTCCTTTAGGGCAGCTGGGTGGTGCAGTGGATTTGAAGTGAAGAATATCTAAATTCAAATTCAGCCTTAGATACTTATTAGCTGGGTGATCCTGGACAAGTCATTTAACCTTTCTTTGCCTCAATTCCTTATGTGTAAATTGGGCATAAATTAGAGAAAGAAATGGTAAATCACTACAATTTCTTTACCAAGAAAACACAATGAACAAAAACCATTGAGTCACACAGTCAGATATGATCAAATATCTGCTAATTTCACTGTTTATCACTTCTAGAAATCTTTCCATTTCTTTTTGAAATTATTTTTCCCAGGTAGGTAGGTGGTACAGTAGCTAGAGCACCAGTCCTGAAGGCAGGAGGACCTGAGTTCAAATTTGGCCTCATACATTTAACACTTCCTAGTTAAGTGATCCTGGGCAAGTCATTTAACCCCAATTGCCTCAGCAAAAAATAAAAAAAAAATAAAAAAATAAAAAAGAAGAAGAAGAAGAAATTATCTTTTCTCATTTCTTAATAATAATACTATCCCATTACATTTCTGTACCAAAGCTTATTCAGTCATTCCTCAATTGATTGATATCCCTTTAATTTCTAGTTTTATTTTTTTTCTTTATCACCACAAAATAAGATGCTTTAAATATTTTTATAAAGGGCTACATAGCCAGAAAACAGCATTTCCAGGATTAAGTACCAGCTCTGCTTATTCCAAATCTAACACTGTTTCTCATTATGCCATATTGCTGTAGGAGTAGCTAGAGGAAGTGAGTGCAGAACTCGTAGGAAATATATCAGTTATATTTAATTAAAAAAAGCAAACTAAAATATAAGGGAATGGGGCAACTTAAGAAAAAAATGAGTTGTGTTTATCAAAGCTCACAAAACCCTTCACACACTGAAAAATTATATATTCCAAATTTAAGTAGGGAATAGAAAAAATGGAATGGATATAGGAAGTTAAAATTACAGAAATTGTCAAATCACTGAATAAGGGGATTGAGGAAGTGGGAAGAGCCAAGAATGACTTTAAGACTAAAGCTCGGGATATCTGTAAGGATGCTTGTGCTAGCAACAGAAATGAGGAAATATAGAAGAAGGATGATCTTTTTTTGTGACAGTGGGCAACTTAAGATGTTCATAACCTTTATGCTTTTCACTGATTCTGATCCAAATCTGTCTCCTCCTCCTATTCAGTTCTGGACATCAAATTATCTATTAGTAATACTTGTCCAAGATACATGTACTAATAGTTTAAGGGATTATTCTTCCTTTTATTTGTTTTAATTATACGTCTTATGTTAAATGGGAAGATACCAATTGTTTTCTCTTATCCTTACAGTTTTTAATGGATTCATTGTGTGATGGGAGAAATAATCCTATGATATCCTCCAGTATTTATTAAGAATGTAAGGGTTGTTCATCAAGCCAGGGTTGTAGAGGAGGAAGTCAGAAGGGATCAGAGGCCTATCTCATTAACTATGTTCCTTTAGCCTCACACTAGTTTATCCTGAAAGAAATTCCATGAACCCATGAGACTGATCCAAAGGTCAGACAGATATGACTCTGAGTCTACTCTTTTTCCTGGTTTTATGTGCTTATCTCTTTTCATTTTTCCCTTTCCTCTTACCTTAGGAATAAAAAATCATCCCAATGTAGAAACTGTAGTATAAAGAAGTACAACCAGGGCAGGGAAGATAGTGTAGAAAGTTAAATAAGAATCCAAACAAGAACCAAACAGGCCAAACAATGGAGTACCTTAAAAGGAGCTAAAGTTCCAAAAATTTTCACTTGTGACACCAAACTAGGACAGGAAAGGTAGTGACATAGTGCCCAAGATAAGCATGAAGACGAGGATGAGCAATCCTAAGAATGATCCTAAAGAAAAAAAGAAAGGGTCTTCTCAGGAGCAGATGGTTTGTAAGCTATAATCATGCAAAGAGTTGCCACTTTAATAAGACCAGGGATTCATCAAAGTATTGTCAAAGTATCCTTTTATAAAACTTTTCCTCCACCAAAACTAAAAGACTAGAAGACAATTTCACTGTTTCTAGGTTGCTTACCTAAATGATGGTTAGTGATACTTAGGGTCCTTACATACTGACTGAGGTAGATTCATAGAATCATAGGAACTTTTGAAGGCATATTGTCCAATCCCACACTGACGTATGGTCTCACCATTCTGTAGTATCCAAATGCTGCTTGGATTGATTCTAGTGTTAAAATGTTCACAACCTCCTAAGATAACTTAAGTTGTATTCTGGGACTTACTAGAAGTATGTATTCTAAATTAATTCATCCTTTACCTCCCACCATAGTTCTGTTGGTATGTTTCAAATGTTATTATAAGTACCAGCTAGATGGTGACAGTAGAGGTAAATGATGATAATAATGTATGTATACATATATAATAAGCTTTACATATATATGCATATATAAATGCAATTACCTTATTTGATCCTTACAACAATCACCACTCCTGAAAAGTAGGTGCTTTTACTATCCTCAATTTATGGATGAGGAAACTGAGACAAATAGACATTAACTGACTTGCCGAAGTCACACAGTTGAAAAGTGTCTGAAGTCCAATTTGAACTCAATTCTTCTTGATCCTAGGTCCAGGACTTTTATCCACTGCACTACCTAAGAACCTGAGAAATTTATTCAGTCCAATCACTTCATTTTGCAGATAGGGAAACCAAGTAACAGAGAGAGAAAGAGACTTGCTAAGATCCATAAATCTAATAAGCAACAAATCCAGGATTCAGTCCCAGCTCTGCTGGTTACAAATTCAACATTGTTTTTCATTATGCCATGTTGCTGTAGCTAGAGGAAGTAACTGCAGAGATCTTTAAAAATGTACCATATTTGTCATATTTAATAAAAAATAAAACCTAAACCATAAGGGAGCAGGGCATTTGAAGAAAAAAATAAGTTGAGTTGCATTTATCAAAGTTCACAAAGCCCTTCACAGACTGAAAATTAGCACTTTAGGCCAAAATGAGGATAAACCACAGGGGACCAACCAAATTCACATGTCTGGAAACTGAGAATGCCTAACAGCACTACCCCTCCCTCTCTCTTCTTCCCTTCCTCTGCTTGGCTGGCACTATGAGTTTCCAACAAGCAATTTCTTCACATCATCAAAGTCATAGAGTATTTTACACCTTTCAATAACACTCAGAATTTGGCAGACTAGACCCCTTCTGTTTCCCTGCCAATGTGCAGTATCAATCTCCTTCCTGGTAATACAGCTTAGTTCCTGTTACTGTACCTCCCAACCCATCAGGAAAATGCAGACTGCTGCTAAGAGGGAGGGAAGATGTGTCAATCCCACTTTGTGTTTTTCTGCATGACCAAATTTCATTCTCATCCTAAAGAGGCAAAGAGGGGCAGTGACACCAGAATTAGAAATCCCTGGGTGGCTACAATAACTAATCACAATTGGGTTACCAATTCTGAGGATTTACAAATGGAAAGACTATTAAAGAGCATCTGATGCAATCTACTCCTTTAAAAGTTGAGGAAGGAGCAGCTAGAGGGCACAGTGGATAGAATACCAGCCCTGGAGGTAAGAGTTCAAATCTTTCAGACACTAAATACTTTACCAGCTGTGTGATCCTGGGTAAGTCACTTAACCCCAGTTGCCTCTTCCTCCCCCTCCCAAAAAAGTTGAGGAAATTAAAGCCCAGAGAAAAAAAGAAACTTCTCAGACAACCAGAAAAGAGCAGAACCAGATTTCCAACTCAGATCTTCTGATCCCAAGATATATTATGTTAGCCCACTTGTGAAGTTCAATATAATAAACATATTGAACACCCATCATGAATGAGACAAGATAACTAGGCAATAGTAGAGATACAAAGCAGAGATATAAAAATGCCCCCAAGGAGTTTGAAATCCAATCAAAAAGTTAGTCACAAAACAGCAAAATCTTGGTAGAAAGGATTTGGGAATTTAATATTGTTCTTCTATAAATTTCATCTTGTAAATGAAAATAGTTCTTTCCTTTCCCCCTTCATGCCAGTGAATAAAACCATTTCACCCAGTTGATTTTGATTTTAAGACTATCTTGGGATTTGCTCCGAATGTATTCTCAGTATGATTATCTTGGGCCAATAGAATTCTTTAAATTAAAAAGAAAAAAATCCATCCCCTCTATGTTATTCTTTTGTGCTTCAAGTTGATTGCCGTTGCTGATAGAAAAACAAACAACTTTTTCTTTTGGAAAGCCTGTACCTGGAAATACCTGCAAGTGATTTCCAGGAGAATAAATGATGATGCAGGCATAGTCCAACGAAAAAGTGTTACATTAGGTTCAGTTTGTCTTTGCTTTTCTCCTCTTCTCCTGGTGTCCTTAATCTTTTACCTCCCTATCTCTACATACTATGTGACTTTTTTTTAATGTGGTTTTTCACGCTGGTAAGATCTTTCTTTTCCCTCATTCTTATCCTATAAAAACTTATTTGTCCTATGTCCTCTAAAAGATTTGCTAGGCAAATGAAAGAAAAAATTATTAAGCACTTTTTATGTATTAACAGGCTGGACTATAATTTGCCAACTAATTATTAAGGGTTAAGAAGATAATGCCTGATAACATTTTGAAGTCTTACTCCTCTAGAATACTATGGATTCTCTATGACTTCTTACAGCTACAAAGCACTGGAATTAAAGATGGAGAAAGGCTAAAGGACCCTTTTGCATAATTTTTCATTAGCATTAAAATAACCAAATATATTAGTTCAGTTATTCTTCCTATGTTCTTTTCTGAATTCATGTACATATGGGGGAAAGAAAGAATGAGTTTTCAATATAACCTCAACTACATGTCACCCTACCTCCAAAAATGCCCCTTCTTTCAACCTTCTAATTTTCTTATTTCTATTGAGGACACTGATGTGTCCTCTCAATTATCTGGCTTAAAAGCATTAGAATCATCTTTTATTTCACCTTGTTCCTTAGTTGTCTCTACCTCCAGGATATCTCTTAAATCTCCCTTTTTCTTCATTCAAAAAATGTTATCATTACAGTTCAGTTCCTCCTTTCCTGTAACCTGAATTATTAGTATATCTTTCTAACTGGTCTCCTCATCTCTACTCTTTTCTCCTCCCCAATTTATCCTTCATACGAATGCTAAAATATTTTTATGTAGGCCTAATTTTCTTGATGATATAGGTATAAAACCTATACCAATTCACTTTCCAGTTTAACAACCTTCGAGGAGCTTCCACATAAAATAAAATACACTTCTAGCTTGTCATTTAGGTCTTCTACAATTCAGCTTTAATCTACTCTTCAAGCCTTAGTTCGTATTCCTTTAATTTATTCTGTATTTCAGGCAAATTGGAATGGCAACTGATCCTCAAACTACTTCATGACTCTACTCCATAATTATCATCATGTAGCTCTTCCACCCTGCCTACATTAGAACTCCTCCTCATTCTACTTTCAGAATACCTGCCTTCTTCATTGCTTAGTTTAAATACTTATTGTGTCTTCTGCAAAGTTTTCCCTGATTCACACAATTTTTTGTATGATCTCCTTTCTTGAAATCCTTTGCATTTATTTGTAAACTTTATGCATCTCTGACCTCTGCTTCTAGTAGAATGTAAATTTCTTGAAAATAGGGATTATTAAATTGTATATCCTCAGTTGCTGGTATAGTATCTTCCACATAGAGAAGGCATTTAGGGTTTTTGTATTGCTTATTATTTGCCATCCCTCTACATCTCCATCTATTGGCATTCTTCTCACACTTGAAGCTCTAATTCAAGTGCTACTCTCTCTTTCCTTGATTGCTAACAGAGCACTCCCCAGCTCAAAACTCTCTCTCCTTCCTCAAAATTGCTCATAGAATTTTGATTGGTTCCTTCCTATATCCTTATCCCATTTGAACTTTAATCATATATATTGGTGCCTATGTCTTCACTCCACTTCATTCCACTTCCATATGCCCTTGAGAGTAATAGGGTCACTTTTCATCTTGTATCCCCAGAATCTAGGACAGTGCTCTGCTTATGCATGGTAACTGATTAACAAATATTGGTTGTATATCATTAAATCTGTTATACTACACAGAAGTGGTTTCCAGGATGTGCTGTCATTATCATTCTCCTTTCCCTGCTTCTATTCCCTTCCATTAAAGAAATCATTCTAGCCTTTCACACTTGATTCTAATCATTTTTGATATATTTTATTTTTCCCCAACTACGTTAAAACAATTTTAAACATTTTGTAAAAGAGTTCTGACTTTCAAATTCTATTTTTCCATCCCTCCTCTTCTTCCTTAAATGGTAAGCAATCCAATATTGTCTATACATGTGCCATTATAGAAAAATTCCTTTATTAGTCATTTTATACAAGATTAGAATTTAAAAATAAAGAATGAAAGAAAGAAAACTAAAAATAGCATCCGTCAGTCTGGATTCAGACTGTATTAATTCTTTCTCTGGAGGTGGATAGCATGCTTCTTCATGAGTCTTTTGGGGTTGTCTTGGATTGCTGTATTCCTGAGAATAATTAAATCATTCACAATTCTTCATTGTATAATATTGCTATCATTGTGTACAATATTCTGCTAATTCTGCTCACTTTACTTTGTATCAATTTGTATAAATCTTTCTAGATTTTTTTGAAGTCATCCTGCTTGTTATCTCTAGCACAATAATATTCCATCACAATAATAAGCCGCAGTTTGTTTAGCCATTCCCAAACTGATAGGTATATTCTCAATTTCGATATTCTTAACCACCACAAAAAGAGATGTAACAAAGTTTTATATAAAGATCATCCTTATATTTTATTGAGTGCAAAGTGACTATAGAAGAGAAAAGTTCATACTCTTAGAGCAAAGGAGAGAAGGCTAATGAGATGAGTGTACCTTTTGAAATATTAGTCCAGGTGATAGTTTTTCTTTTTTGCTGAAGTAATTGAAGGTGAGTGACTTGGCCAATGTCACACAGCTAGGAAGAGTTAAGTGTCTGAATTCAGATTTGAACCCAGGTCCTACTAACTTCAGGGCTGTTCTATCAACTACACCAACTAGTTGTCCCCCCCCACCCCGGTGAGATTTTCAACCCTTTCCAGCTGACTGTCCAATAATTTTGTAATTCATCCTCCAGAGCTCCAGAAGAATGACGGTTGAATAGTTAGACTTCTTTGAACACTGTTTTGATCTATTTCTCTTCTAGCTAACCTCTTTTATACCTACAACCTCTTTTCCTTAGTAGTTTTCCTTCTGCCTTTGCTTTTCTTTGTACAACCAGCACTTGGCACAGTGGCTGGCACATAGTATCTGATAAATGCTTGCTGACTGGCTATTAACTCCCTGGCTACTCACCATTTTCCCACTAGGAATAATATGAGATCCAATATGTAACATGAAAGCTGACCATAGAGGTAGCATCATTTAGGGAAAATTACTTGACTTGGAATCAGATTACCTGGATTCAAATCTTGATTAAGTCACTTGTGTGACCTGAAGTCTCAGTTTCATACCCTGGAAAATGATAGAATTGGACTAGATGACCTTGAGGTCTCTAACATTTCTAAATCTGTGATCCTATTTATCACTCACCTAAATCTGTATTTTTTTTTCTTTCCACTCTTAGGTAAAAAGCAAAAATTATTTAGATCATACAAACTAGCTTATTTAAGGAAAGTCAATCTATATTTTCATCTTGTTCATTAATAATATCTCCTAGTCTTATCATCCTTTAAGATATACAGAGTATGAGCCAGGTAGAATAAACCTGTAGCCCTCATATTACAATTGGAGCTTAGAGTTTAAATGATTTGTCCTTGATCACATAATTAATAGTTGCTGAACTGGGACTCAAATTCAGGTCTTTTGTTTTCCAGTTCAGCATTTTTCTCCCCATCACTACTCCAAGCTGCCTCTTTGTGCTCTGCACAAAACCTGTTTGGGGATGGTCCCAGGAAGGTCCAGATTTCTATACAGAGTAAAAGGGAATGAGTTGACCCAGACTATTAAACTTGCAGCTGGGACCCTGCTCTCATTCCCCTCCTGGTCTCCCTGGAGCAGGAGGAAAACAGGCTGTGCTTATAACAATCAGCTTCTCTGTGGTTGTAGCTGTTGCTGCTTCCCACCTGCTTCCAGGCATAACTGCCAGATGTTATTTCCGATCAGCAGTTGCCAAGATGGGGCCCATCCAAATTTGAGGGAAATGTTAGGCATGGGCAACAGAGATAGCAGTTTAAAAGGCTTTCTTCTGATCCAATGTGGGTCACCCCTGACCTGCCATTACGATTCTCACATTTGGCTTCTTCCTCTGCCTACTAGGTTTATGTCACTTCATCTCTCCTCTGGAGACCAACACTTATGAAATGCCTGATCCAAGTTAGGGATTTAGGTCATGCTAGTGGAATAAGCTAACCATTCCACACAGGATCACCTTAGTCTCATTATTACTTTGCAGAAACCATGTGGTTTAAACACACAGGTGGAATAAAGAACATACTGCTTTACCAGATGTAGGACATTGGCTTCTTAGGACTCAGAAGGACTTTGCCTTCCCAAGGGAAGGAGAATGTCTCAGCTAGAGACCAACAGGTCCTTTCCAGATAATCAGAGTACAGTAGGGAAAATTCTACACTTCTGAATATATTCAATGTCGAGACTGTTAATCAACACAGAAGATGCCCAAAAAGGGCATGGGGTCCCTAGCTGGTTAGGCTCTTACAGAAAGAGGAGTCATGTAATGATTTTAAAAAAACTAACTACCTTGCATATAACACTTTACAAATATTCATTTACTCCTCACAATGAGACAGTAATGTGGATTCTATTATCTCCATTTTAGAGATAAAGAAACAGATTGAGAAAGTAAATGACTTGCCCAAACCTACGAAACTAGTATATATCTTAGGTGTAATTTAAATTCGGGCTTTTCTGCATTGAATTTCAGCATTCTCTCAACTTTCTAGGAGTGCTGTAGGTGGTATATTGGGCCAAGAATCCAGCAGAGACATTTAGAAGGAGGAGACAACATGCAAATGGACAGATATAAACAAAACATAGAGAAATCAGTTACAAGATAGCTGTGGAGAAAATATTATTGGCAACTGAGGATAAGGAAAAACTTCATGCAAAAAGTAGTGCTTCAATTGAGTCTCAGAAAAAAACAAGGATTCCGTAATGGAGACAAACTAAAACCATTCCCAATAAGATCAGGAGTGAAACAAGGCTGTCCACTGTCACCATTACTATTTAATATTGTATTAGAAATGTTAGCTTTAGCAATAAGAGAAGAAAAAGAGATAAAAGGAATCAGAGTAGGTAATGAAGAAACCAAATTATCACTCTTTGCAGATGACATGATGGTATACTTAGAGAACCCTAGAGATTCAACTAAAAAACTACTAGAAACAATTCACAACTTTGGCAAAGTTGCAGGATTCAAAATTAATCCACATAAATCATCAGCATTTTTATATATTACCAACAAAGTTCAGCAGCAGGAGATACAAAAAGAAATTCCATTCCAAATAGCAGATGATAGGATAAAATATTTGGGAATCTATCTGCCAAGGAAAAGTCAGAAAGTATACGAACTAAATTACAAAACATTTTCCACACAAATAAAATCAGACCTGATCAATTGGAAAAATATTAAGTGCTCATGGGTAGGCAGAGCGAACATAATAAAAATGGCAGTACTACCCAAACTAATCTACTTATTTAGTGCCATACCAATCAAACTCCCAAGAAATTATTTTACAGATCTAGAAAAAATAGTAGCAAAGTTCATTTGGAAGAACAAAAGGTCAAGGATCTCAAGGGAATTAATGAAAAAAAAAAAGACAGGTGAAGGTGGCCTTGCTGTTCCAGATCTAAAACTATATTATAAAGCAGCGGTCATCAAAACTGTTTGGTACTGGATAAGAAATAGAGCAGTCGATCAGTGGCACAGGATAGGTTATCAGGACAACCTAGGCATTAACCTTAACAATCTAGTGTTCGATAAACCCAAAGACCACAGCTTTTGGGATAAATACTCTCTATTTGGCAAAAACTGCTGGGAAAATTGGAAACTAGTGTGGAAGAAATTAGGGCTTGACCCATACCTAACACCACATACCAAGATAAGATCTAAATGGGTTCATGATCTAGATATAAAGAGGGACTTTGTAAGCAAGTTAGAGGAACGTAATATAGTTTATCTCTCAGACCTGTGGAGGTGGAACAAATTTATGTCCAAAGAAGACTTGGAACTCCTAATTGAACACCAGATGGATAATTTTGACTATATTAAGTTAAAAAGTTTCTGTACAAACAAAACAAATGCAGACAAGATTAGGAGGGAAGCATCAAATTGGGAAATCATCTTTACATTTAATGATTCTAATAAAGGCCTCATTTCTAAAATATATAGAGAAACGTCTCATATATATAAGAATTCAAACCACTCTTCAATAGATAAGTGGTCAAGGGATATGAACAGACAATTTTCAGATGATGAAATTAAAACCATCTGTAGTCATATGAAAAATTGCTCCAAATCACTATTGATCAGAGAAATGCAAATTAAGACAACTCTGAGATACCACTACACCCCTGTCAGATTGGCTAAAATGACAGGAAAAGATAACGATGAATGTTGGAGGGGATGTGGGAGGGCTGGGACACTAATACATTGTTCGTGGAACTGTGAATGTATCCAACCATTCTGGAGAGCAATTTGGAGCTATGCTTAAAAAGTTGTCAAAGTGTGCATACCCTTTGACCCAGCAGTGTTTCTACTGGCCCTATATCCCAAAGAGATCTTAGAGGAGGGAAAGGGACCCACCTGTGCAAGAATGTTTGTGGCAGCCCTTTTTGTAGTGTCTAGAAACTGGAAACCGAAGGGATGCCCATCAATTGGAGAGTGGCTGAATAAATTATGGTATATTAATGTTATAGAATATTATTGCTGTGTAAGAAACGACCAGCAGGACGATTTCAGAGAGGCCTGGAGGGACTTGCATGAACTGATGCTGAGTGAAATGAGCAGAACCAGGAGATCATCATGCACAGCAACAACAGTATTACATGATGATCAATTCTGATGGACATGGCTCTCTGCAACAAAGAATTGTCTCAAACCAGTTCCAATTGTTCACTGAAGAAAACCATATACACCCAGAGAGAGGGATATGAAATATGGACCACAACGTAACATTTTCATGATCTCTATTGCCATTTGCTTGCATTGTGTTGCCTTTCTCTGATTCTTTTTTTTTCTTGTAGATAGGATTTTTCTTGCATAACTTCTCAAGCATTTCAACATTATTAACATGTAGTGGACTTCCTGCCATCTGGGGGAGGGGAGGGGACTGGGGGTAAAATTTGTATTGGAAAGCTTTGTAAAGATCAAGGTTGGGGAACTACCCATACATATGTTATACAAATAAAAAGCTTAAAAAAAAGAAATTATTTTACAGATCTAGAAAAAATAGTAGCAAAGTTCATTTGGAAGAACAAAAGTTCAACGATTTCAAGGGGATTAATGAAAAAAAAGGCAGATG
>JAJPUD010001182.1:153178-171408 GCA_023553655.1 Myrmecobius fasciatus | reverse complement strand
ATGAATGTTGGAGGGGATGTGGGAAAACTGGGACACTAATACATTGTTGGTGGAACTGTGAACGGATCCAACCATTCTGGAGAGCAATTTGGAGCTATGCTCAAAAAGTTGTCAAACTGTGCATACCCTTTGACCCAGCAGTGTTTCTACTGGGCCTATATCCTAAAGAGATCTTAGAGGAGGGAAAGGGCCCCACATGTGCAAGAATGTTTGTAGCGGCCCTTTTTGTGGTGGCTAGAAACTGGAAACTGAAGGGATGCCCATCAATTGGAGAGTGGCTGAATAAATTACGGTATATGAATGTTATGGAATATTATTGCTCTGTAAGAAACGACCAGCAGGACGATTTCAGAGAGGCCTGGAGAGACTTGCATGAACTGATGCTGAGTGAAACGAGCAGAACCAGGAGAGCATCATACACAGCAACAACAGTATTACATGATCATCAATTCTGATGGACATGGCTCTCTGCAACAAAGAATTGTCTCAAACCAGTTCCAATTGTTCACTGAAGAAAACCATATACACCCAGAGAGAGGGAAATGAAATATGGACCACAATGTAACATTTTCATGATCTCTATTGACATTTGTTTGCATTATGTTGCCTTTCTCTGATTCTTTTTTTTTTTTCTTGTAGATAGGATTTTTCTTGCATAACTTGTCAAGCGTTTCAACATTATTAGCATGTAGTGGACTTCCTGCCATCTAGGGGAGGGGAGGGGACTGGGGGTAAAATTTGTAATGGAAAGCTTTGTAAAGATCAATGTTGGGGAACTACCCATACATATATTATACAAATAAAAAGCTTTAATTAAAAAAAAAGAGAAGAAAAAAAAACAAACAAGGATTCCAAGAAGGAAAAAGAGGAGAAAATGCATTTCAAATATGGTAGACATATAAATGCAATGGTACATAGGGTGGAGGAGAAGTATCATATAAGAGGTCCAGCAAAAGAGACAGTGTAACTGGATAGCAGAGTGCCTGAAGGAGACGTAATGAAGGTTATATAGGAGATATAACATGTGCATGTAGATATAACATATATGTATATTATATTTACATGCACATGCATGATGTAATAAAGGACATTGGGTAGAAGGTATAAATATCATACATATAATATTTACACATACACACATATATGATGTAATAAAGGACATAGGCCAGAGGGCCTATAAAATAAGTAATAAAACTAGAAAGGTAGATTGAAACAAGGTTATGAAAAGCCTTAAAAGACAAATTGAGAGGTTCATTTATGATCATTTGTGATCCCAGAGGTAATATGAAGCCACTGGAAGGGGATGACATAGTAAGACTCAGATATCTTCATGCAAAGTCATACATTTCAGAGCAAGGATTCCAATCAAGTTCCTCTGATAACAAATCTAGTATATATGCCAACTGATAGCTATTTATTCCATCTTTTCTTTTTTCTGCCATCATGTAATATTTCTCTAAGCAACCAAATTTTGACACGATTTTCCATAAACCCTCGCTATTAACAGAACCAAAGGCTTTGGTCAGATCTACAAATGTTGTGTACAGACCTCTGTTTTTCTAGCATTTTTCTGGAGTTATCAGGTAATAAACACTATATCAACTGTTCCTCAGTCCCATATGAAGCCACATTGGCTCTCAGGTAGATGACCTTCTTCCAGGCATATGATCAGTTTATTAAGGAAGACTCTGGCAAGAATCTAGCCAGCAATGACTAAGAAAGCAACCTCTCTGTGATTGTCATGTGACAATCTATTCCCTTTACCTTTATAAAGATGGACAATGGAATCAGCCATCTCTTAAGAATTTTGGAATCTATTGTATGACATGGGAGACGCTGGCACAGGACTGCCCAGCATGGTGTGCCCTTATCAGAGAAGGTACTATGCTCTATTAGCAAAGCAGAATTGAATTGCCTCAGAAAAAATGCAAGATGCATAAAGTTAGAGATCTAACCCCAAAATGTTAACACATAATATTTGTGTCCAAACTGGCAGAGTATTCTAAGCTCATAACAGTCTGATCAGCCACAGTCAGACACACTGTAATTCAACTCTAACGTAGGGATGTCATTTTGGTTCACTTCCAGCCAACCAACCAATTTTTTTCTAATATTCCTTCCAGATATAACATTTTGAGTTATATTTTCTTAGGTCTTTTTCCCCTCTGAGTCACTTAAACTCTTTAAGACCTCTATGTCTTCATTTGTGTAAAAAAAAAGATAAAGGACATAACAATAGATAGATCCTTTGCATCTGAATCCTATAACCCTCATCTAGCCATTTAACTGGATCTAAATGGATCCTGGACAACTACTTCTGGAGGCCTGGAATCAAAAGACTCATTATCCTGAATTCAGATCTAATCTCAGACACTACCTGTACAATGACCCTGATTATGTCACTTCACCCTTTTTGCCTCAGTTTCCTCATCTGTAAAATGAGCTGGAGAAGAAAATGGCAAACTGCTCCAGTATCTTTGCCAAGAAAAACCCCAAAAGGGGTTATAAGAAGTTGAACATGATTGAAAATGAGCAAAAGTCAACAAGAACTATCTGGGATTTCACTGCCATTTTGGGTTCTGTCCTTTCTTACTTCTTAAAATGTCTTCTTTCTGGACCCACACCTAACACCGCACACCAAGATAAGATCTAAATGGGTTCATTATCTAGATATAAAGAGTTATATTATAACCAAATTAGAGGAACATAGGATAGTTTACCTCTCAGACCTGTGGAGATGGAATAAACTTATGTCCAAAGAAGATCTGGAACTCTTAATTGAACACCAGATAGATAACTTTGATTATATTAAGTTAAAAAGTTTCTGTACTAACAAAACTAATGCAGACAAGATTAGGAGGGAAGCATCAAATTGGGAAATCATCTTTACATTTAATGGTTCTGATAAAGGCCTCATTTCTAAAATATATAGAGAATTGTCTCATATATATAAGAATTCAAGCCACTCTTCAATAGATAAGTGGTCAAGGGATATGAACAGACAATTTTCAGATGATGAAATTAAAACCATCTCTAGTCATATGAAAAGTTGCTCCAAATCACTATTGATCAGAGAAATGCAAATTAAGACAACTCTGAGGTACCCCTACACACCTGTCAGATTGGCTAAAATGACAGGAAAAGATAACGATGAATGTTGGAGGGGATGTGGGAAGACTGGGACACTGATGCATTGTTGGTGGAGCTGTGAACGGATCCAACCATTCTGGAGAGCAATTTGGAGCTATGCTCAAAAAGTTATCAAACTGTGCATACCCTTTGACCCAGCAGTGTTTCTATTGGGCTTATATCCCAAAGAAATCATAAAAGAAGGGAAGGGCCCCACATGTGCAAGAATGTTTGTGGCAGCCCTTTTTGTAGTGGCTAGAAACTGGAAACTGAATGGATGCCTATCAATTGGAGAGTGGCTGAATAAATTATGGTATATGAATGTCATGGAATATTATTGCTCTGTAAGAAATGACCAGCAGGACGATTTCAGAGAGGCCTGGAGAGACTTGCATGAACTGATGCTGAGTGAGATGAGCAGAACCAGGAGATCATTGTACACGGCAACAACAGTACTATATGAGGATCAATTCTAAGGGACATGACTCTCTTCAACAATGAAATGCTTCAAACCAATTCCAATTGTTCAGTGAAAAAGGCCATATACACCCAGAGAGAGGGATGTGAAATGTGGACCACAACATAACATTTTCATGTTCTCTATTGAAGTTTGCTTGCATTGTATTTCCTTTATCGGATTATTCTTTCTTATAGATATAATTTCTCCTGAACAAAAATGTCATGTGGCAATAACTATACATATATTCGATTTAAGTATTCTAACATAATTATCATGTAGTGGATATCCTGTTATCTAGGGGAGGGGTGGGGAGTAGGGGGAAAATTTGTAACAGAAAGCTTTGTAAGGGTTAATGTTTAGGAATTACCCATACATATGTTTTGCAAATAAAAAATATTAATAAAAAATGTCTTCTTTCTCCCCCTTTCAAGGAGATGGTATTCAATTGGTTATATAACTGCCTTTGACTAGCTCTGCCTTAGTCACTATTCATCACCTCCACTTCCCCACCTCACACCTGTGAGGTACAAGTACAACTTCTTTCTGCAGGTAGAACTCCACTTCTTGTTTGTCACTCCACTGAGAGAGGCAGGTTGAGGCCTGTGGGAAAGATTTGAGAGAAATCCTCTGCCAGGTCCTCAGCAACCAATTGGTGAGCAGCTGCTCCTTCAATATAAAATCTTATCAGTATGGACAGGACACGCTGCCCTGAAGATATTTCATTTTGAAGGATTTGGCCACTCCTGAGGGAAATGGCAATACTCATCAGTTTGAGATGGAGGCCTAATGAAGAGGGAAATTCAAAAGGGAGAGCCAGACCCTGGCCTAGCCACCTCTTCTTGAAAACTATTGTGGGTGGCCCCCAGCTTCTCACTTTTAGAACTCACTTAGGGGAGAAGAAAGGTCTTGAATTCCCTTCAAATACTGCCTCTTGTTATGCTAAAGAACATAGTCCTAGAGCATTGAAAAAATGAGTTGGTTTTTTTTCTGGAAAAAGACTGAGAACTTAACTTTTCCACTGAGATTTACTTCAAGAAATAATATTTATCAAGTCTAAATCACAGCTCAGGGAACCTCAATGATGCTGGCTGCCTGGTCTCTTTTTGCAAAATGTAAAAAATCCATACAGTTCAAAAAGCAATTGGGTAGATACAGGGCAGCCTACAAAGCAGAGAATCTACAATACATGGCATATGTTTCTTCTGAGTTCAGGGACAGGGAACTGAGTCTTGCCATTAGAATTTAAGTTAATTTATCTACAAGAGAGCCTGAAGCAGATATAGGTACAAGCTAAGAGCAATGGTCACTACCAAAAGGTTCACTGAGTGAATGAATCTATTATTCTTTCTTCCTTATAATCTATCCTGTTCAAAATGACAGACTATCCTATTTTTAGGCACAATTCATAGGAGGATTAGATTTAGGGTTAAAATGGACTTTCAATATCATCTAATCCAATCCCCAAATTTTACAGGTGAAGAAACTGAGACCCAGAGACATGGTGTAATCATTATACTCATACTCTATTGCTTGTATAAGAAAATCAAGTCCTTTTTCTATCATTTGTGGCCCTTCCAAGGCTGTCATCATCTGACTTTTTGTGATTTATCTTACACTCTTACCTGAGTATGGTATAGTGCTAGACTTGAAGTCAGGAAGCCCCAAGTATGAATCTTGCCTCAGTCACTTACTAGCCCTGTCTTCTTAGACAAATGACTTAACCTCTTATAGCCTCAGATTCTTCATCTGTAAAATGGAGATAATATCTATTTTTCAGGATTATTGTGAAGATTGAAAGAGATAATATATGTAAAACAATTCATAAACCTTAAAGCACTATTTAAATATTAGTTATGAGATTCTGTATGTGAAGTGTTTTGTAAGCCTCCAAGTGTTATACAAGTGTTAGCTATTAGCATTATTGCACATAATGTTATACTACAGCCAACCCTGAATAATTAATTTCAACATTCTTTGTGCTACCCCTCTTCCATTCTCTTGGTTATGCCATTTCAAAAATTTGTAATGTCCTTCCTTCCCTCTGTCTTTTGAATTTCTACTTAGCCTATAAGTCCCTGGTTAAATGTCCAGTTTTCCCTAATTTCTACATGGTCTCTGGCCTCCCCACATTGCCTAGATCTTTTCTCCCTTGGACCTTAAATAACACACCACACCTCTCTTTTCTGGACTTAAATTATGTCAGTTTATATTATAGCTAACTGTACATGTTATATCTCCCTAGAAGAATATAAACTCTGAGGATACAGAATGTATCTTTCTGAAATGTTATCTGCCTTCTCTACTGTCCATAGAATTAGTGCCTTTTGGACACTTAAAAGATGTTTTCTGAGTTTTTAAGATTGTCAAAATAAAGTGTAGGGGATCAGAAATGATGCAGCACTGAAGATTTCTGGAACAGGTTTGATCTCAACTATTTGCCCACTTAAGTAGGAAGGTTGGTTTAATCATTAGTTTCTTGATGCCATCCTTAATTTTAAAATCAAAAATGATGTTTTAAGGGACATGAACTAAAAATCTCAGGTGGGAGGAAATAATTTTAAAATTTAAGTTCCTTAAGCATCTATTAATAGATAAGAGTGAACTCAGGAACCAGGAAAATAGGGGTACAACTCCTGCTTCTGACAAATATTGACTGTGCAATCCAAGAGAAGTCACTTAATCTTTCATTGATCTAGGCCCATCTCTAAAATTATCATTTATAGAGAAGGTTCTTATTTATATCAATAGTTTTCTCACCCAGGAGATTTTTCTATCCAATCTTCCCATCCCAATCTCTGCCAGTATTTACTAAGTGCCTGCCAGCTGTATGACACTATCCTAAGTGCCAAGGATATGAAGACAAAGAATGAATGTGCCCCCTGTGCTAAAGAATAAGTAATACAATATATGCAAAACTAAGTAAATGCAAGAAAATTTGAGATGAGAGTGAGCAATAACAATTGGAATTAAAAAAGGCTTAAGTAAGAGAAAGCATTAAACCAGATCCTTAAAAATAACTTAGGGGTGCTAAGAGTTAGAGTTGTGGAAGGTACATGTCTGGCATATGACAAAGAAATGGTTATAGGAAATGTAATGTTGAGTTCATGGAATAACTAAGTCAATTTTATAGGAACATAAAGTGCATGGATGGAAATAATACAAACCAAGTTTAGAAAGATGAATGATGTAAGATTGTAGAGAATCTTAAATGCCAAGCTACAAAGTTTTTAATCTTACAATAGAAGACAAAAGGAACCATTGAACATTTTTACATGAAAGACTAACCTGTTCTGAATTTATGTCTTGCTAATATTAACATAACAGATGCCTGTAGGATGGACTGAATTGGGGAGAAACTAGAAACAGAGTAGATGAGACTATTACAATAGTCCAAATGAGAGGTGGTCAGAGTTGTGAACTATGGTAGTAGTCATGCTTCATGAGGGTTGTCAACAAAGTTTGACAACCGACTTGATAAAGAGCATAAAGAAGATTCAAGTATAAGGAAGAAATAAGAATAATGTAGAGTTTCCAAACCTAGAAAACTAGGTGGTACCCATTATATGATCCCTCCAGTCTCTCTTAATTATAATTTCTATGATCATCTTGTAGAGAATTGGTTTAGAGAATCCTTTGATTAACTAAAAGGGGTTACAGGAAGTGGAACTTTTATTTACTACTTTTGAGAGCAATTCTGTAAGAATAGTATGGATATACTCATTTGGTATTTCATGGATCACTCTTGCCTGATTCAGTCTCTGTCATTTGGGCTGCACCCAACATGAACTGATTAGCTCCCATTTTTGTGGAAGGGATTATATACTCTTTTTCACTGGCCTTTAAGAAAAATCTGGAAAATTATTTTGTGATTCTCCCTTTTGCTTTTCTTCAGGAGACTGTCTTTACCTTTTTATGCTTCTCTTGAGTTCTGTATTTGGAGGTCACATTTTTTGTTCAGATCTGGTCTTTTCATTAGAAATAGGTGAAATTCTCCTGTATCACTGAATGACTATCTTCTTCCGTGGAAGATGATGCTCATTCTAGCTGGATAACTTATTCTAGGCTGTAATCCAAGTTCTTTCGCCTTTCGGAATAGCTGATTCCAGGCCCTTCGATCCTTTAATGTGGAAGCTGATAGATCTTGTGTAATTCTAATTAGAGTTCCTCGGTATTTGAACTGTTTCTTTCTAGCTACTTGCAATATCCTTTCCTTGGTGCGATGGTCCTGAAATTTGGCCACAATATTCCTTGGGGTTTTAATTTTGGGGTCTCTTTCAGGAGGTGATCGGTGAATTCTTTCAATGCCAATTTTGCTTTCTGATTCTAAAACATCAGGACAATTCTCTTTCATGATTTCCTGGAAGATAGCATCAAGGTTCTTTTTTTCATCGTGGCTTTCAGGGAGTCCGATAATCCTTAGATTGTCTCTCCTGGAACTGTTTTCCAAGTCAGTTGTTTTTCCTAGGAGATAGTTCATATTTCCTTCTGTTTTTTTTCATTTTTTTTTTGTTTTTGTTTGACTGATTCTTGAAGTCTTATTGAGTCATTTACTTCTATTTGTTCAATTTCAATTTTTAAAGTATTATTTCCTTCAGTTATCTTTTTCAGCTCCTTTTGTAGCTGGCCAATTAAATTTCTTGGTTCAATGCATTCTTTTTCCATTTTACCAATTTTATTTTTTGGTTAATTGTTGTCTTTTCCCAATTCACCAATTTTGTTTTTCAGTGAATTGTTGTCCTTTTCCAATTCACCAATTTTATTTTTCAGTGAATTGTTGTCTTTTTCCAATTCACCATTTTTATTTTCCAGTGAATTGGTGATTTTTTCCAATTCACCAATTTTGTTTTTCAGTGAATTGTTTTCTTTTTCTAATTTACCAGTCTTGTTTTCCAGTTTTTGACATCTCTGTGGCACTGATCTCAATTTATTTCCCCATTCTTCTTTTAGCTCTCTTTTGAGATTCTTTATGCAATCTTCCAGGTAAGCCTTCTGAAAAGGGGACCAGCTAATTTCCGCCTTTGTGGCTCCATATGGGATTGTTTTCAGAATCTCAGGATCTGGGGACTGCCCTACTTTCTCTCCATAGAAGCTGTCTATGGTGAGAGCTCTCTTCTGCTTCTTGCTCATGTTTTTGAGCTGTAAGAAATTTAGGTCTGAATCACTTGAGGTCTGAATCACTAGCAGGGAATTCTGCAGCCATTTCAGAGCTGAGATCTGAATCACCAGCAGGGAATTCTGCTGCAGTTTCAATTTGCCCTGGGGCAGTTTGCCAAGTTGACTTCTGGAGCAGGACTGGTCGGCTAGATCCACACTAGGACCACACTTTCAGCTGCTCTCAATCCACTCTTTACCAAAGGCAGATCTGCCAAAGCACCTGCCTGCAAGCAGCACAAAGTGGCCCAGGAGTCTCCCAGGGACTTCCTGGGTGCCTAAAATCCGCCTCTGTCGCAGCCCGACTTCCGCCGCGGCTGAGTGCTGGCGTCTGATCACGGCCAGCTGCCGATTCCCTTGAGACTGACCTTCTCTGGAGTTTTTTCAAAGTAGATTTTTGATAGAAGTGTGTTGTAGTCCAAGTGTTTGGTGGAGCCCTCACTCAAAAACCAGTTCAGAGGCTCAATTTGTCTGGGTCTGAGGGAAGGTCTCAGGAGCTCACAGAGAATGCTGTCTGCAGTTCGCCATCTTGGCTCCACCCCTGAGAAATAAAATTTAAAATGGACCCAGGACTAAGGTGATCCTTGGGTGATCCTTAATGATGTCCATGAGGCAGAGATTCATGGAAGAGTCAATAAGCACTAAGGCATGTATAGCTCAAGAGGAGACTCTAAATTGTTAGCCTTAACCTTGATAAGGTAGTAGAATAACCTTGGCCTGAGAGATGGCAGTTGTAGAGAGAGGAGAGGTGTAACCAAATGCTGAAAGTTCTTGAACCTCATCTTCCTTAATAAAGCAGGGAGGATTTCTTGGGATGTTTGATTCTGTAAGGCAGATGCCTAATTAGAAGAGCCAAACATCTTGTATTTGACATTTTAAAAACTTTATTTATTTTTTGGTTAACTTTTTTAACATGCATTTCTTTATGAATCATTTCCAAGAGAGAAAAATCAGAACAAAATGGAAAAAACCACAGGAGAGAAAAATAGGCAGAAAAAAGTGAACATAACATTGTTGATTTACATTTAATTTCTATAGTTCTCTTTCTTCATGCAGATGGCATTTTCTAACCAAAATTTATTGGAATTACCTTGAATCACTGAATCATTGAGAAGAATCAAAACTTTCATAGTTGATCATCATACATTATTGCTGTTATTGTGCACAATGTATGCCTGGTTCTGCTTATTTCCCTTAGCATCAGTTTATGTAGATCTTTCCAGGTCTTTCTAAAATCAGCTTATTCATCATGTTTTATAGAACAATAATATCCCATTACCTTCATATGACACAACTTATTTAGCCAGTCCCCAAATGATGGGCATCTACTCATTTTCCAATTCTTTGCTACCATAAAAAGAGTTGCTACAAAGATAATTGCATATGTGAGTCTTTTCCCCTTCTTTATGATTTCCTTGGGAAACAGACCCAGTATTGGCATTTCTGGGTCAAAGAGTGTGCAGAGTTTTATAGCCTTTTGGCCATAGTTTCAGATTGCTCTCCAAAATGGTTGGATCAGTTCATAACTCTAGCAACAATGCATTAGTGTCCCAATTTTCCCACATCCCCTCCAATATTTATCATTATCTGTTATTTTAGCTAATCTGAAAGGTGTGAGATTATACCTCAGAGTAGTTTTAATTTGCATTTCTCTATTCCATAGTTATTTAGAACATTTTTTCATATGACTATAGTTGGCTTTAATTTTATCATCTGAAAATTGTCTGTTCATATCCTTTGACCACTTAACAATTGAGGAGTAACTTAACCTTAACAAAGAGATGTCATTAGTCCACTTAAGACGGAGACAATAGGCATATCCCACATACAATCCAGAGACCTGGAAAACCAGTTGACAAAACTGATTTATACTGGGTGCTCTAAAAGGGTCCCCAAAAAAGCTTAGAAAAGAGGATAAAGTGGTAGAGATGAACTTGATGTTCTTCTCTTTTTTTTTTTGCAGAGGCTGGGGCTGATCCTGTAAAGGGGTCCTACTCTAGGAGAGTTTTTAACCTCAAATACCTAGCTATAGCTTGCTTTTTTATAGTGTCATAAAGATGAATTTTCCTCATACATATATTACAGTATTTGGATTCTTGCCATAGATTATGCTTTTGCTCCTTTGCTTCTTAATTATAAGATCCCACCATGTTCCTTACTTGACTAGGCAACTGATCTCCTGTGGACCATAGTAATAGTCTACTGGTGGATCTGGGGCAGGTATCTACTAGATAGAAACCAGGCCTGGAGATAGAAGACCTGAAATCAAATCTGGCTTTAGACACTTGCCATCTGTCTGACCCTGGGCTAATCACTTGGCTCTATTTGTTTCAGTTTCTTACTATAACATGAACTGGAGAAAGAAATGGCAAAACATTCAAGTATCTTGTTCAAAAAAACCCAAATGAGGTCACAAAGTTGGATATAACTGAAAAGACTGAACAACAAGCTACTGGATCTGCCTGCTTCAAGCCTCTCTCCACTCCAATTCATCTGCCATTTTATCCACTAAACTGAATTTCCTAAGACTCTCTAGGAGCAAATAAAAAAGTTTTCTGTTTGACATTCAAAGCCCTTGATAATACAACCCTCTCTTACTTCTCGTTTTCTTACCCTTTACTCTCCAACATGTACTCTTCCATAAGTTCTACAAACAATAAACTTCATCTCTTGGCTCTGGACATTCTCTTTGACCAATACCCATGCCTATAAAGCTTTTCACCTTTCCCTTTAACTGCCCTCTCTGCCCCCCTCCCTATCCAGTAAATCTCATTAAATGACTACTATATAATGCCAGGCACTGTGCTAAGTGTTGGGGATAATCCTGGTCTTCCCCAATGCCTTGACTTATTTTTGTATGTTGATTCTTCCTCATCTCCCAATTTGTAAGATTTTTGAAGGCAGAGATTATCTTTTTTTCCCCTTGGAACTGAAAAGTCCCAAGCAGAGCTGCAAATAAAGAGTGGAGTGAGCTAAATTCTCAATATTCTCAATGTCTCTCCTCCATAACTGATTGGTTGCTTTTTATCCTTTGTTTTCGAAGAGGACCAAAATGCCATCATTATGTTAGAATCAAGTTAGAGTATATCTGACTGTGGCTGATCAGACCAATGCTCTGTCACAGGTTGGACGCAAATAGTCCTTATGAACATCTGGGGTAACTTCTCTCATTTTGTGCATTTCACATTTCCTTTGGGCTAATTATCATTATTAATTTTTGCTCATAGAACACAGCACCTTCTCTGATGAAGGCACACCATGCTGGACAGTTCTGTGCCAGTATCTCCTATGTCATACAATCAATTCTAAGAGATTCTTAAAAGATAACTTGAGAGTGTCCTCATATTGCTTTTTCTGGCCAGCTTGTGAGCACTTACCCTGTGTGAGTTCTCCATAAAATAATTTTTTTGACAAGTGAACATTTGGCATTTGAACAATGTGGCCAGCCCAATTGAGTTGTGCTCTCTGCAATAGAGTTGTAATACTTGGCAGTTTAGTTCAAGAAAGAAACTCAGTATCTGGCATCTTATCCTGTTATGTGATCTTCAGAATCTTCCTGAGACAATTCAAAAGGAAGCAATTCAATCCTTCAATCCTTTAGACAAAGGGGAGTGAAGGTTGAGGGAGAGCTGCCATTGGTATGTATCTTTAACAAATTTTTTTGAGCTGGAGCTTTTTGAACCAAACTTTTATGTTCCTTTTATTGCAGAATCCCTCTCAACTTCAAGCAAGCAACTAATTTTCTACTATGGCTCACATTTCAGAAACTTGAACTATATCTGATGGTATGACTTTTTTATGTCCCACAAAGGACTTTGCATTAATTATAATTTGACCTTTATTACAACAAAGTATATAACAGATACATTACTATGATGTTTTGTTATTTATAAAATATTTTCCTTACAATAATACTTTGAATTAATTAATGCAAAAATATCATTATTTTCCTTTGAAAGATTAGAAATCTAAGGTTTGAAGAGAGAATAAGCACACAGAATCACATAATTTATGAGTGTCAAATAAAATTTCAAATGTTTGAGTGTTCTTTCTACTATTTTTGTTTTTGAGTCAGTTTTAGCCATGTCCAGCTCTTTGTGACCCATTTGAGATTTTCTTAGAGATACTAGAGTGGTTTGACATTTTTTTCAGCCCATTTTACAGATAAGAAAATTTTATTTAACAAGGTTAAACCACTTGCTTAGAATCACACAGTTAGTAAGTGTCTGAAGCTGGATTTGAGCTCAGGAAGACTCATCTTCCTGGCTTCAGACCCAATATTCTTTCATTGTGTCACCTTACAATCTTATAGCATGTTACAAGTATTAATAAACAGATTATTGATAGACAATTATTATTAGAGCAAAGTTTTTCTTGGTAGTTCCCTTAGTCCTTTAACAGGTGAATATTCTAGTGTTGGTGAAGTTGTGAAATGATCCAACAATTCTGGAGAGCAATTTGGAACTATGATAGCCCAAAGGGCTATCAAACTGTGCATACCCTTTGATCCAGCAGTGTCTCTACTGGACTTATATCCCAAAGAGATCTTAAAGGAGGGAAAGGGACTCACATGTGCAAAAATGTTTGTGGCAGCCCTTTTTATAGTGGCAAGGAACTGGAAAATGAGTGAATGCCCATCAGTTGGAGAATGGCTGAATAAATTATGGTATATGAATGTTATGGAATATTATTGTTCTGTAAGATACAATCAGGAGGATGATTTCAGAGAGGCCTGGAGAGACTTCCATGAATTGATGCTAAGTGAAGTGAGGAGAACCAACAAAGCACTATAAACATCAACAACACGATTATGCGATGATCAACTCTGATGATTGTGGCTCGTTTTCCACAATGAGGTGATTCAGACCAATTCCAATAGACTTGTGATGGATAGAGGCATCTGCACCCAGAGAGAAGGCCATGGGGACTCAGTGTGGATCACAACATAGCATTCCCACCTTTTTGATGTTTGCTTACTTTTTGTTTTCTTTCTCATTTTTTTTTCCTTTTTCATCCTATTTTTCTTGAATAGCATGATAAATACGGAAATATGTATAGAAGAAATGCACATTTAACATATATTGGATTTCTTGCTGTCTGGAGAAGAGAGTGGGGGAAGGTAGGGAAAAAAATTTTAGAATGCAAGATTTTGTAAAGGTGAATGTTGAAAACTATCTTTGCATATATTTTAAAAATAAAAGGCTATTACTTTAAAAAAGAAGGTGGATATCATCAGCAGCTTCATTCCAAGTATTCTATCTACTCTGAGAGAGCAATGGTAATATTGGTCATCTTCAATCTCTCCTTTCTCTGCTATATTTCAATCCTACATTTTTCTCTTTTTTCTTCTTGTCTCTATGCCACTGATTCATTCCCAGTCATATTTAGGAGTCCCCCATCTTCAAAATTATGTCTCTCATAGATGGTGGGCTTCTCATTAAAAATTTCAAGTCCTTATTCAATTCTACTTTCTGTCTCAAAACTAATTCGCAATACTGAGAGGCCACAAGGCCTACTGAACTACAAATTCCAAGATAACAGACAGTTCTTGAAACCTTATTACTTATAGAAAGAGAATAATTCTCTTAGGATTCTTAGAGAAATAAAAGTAAAAGTAAAGTTTGTAAATTAAAGAGGACAAAATTCCATCTCTGTTTACTACGTTAATTTTCTAACAATTCCTCATCCCCAAGTATGCTGGGTTTCAAGAAGCAGTGAGTGATTTTTCTGGGGGCAGAGACAAGATGGCAGAATGCAGACATGACTCTCTGTGACCTCCTCTGACCTTAAGCCTCTAAACTGGTTCTGGAGTAAAAGTTCCCCCAAATATTAGGAATACAACACATTTCCAGCAAAAGTTACCTTGGAAGAACTTTGGAGCAGGTCTGTTTCAGATGGGCAGGGGTTGGGGCAATTTGCCAAGCTCGGACTGCAGCCCTGGGAGAGGCCAGGAAGCTGGGATGGGAATCAACATGGCAGAGCACCTGGAAATTTTCTGTGAGGCTGTTGGGTCACTGTGCCACGATTGCAGGCAGATACTTTGGCAGATCTGCCTTTTGTAAAAGGAATATTGTAACACTGCAAATGCAGGACCTAGCTCAGACAGCCCAGGACCAGAAGTCAATCAGCCAAATTGCCCCAGAACAAATTATCACAGCCACCACTTCTCTGCTTTAAACAGGCCTCAAGCTTTAAAATATAAATAAAAAAACCAAAAAGAGCTCTCACCATAGACAGCTTTTATGGAGAGAAATAAGGGCAGACCTCAGATCTTGAGGTTCCTAAAGGTAAAGCAACTCCACAGGAAGCCACAAAGGGAGGCATGAGCTGGTCCCCCTTTCACAAGGCTTTCCTGGAAGACTGCATAAAGAATCTCAAAAGAGAGTTAGAAGAAAAATGGGGAAATGAATTGAGATCAATGCAAGAAGGATATAATGCTCTACAAAAGAGATATGAAAAGGACACCAATTCACTGAAAAACAAAATTGGTATAATGTAAAAAGACTGTAATGAACAAAAAAATTCATTTGGCCAGTTACAAAAGCAGCTAAAAAAAGGGAACTGAAGAAAATAATACATTAAAAATTAGAATTGAGCTGGGTGGCGCGGTGGTTAGAGCACCAGCCCTGAAGTCAGGAGGACCTGAGTTCAAATCTGGTCTCAGACACTTCCTAGCTGTGTGACGCTGGTCAAGTCACTTAACCCCAATTGCCTCAGCAAAAAAAAAAAAAAAAAATAGAACTGAACAAATGGAAGTTAATGACTCAATAAGACTTCAAGAATCAAACAAAAACAAAAAAATAGAACAAAAAATAGAACAAAATATGAAATATCTACTAGTAAAAATACTGACCTGGAAAATAGATCTAGGAGAGACAATCTAAGGATTATTGGACTTCCTGAAAGCCATGATGAAAAAAAGAACCTAGACACTATCTTCCAGGAGATCATGAAAGAAAACTTCCCTGATGTTTTAGAATCAGAAGGTAAAATCACCAACAAAAAAATTCACCAATCAAGTCCTGAAAGACACCCCAAAATTAAATCTCGAGGAAATATCATGGTTAAATTTCAGGACTATCACACCAAGGAAAAAATATTGCAAATAGCTAGAAAGAAACAATTCAAATACCGAGGAACTGTAATTGGAATCACCCAAGATCTGTCAGCTTCAATGTTAAAGCATCGAAGGACCTGGAATCAGATATTCCAAAAGGCAAAGGAACTTGGATTACAGCCAAAAATAAGCTATCCAGTTAGAATGAGCATTATCTCCCAGGGAAGAAGATGGACATTTAATAATATAGGTGAATTTCACCTATTTGTAATGAAAAGACCAGATCTGAACAAAAAAAAATTGACCTCCAAACACAGAACTCAAGAGAAGCATAAAAAAAGATAAAAAGGAAAGAACTCTTGAGAAGTATATTTCTACTATGGGTATACTTAAAGAATGGGGGTATAATTTGATTTTACTTTGATAATATGAAAAAGAAACTACAGGTGGAAGGGTTATCATACTGAAGAAGGAAAAGGAGGTAAAATAAGGTAAAAAAAGGAGGTAAAAATAAATTAAAATCTCATGAAGAGGCAAAGAAAATGTAATATAATTGAGGGAAAGAAGGGAGGGGGATAAGCATTGTGTGAATCTTACTTTCATCAGATTGGGCTCTAAAAGAGTATATCAGACACATTTGGTTTCACAGAGAAACTTGTCCCTCCTTATAGGGAAATAGGAGGGAAAAGAGGAAAAGAAAAGGATAGACTAATAGAAGAATAAGGGGAAAGGTGTAAAAAGGGGGAGGGTCTCTAAAGGGGGGGAAGGACTGTTTGAGGGAGGTGGTCATAAAAAGCAAAATACTGGGGAAGGGGGAAGGGAGAAAGGAGAAAGGAAATAGAAAAACACAACTTTGGGTAAATAAGATGGCAGGAAATACAGAATTAGTTATTTTAACTGTGAATGTGAATGGGATAACCTCTCCCATAAAACAGAAGCATATAGCAGACTGGATTAAAAGCCAGAATCCAACACTATGTTACTTACAAGAAACACACATAAAGGAGAGAGATACATAGAGAGTGAAGGTAAAGGGCTGGAGCAGAATTTATTTTGCTATAGGTGAAGAAAAAAAAAAAAAGCAGGGGTAGCAATCCTGATCTCAGATCAAGTAAAAGTAAAGATAGATCTAATTAAGAGCAATAAGAAAGTAAACTACATTTTACTAAAAGGTACCATAGTTAACAAAGCAATATCAATACTAAACATATATGTACCAAGGGGTATAGCATCCAAATTCCTAGAGGAGAAGTTAAGAGAGATGCAAGAAGAAATAAACAGCAAAACTATACTAGTGGGGGATATCAACCTTGCTCTCTCAGAACTAGATAAATCAAACCACAAAATAAATAAGAAAGAAATTAAGGAGGTAAACAAACTATTAGAAAAGTTAGGTATGATAGTTCATTGGAGAAAATTGGATGGAGACAAAAGGAATTAATTTTTTCTCAGCAGTTCATGCAACTTATAGAAAAATTGACCATGTGTTAAGGAATAAAAACTTCAAAATCAAATGCAAAAAGGCAGAAATAGTAAAAGCATCTTTTTCAGACCATGATGTAATAAAAATCACATGCAATATAAGGCCAGGAGAGGCCAAAAGTTAATTGGAAATTAAATGGTCTAATCCTAAAGAATAAATCGGTGAAAGAGCAAATCATACACACAATCAATAATTTCATCCAGGAGAATGACAATAATGAGACAACATACCAAAATTTGTGGGATACGGCCAAAGCAATAATAAGAGGTAATTTTATATCTCTAGATACTTACTTGCATAAAAGAGAGAAAGATAAAATCAATGAATTGGGCTTGCAACTAAAAAAAAACTAGAAAAAGAACAAATTAAAAACTGTGAATCAAATACCAAACTTGAAATCCTAAAAATAAAAGAAGAGATTAATAAAATTGAAAGTAAAAAAAACTATTGAATTAATAAATAAAATTAAAGTTGGTTTTATGAAAAAACAACAAAATAGATAAATATTTAGTTAATTTAATTAGAAAAAGAAAAAAGAAAATCAAATTGTTAGTCTCAAAAATGAAAAGGGAGAACTTTCTACCAATGAAAAGGAAATTAGAGCAATAATTAGGAATTACTTTGCCCAACTTTATGCCAATAAATTTGACAATCTAAATGTAATGGAGGAATATCTACAAAAAACATAGATTGCCCAAGTTAAAAGAAGAGTAAATAAATTATTTAAATAGCCCCATTTTAGAAAAATAAATAGAACAAGCTATTAATCATCTTCCTAAAAAAATGTCCAGGAACTATATATGGATTTATGTGTGAATTCTATCAAACATTCAAAGAACAATGAATTCCAATACTATATAAATTATTTGAAAAAAATAGGGAAAGAAGGTGATCTACCAAATTCCCCTTATGACACAGATATGGTCCTGATAGCTAAAGCAGGTAGGGTG
>JAJPUD010001182.1:123531-142730 GCA_023553655.1 Myrmecobius fasciatus | reverse complement strand
TAACTTCTCAAGCATTTCAACATTATTAACATGTAGTGGACTTCCTGCCATCTAGGGGAGGGGAGGGGACTGGGGGTAAAATTTGTAATGGAAAGTTTTGTAAAGATCAATGTTGGGAAACTACCCATATTTATTTATCCTCCAGCTCTCTTTTGAGATTCTGTATGCAATCTTCAAGAAAGGCCTTTTGAAAAGCGTACCAGTGATGGTCCTTAATAACATCCTCTGAAGTTTTGTCTAAAGGAACCTCAGAATCTGGGGTCAGCCCTTCTCTGTCTCGATAAAAAGATGTCTATGGTGAGAGCTCTCTTTTGCTTCTTCATTTTTTTTTAAGACAGCGTGTATATCTCTTTAAGGTTTGGAAAAACCGCAGCTAAAGCTCTTTGCTCTGGGGCAATTTGGCGAATTAATTTAAGGTGCTGGGCCGGTGGGGGCTAGGACTAAGCCCGAATTACTCCTTAAACAAAGCAAGTTTGCCAGAACACCTGACCCCAATCTGGGCAGAGTGTCCCAAGTGCCTCAGATAAACTCCAGGTGTTTGGAGTTTGGAGTTTGGAGTTTTTGCCACAATGAGCTGAGTCCCACTCTCATTTCCAGCCTACACCACTCTTTATCCCTCTGTCCGAGTTAGACAAACCTGATGTGAAGTTCTTCAGAGATATTAGCAAGCAGTATCCAAGTATTTCTGAATTCGTTGACTTAAAGATCAGTTCAGAGGCTTATTTTATTGTTGGTTTGAGAGAAGATCGGAGGAGGACGCAGAGAGTCACATTTTCACTCTGCCATCTTGGCTCCGCCTCCCAAGAAATTATTTTACAGATCTAGAAAAAATAGTAGCAAAGTTCATCTGGAAGAACAAAGGGTCAAGAATTTCAAGGGAATTAATTTTTTAAAAAGGCTGATGAAGGTGGCCTTGCTGTACCAAATCTAAAACTATATTATAAAGCAATGGTCATCAAAAAACATTTGGTACTGGCTAAGAAATAGAGTAGTCAATCCGTGGAATAGGATAGGACCACAGGACAAACTAGGCAATAACTATAGCAATCTAGTGTTTGATAAACCAAAGACCCCAGCTATTGGGATAAGCACTCACCATTTGACAAAAACTGCTGGGAAAATTGGAAACTAGTATGGAAGAAACTAGGGCTTGACCCACACCTAACACTATATACCAAGATAAGATCTAAATGGGTTCATGATTTAGACATGAAGAGTAATATTCTAGTCAAATTGGAGGAACATAGGATAGCTTACCTCTCAGACTTGTGGAAAAGGAAGGAATTTGTGTCAAAAGAAGAACTGGAACTCTTAATTGAACATCAGATAGATAATTTTCATTATATTAAGTTAAAAAGTTTTTGTACAAACAAAATTAATGCAGACAAGATTAGGAGGGAAGCAATAAATTGGGAAATCATCTTTACATTTAAGGGTTCTGATAAAGACCTCATTTCTAAAGTATATAGAGAATTGTCTCATATTTATAAGAATTCATGCCACTCTCCAATAGATAAATGGTCAAAGGGTATGAACAGACAATTTTCAGATGATGAATTTAAAACTATTTCTAGTCATATGAAAAGGTGCTCCAAATCACTGTTCATCAGAGAAATATAAATTAAGACAACTCTTAGATACCACTATACACTTGTCACATTGGCTAAAATGACAAGAAATGATAATGATAACTGTTAGAGAGAATGTGGGAAAACTGGGACACTGTTACATTGTTGGTGGAACTCTGAACGGATCCAACCATTCTGGAGAGCAATTTGTAACTATGCTCAAAAAGTTATCAAACTCTGCATACCCTTTGACCCAGCAGTGTTTCTATTGCACTTATATCCCAGAGAGATCTTAAAGGAAGGAAAGGGACCCACATGTGCAAGAATGTTTGTGGCAGCCCTTTTTGTAGTGGCTAGAAACTGGAAACTGAGTGGATGCCCATCAGTTGGAGGATGGTTGAATAAATTATGGTATATGAATGTTATGGAACATTATTGTTCTGTAAGAAACAACCAGCAGGATGATTTCAGAGAGGCCTGGAGAGACTTGCATGAACTGATGCTGAGTAAAACGAGCAGAACCAGGAGATCATTTTACACAGAAACAACAATATTACATGATGATCAATTCTGATGAATAAGGTTCTCTTCAACAATGAGATGTTTCAAACCAGTTCCAATTGTTCAGTAATGAAGAAAGCCATATACACCCAGAGAGAGGGATCTGAATGTGGACCACAACATAACATATTCACACTCTTTATTGATGTTTGCTTGCATTTTGTTTTCCTTCTCAACTTTTTTTTTCTTGTAGAACCGATTTTTCTTGTACAGCAAGATAACTATATAAATATGTATACATATATTGGATTTGTCATATATTTTAATATAGTTAACATGTATTGGACTAACTTCCATCAAAGAGAGGGGATGAGGGGTAGGAGGGAAAAATTTGTAACAGAAAACTTTCCAAGGGTCAATGTTGAAAAATTACCTATTCATATGTTTTGCAAATAAAAAGCTTTAATTAAAAAAAAGAAAAAAAAGCAGTGAGTACATCATTATTGTAGGTCATCAAATATGATATGGATTGCCTTTTGCTAGGGATGTTTTATACCCTACCTATTTAAGGTAGTGTTTTGTTGTCAGGAAAGATAAGTGAGTTCTAATCATCAATCTCATTCAAATTTTGTAGACTTAGAAAATTCTCATCTTTTACAAGAAGACTTTTTTATCCCTTATTAGTTGTAGTGCCTTCCATTTGTTAATTATTTCCTATTAAATGTATATATAGCTTGTTTGTGTTTATTGGTTTGTTTGTTTCCTTTTGATTGCAAGCTTCTTGAGGATAGTGTCTATTTTTTACCACTTTTTGTAACCCCAGCACTTTGCACAGTGCCAGGCACATAATAGATTTCCTTCCCTTTTTTCTTCTCCCTTCCCTACTTGTCTCTCTTCTCCCTAGATCTCCTTTCTTCTCCTTTTCTTTCTTCTCCTCTTCCTTTTTTTCTTCTCTTCTATGTCTTGTTAATGTACTCTTATGGTGAGAATTCAGTGTTTACTATAGCAGGGTTTATAATGAAGCATAAAAATATAATTTGCTCCAGTTTTCTTTCCAAAGCAACTATAATGCTGCAGTCCCCAATGCTCAATTTGGAAAGATTCAATGAACCTGTGCTTTGAAAATGAATACTTCCACAATCAGATACTGAGAACTTCTTAAGCTGTTTAGCCTCAATATATATGTTTTTAATATTAGTTGATGTAGATTTAATATCAACCAAGTATCCTAGTTAATTAAACATGTTGTTGAGGATATTTACAATGCTTAATTCAACCATACTTAATGGCCTTGGGCAGCATTTTCCCATCACTAGGGTATTATCCTTTCATGTTGGGTAAGTAATAAATGCTAGAAAATAGATAGTGAATAGTGCAGTTTTTCTCTTCCAATACTAGATACTTGGGATAAATTTGTGTTTGTTATTTATCTTTGAAAAACACTGCATGTTCAGGGAATTGTTCTCCTCAGAAGATATGTGTTTTTCTGTTTTCCTTTTTTTTTCTTTAAACCCTTTGGAAAAGCTAACATTAATGTAAGATTGCTCCCTGAAATTTTTTTTCTACAAAGCAGGTTATAATAATTGATTTCAATGTAAAAGTCATTTTCTGAAAGGGAAAAAAATACAGTCAATTTCTGGTAGACCACAAAAAAATACTTCTCTTCCACTTCTAGGCTTGTGTGCACATAATCACATACAAACTTTTGACAACTAAAAATTGGAAAGATTAGGTAATGCCTTCTCTAGAAGGTGATAGTAGAGCTGTGCTCTTAACTAGAGCTAGGTGAAAGAATAATCCAGGGATAGGGTACAACATGGGAAAAAATGCCAAAGGAAGGAGACCAAATATCACTTTAGGGGGGAATACCAAATAGTCTGGTTTGTCTTGAATGTAGAGTCTAACAAGAGGAGAAATGTAACGTATATCTAGAAAGTTAGTTTGGAGTTAGATTGTGAAGGGCTTCTTGAACTATGAATGAATAGACATAGTCCTGTACAAGAAAAGATGTGATATCATCTTCCTTGTTTTATTCTTTCAAAGTAAAATCACAAAAGGCAAAGTTACCTTGATTAAATACTCTTTAAGGTCTTTAATATATCCCCACAGAGTCCCCTAACAAAGATTCCCAACCAGAAAGTTTACATCCCCTAAGAAATCCTTAAAATAGAAACCAATAAAGCCAAACAACCTCTTTCCCTTTCCTCTCCATAAAACAGAAAAGTCTTTTCCCTAAAAATGAAAGAGACCCCTCCCAGCTAGTAAATTTAAGCCCTTTGTCCTTACCCCTCACCTCTTCTCAGAGCCAGATTCAGTTCAGCATACTTGTGAGGGACAAGAATCTAAGATCCAGAAGTGGGGGGCCAGGAGGGAATTGATGACATCCATCTCTGCATCTGAATGAGGTATGCAAGGTAGAAGACATGAACAGCTTGACTCAGAGCTCTCCTGAGATGGCTATAGTAGCACTATATAAATACAATTTGCAAGTTATCTGAGGATATATGATTCTTAGCAACATAGGCAGCCACCCATCAGAGATGCTCCAGAAGACACCAAAATATATCCTCACTGAGCTTGGCCATTAGACCTATGAGTCCTGCTCTATCCCAGGATAGATGCTTTTCTGGTTGATGGAGTAAAAAGACTTCTCAGACTCAAGAAGTGAAGGAGAGGGGTAATTGTAATGGGATGCAGTAACCAAGGGAGTGTCAGTAATAGACACAAAAATAATTGTGACTACTAAGGCATAGGGAAGTTCACAGAGAAAAAGCTTCAAGGTCCCAGTCATAATGTCTCTTCCAGCTGTTCAGACCCAGCTATCCCTCTTTGTTCTGACTGTTCTAAGAAGTGATATTATCCATTACAGAGACCCACAATGGATGATCCTATTCTACTTTACTTCACCTCTGTCCATTTAACCATTCTTTGTCCTCTAGGAATCAATTTTTTTCAATTATAGCCCAGTTCTCATTCACTCTGTAAAAGTGCTCAGAGTCCAACCTCTTTTTTTGCCTACAGTAGAAATAAAGAACCTGAAGAAATATGCATCTCCATGCTCCCTTTCCTCTTGTACAGTGACTGAAATTGGCATCAGGAAGCATGCTCTCAGAGTAGATCCTCCACATTCCTGTTCTTTCAGTACCCTCTGTATATGGAGGAATGTCTCCTTGCTATTGACCCTTTAAGCTTATTCCCTAATTATCCTCAAAGTTGGGGCCTCCAACCTAAATGGAGGATGAGATAATTGGTTGCACTTCAACTTATCTTGGAGATATCTTAGATAATTACACTACATCTTCATCTATTATTATTCATCACTGCTCACTCTTATCACTTCTGGATTCCTGTGGCTGTGCTAGCTCTCAACTTTACCCTTTCTGTGTCAATCCAATGTCTAAATGGGGCATCCTTATCAACAGCTGCATAGATATTTCTGGGAATATTCCTAACCCCTAGAATACTCCCATGAAAATAACTGAAACCCATGTGCCAATATTTGTGGCAGAAAATGAGAAATGAGTAATTCACAGTCAGCTTAGTAAGATTCAAATTAAATTAATGTAGCACCTAGAGACATAACCCAACTTTCACATGGACCTTTCCATACATGCTATATATCAAGCTACTCTATGGACATATATCCATTTATAAAACATAGCTTATGAATCCCCACTGACATATTTGCTTCAACTAATCAAAGAACAAAATTAATTCAAAACAAAGACATACAAAGAAATCACATAACAAGACAATTAAAAATGTAATATTTTCAAACCGAAAGCATATTTTTGCATGGTCATACACATCTTTCATATACCATTTGCGATCTCTTTATTGGGAAGAGTGAAAATATCAAAGGCACACATTGGGAATTTGTGATCACAACACATATTCAAAGAGGTAACAGCTCTGAAGTTCTAGGGACATCAGCAATTTGAGCTGCTTCTACTGATCCTGCTCACTGAAGGTCTGGAATGACATTTAATCTCTGCAAGATTGTGGAAATGGTATATATAGTCATTAGCTGAAATCTTTCTCAGAGAGTCTCAAGTAGCTTCTCTTTGATGCTTTCCCATTTATTTTGTTGTTTCTGGTGATCACTAAGAGGCAACTCCACTGGAAACAAGATTGGGCAACTTATTTCTGCTTCCTGCTTTTAGGGTCAGCTTGATGCCTCATCTGAAAAATGCTACATCTCACTTATAAAAGGAAGAATAGAATCTGCTAGACCTATTTTATTTTAAATCCAAGAAACTTAAGTTTAAGCTCTTTTAGAAAGGGAGAGCCTTTATCTAGGGTGTCATAGAACCAGAAAAAAAAAATCCTTAGCTGCTTCTTTTCTCCCAAAAGGAGATGAATTAGTTCTTAGAAACTTGATTGCAATAAACTTTTCCTCTCTGAAAAGTGATTTTTCCCCTTAGGCTAAGTTTTTTCAATGTCATGCATCTACCCAGAAAAATATCACATTAAGTATTTTTAATCACAACTTCCTGTTCATCCAGGATAGTCTCTCTGCTTTAAACTTCTATCTACTTAAGTTTAGAAATTCCTTATAACCCCCATTTAAAGACTCATTGCCAGATGGCACCAATTCAAAATCATTTCAGCAGTTCTCTTTCCATTAAACTTCTAAAGGCTGTACTGGTCTTAGGAACCCCAATTTTCTTGATCCCATCATTCTTTTTGAGATCCCATGCAATAAATGAGAGGGGAAAAGACAGAGAGAAAAATGTGGAATCATTTCTGACACCACTTGCTATCTTAATTCTTAGTTTCAAATACCCGCCTTTATTTTGTATTTTTTACCTGCACCAAGGCATAGCATTTGGATAAAACACATATCCTACATCAACATATTCTTTAATACTCAGTGACAAACCCAAAGGTATACGTATCTGTATGTGTGTAGGAGAGTAGAAAAAATGGGAAATATGTTTCAGGAATAAGAAGTGAGAGTAGCCAAAGAGTTAGACCATCAAGAAACTTAACACTTAGGCATATTTAATATTTAAGAAGATAGTTGATGTGTATTAAATAAAATTGTCATCAAGTAACATGATAAAAATACATTTATTGCATTTTAAAAGAGAGAAAAGTGCTTATTATATAACAGATTATATCTATATAATCATTAAAAGTCAAAATCATTGCCAAATTAGAAAGAGCAAAAATTAGAAGTGGCACTGAAATGCTATAAATCCAATCAAATTATGTGATACTAAAAGAAATGTGAAATTGGCAAGTGAACAGACATTGATACAAATTATTAAAATTTCCTTTAAAATGTTAAATTAATCTTCATAGTAAAGAAGCTAAAAGTGTTAGAAACTGATTCATTCTGTAAATAATTCATCTTCTTTCCAAGATGGGAAATATGACAGTCAAAGATAAAAAACATTTTAAAAAATAAAATTCAGTTGTAAAGTCTTACAGAGGGCAGTGACAAAAAACTGTAAGTGTTATTATCAAATACATATATGTGTGTATGATATATGTATGTATGCATGTTTATAACCAATGAAGGGAAAACAAGCAAGAAAGCAGTGAATCTAATATAAAATGCTAAATTTGGATTCAGAATACCAAATTTCAGATCCTAGATTTTCTGCTTATGACCCATGTAACCTTAGAAAAATCTCAATCTCTCTAGGCATCAGCTTTTCCACATGATATGAGAGGGTTAGACTAGGTGACCACCAGAGCTCTTACAACTCTAAAACGATGATCCTAAATTTACCAAAATCTTGGTCAAATATCCAACTATGCTAAGTCATATTAAAAGTAATTAGGAATGGAACTGAAAAGAGGAAAACAGACAAAAAAGACAAATTCCTGTCAAGATATCTATAATAATTTCCTTTCTTCATCGACATTAGGGCTAATACATTTGGAGTATAACATAAAGAACCAGATGAGGAGGAAAGCATGAATTAATAAAAATAGCATTGATTACAGGGCATATAGTAGGCATTTAAGTGCTTGTTGACTGAATAAATACAACAAAGATACAAAAAGTTTAACTGGTAAAAGCTAATGCTGAAGTGGTTACAGAGGTGAAGATGACAGTTTTGAGAGTACTGAGGGATCAGTTCAAAAGTATCTGAAAGAGGAGAAGGCAGAAACAACTTGGAAAAAATTCAAAGGTTTTTTTTTATTATTTTTAAAAGACAATATAAAACTACTGAAACTTTCCTAAATTTCCTAAAAATTTTCCTTAAAAAATTAAATACATATTCATAATGAAGAGGTAAGAGCTAGAAATTGATTCATTCTGTAACTAGTTCAACTTCTTGCCTAACTGAAAAGGCAATATGAAATGTATACTATTTATTTTATCATTCTACAAAATATTTATGAAATTCATAAACATTGAGAAGATCCTTGGTTTAAGAAGGAAATATGGGCAGCTAGGTGGTGCAGTGAATAGAACACCAGCCCTGAAGTCAGGAGGACCTGAGTCCAAATCTGGTCTCAGACACTTAACACTTCCTAGCTGTGTAACCTTGGGCAAGTCACTTAACACCAATTGCCTCAGCAAAAAAAAAAAAAAAAAAAAAAAGAAGAAGAAGGAAATATGCAAGATTTTACAAATGATACTCAAGAATGGACTACATTTTTTTAAATTTAGTATTTTAATTTTCCCCATTTGCATGTTAAAACAAATTTTAGCATTCATTTTAAACTTTGAGTTCCAAATTCTTTCCCTCCAATCTCCCTAGCCTCCTCATTGAGAAGGCAAGCAATTTAATATAGATTATATATGTGCAGTCATGCAAAACATATTTCCATATTAATCATATTATGAAAAAAACATTGAACCACCCTCTTCCTCCTAAAAAAATCAAGAAAAAAAATAAAGTTAAAAAAATATGGTTCAATCTGTATTCAAACATCATTAGATGTTCTTTCTTTGGGGAAGGATAGCATTTTTCATCATAAGTCCTCCAGAGTTGTCCTGGGCCATTATATTGCTGAAAATAGCTACATCATTCACAGCTAATCACCTTAAAATATTGCTGTTACTTTGTATCCACAATGTCACTTCACATCAGCTTGCATGAGTCAGTTTTTCTGAGAACATCCTGCTTAACATTTCTTATAGTGCAATAACATTCTATTATAATCATATATTACAATGTATTCAGTCATTCCTCAATTGATGGGAATTCCCTCAATTTCTAATTATTGCTACTAGAAAAGAACTGCTACAAATATTTTCATACATATAGATCCCTTTCTTTAAAAAAAATTGGGATGTAGGGGGAAGGAATTTGTGACCAAAGAAGAACTAGAAGTCATCATTAATCACAAAATAGATAAGTTTGACTGTATCAAGTTAAAAAGTTTTTGTACAAACAAAATGAATGCAGACAAGATTAGAAGGGTAGCAGTAAACTGGGAAAATATTTTTACATCCAAAGGTTCTGATAAAAGCCTCATTTCTAAAATATATAGAGAATTGACTCAAATATATAAGAATTCAAGCCATTCTCCAACTGATAAATGGTCAAAAGATATGAACAGACAATTTTCAGACGAAGAAATTGAAACTATTTCTGGTCACATGAAAAGGTGCTCCAAGTCACTACTGATCAGAGAAATGCAAATTAAGACAACTCTGAGATACCACTACACACCTGTCAGATTGGCTAAAATGACAGGAAATGATAATGATAACTGTTGGAGGGAATGTGGGAAAACTGGGACACTGATACATTGTTGGTGGAACTGTGAACGGATCCAACCATTCTGGAGAGCAATTTGGAACTATGCTCAAAAAGTTATCAAACTGTGCATACCATTTGACCCAGCAGTGTTTCTACTGGGCCTATATCCCAAAGAGATTTTAAAGGAGGGAAAGGGACCCACATGTGCAAAAACGTTTGTGGCAGCCCTTTTTGTAGTGGCAAGAAACTGGAAAACGAATGGATGCCCATCAATTGGAGAATGGCTGAATAAATTATGGTATATGAATATTATGGAATATCATTGTTCTGTAAGAAACGATCAACAGGAGGATTTCAGAGAGGCCTGGAGGGACTTGCATGAACTGATGCTGAGTGAAATCAGCAGAACCAGGAGAACATTATACACAGCAACAAGACTATACGATGATCAATTTTGATGGACATGGTTCTCCTCAACAATGATGTGATTCAAACCAGTTGTTCAGCGATGAAGATAGTCATATACATCCAGAGAGAGGCCTGTGGGAACTGAGTGTGAACCACAACACAGCATTTTAACGCTTTCTGTGAATATTTCCATGCATTTTGTTTTCCTTCTTAGGCTGTTTTTTCTTCTTCTCTTTCTAGATCTGATGTTTCTTGTGCAGTAAGATAACTGTATAGATATGTATACATGTATTGTATTTGTCATATAATTTATCCTATTTACCATGTATTAGATTACCTGTCATCTAGGGGTGGGGGTAGGGGGAAGGAGGGGAAAAGCTTGGGGAAAAAAGTTTTTGCAAAGGTCAATGTAGAAAAATCACTCATATGTTTTGTAAATAAAAAGCTTTATTAAAAAAAATTGGTATATAGACCTGGATTATACATACCACTAGCACTTGAGATTATAAACCAGTAGCTGTGGTAGGTCATGATTATATAGCCCTTCAGGAATAGTTTCAAATTGCTCTGTGGAATGGTTGAATCACTTTATATCTTCACCAATGGTGTATTAATATCTTATTTTTCCCACACCCCATCCAATATTTGTCATATTCCTTTTCTATCCTATCAGCCGATTTAATAGATATGAGATAGTACCTCAGAATTATTTTTAATTTGTATTTCACCAATCAATAGGGACATAGAGAATTTTTCATATGATTATAGGTAGCTTTGACTATTTCATCTGGGAGGGTGGAGTCAAGATGGCTGAGTAAAGTCAGGAACCTGCTCAAGCTCTCCCAGTTACTCTTGGAAACCCCATGAAACCAATCCTCTGAACAGAGTTATGGAAAAAAACCATTCTTCAGCTCAAGATAGACTGAAAAAACTTCAGATAGGCCAATCTCACTGGGATGAAAACAGTGTTTAGCCCAGGTCAGATAGACTCTGAGAAAGCCTGTGAGAGAGTCTTACTCACAGCAAATTAGCAAGTAAGTCCGTCAGTCCTGGTTCAGTAGAGAAGAAAAATAGTGAGGCAGTTTCCAATCCCAGCTCAGAAGAAAAACTCTGGGAAACCAGGCTGTTTCCTGAATAGAGCAGGTGAAGCTACTCCCTATAAACATAAGGGCCCCCTGTGCTCAGAGCTGCACAGGAAGAACCAGGAGCAAAGCTTAAAATTTAAAAAAAAAAGAAGAAATTCCAAAAGAAAATTAAAATATCAACAACAATTCAAATATCAAATATCAAATATCCAGGAGCAACACAGTATCTAGCAGCTTCTTCAACATATTCATATAGCATATACCATATTATGGAAGTCAAAGGACCTGAGATTACAACCCAAAATTAACTATCCAACCAGATTCAGCATTATCTTTTGGGGGAGGAGATGGAGCTTAAATGAATTAAGAGACTATCAATCATTTCTATTGAAAAAAAAACAGAACTAAATAGAAATTTTAATCTACAAATACAGGACTCAAGAGAACCATAGAAAGGTAAACAGGAGGAATATATATATTTAAAGTTTAAACTGCCTAGATTTCTACATGGATTTTTTTTCTCTACCTCTCTTACTTTATTTTCATAATCTCTTTTTAGATCTTTCATGGACTGAGATTAATTCATATTTTTCTTGGGAGCTTTGCATATACAAACTTGGTTTTTAATCTCATTCTCAATGAGTTTTTTCTTCTTCCTCGTCACCATAGTAACTTCATGTTCAATTTTTTTCTGGTGTTTGTTTATTTTCCAACCTACTTCTTGACTTTTAATTTTTTGCTAAAGTAGGGGTCTGCTTTCAGGTTGGAGAGTGCACTGTCCCAAGCTCTGGCTTTATGAAACTGTTTTCAGGACTTCTAATTTTCAGTTCTTCCAAAGTAGCTTGATCTAAGGAGATGTACGTTTACTACTCTCCTTCTTTATATTCTGGTGGGCAAACAATTACAAGCATTCTTTTCTGCCCTTGATCCATAATGGTTCCTGTTTTCCTGCAGCCACAAGTTCTGTTGAGTCAGGTGTCCCTCTTGCCTTGAGATTGCCATCTAGGACTAAGACCCAGATCTGAGTGTGAAACAGTACTAGCAAAAAAATTCTCTGTAATCTCCTATTGGCCACTTTTCAATGTCATCATTGTCACAGGAATTGGAAGATAGTAGTTGCTCAATACATGTTTGATCAAAGTAATGAGAACAAAGAGTAACAGGACCGGCAGATCAGAATCTAAATTGATATCTACATAATGTCAGAATATCTAAAGAAAGGTGCCCAATATGTTGGATCTACGGAGAATTTATGAGATGGCATAGACAGGAGTCACAGAGGTTGAAAAAAAATACTTGACTTGTGATTTGTACTGTTGGAAGGGGTACTCATATGAGTAAGATCATAGATCCATTAAAGTTTCAAACTAGCCATTTCTATCCTTAGCTCAGATAAGACTGTAAGCTCCTTGAGAGCAGGGACCACATCTTATACTTCTAATACTGTGCCCCTAGGATCAAGATAGGTATATAAAACAGTACATTTATTGAACAAACATTTCTTGAATGCCTGCTATGTGTGAGAGCACTGTACTAGGTACTAGGATCATTCCAAAGATAATAAGGACATACTTCCTGCCTTCATGGAACATGAAATCTAATAATAAGAACTTTCAATTATTAACACTTAGCAAAATGTCTTTATTTTTGTCTCAGTGATTCTGTTTATTTTTATCCACTTTAAATGAATACAAGCTGTTAGGGAAGGAAAGTCTCCAAGAATCTTAAAAACCTGACATTAGGGCATTTGTCCCACAATAAAATGGGCATAGAACTAACAGAAATAATGTGGGGATGGAATTCAGTTGGCATTGAGTTTTGTTTCTTCGTCCAAGCAACATCACTAAGGTTTCCATTAAACTGTAAGCTGTATAATCATACACAGCTTCTGTAGGCTGAGACATTATTCTTACCACCACCCCAAACCACAAGACAGACCAAAATAGGATAATGGAGACATCATCATGGAATGACCAGCAGCTAACACTTGAGCAATCCTTCAAGAGTTCACATAGTAATCATAAGAGGTACCAAGTTTTGCCTGTGGCATTCATTAGAGTACATTTTTGATGTGAATGTGATAACAAGGATGAGAGAAAACAGCCATAATGAGCTCTGTCTAATGTCAATCACTCTCTGACAGTTTTGTTTCTGTCCAGCTTTGAATCGAAGAAATGGGAGGTAGGCAGATTTTTCTGGGCCTCAGTGAACTGACAGAAAGTGAGCCTCAGAATAGCCAGAGAAGAGTGTTAGAGGGAGACTCTAATCAAATCTCCTCCACGATCTCCAGTGTCTTAGACCTATGATTAGGTTTGCTCTAGTCTCGTGAATTTCTAACTAAAGAAATTAGGTAGGAGTACTGTCAAAAAATGAAAGACAAATAAGACATACATGTTTGGAAAGCACGTACCTTCTGGACAGTCCACAAGCAAAAAGATCCCATAAATCAAAACTCTGTATGTGAAATGATATGAGGGATACAAAAAAAAAAATCAGATGTGGTCTTTGCCCTTTAATGAACTACACATCTGGTCAATTATAATTAATACATAAGTGAAGCAAGAGCAAATTATAAAAGAGAGTATTACCAAGGGTCAGCTTGGATGGTCCATATACAGAAATGTCTTCTTGGAAATATTCCCTCTTTGGCACTTATTTGCTTTAGGAAGGAATGGAAGAGATGGATTTGGGGATGAGGGCTCCAGCCAGATCTTGGATTTTATTTGCCTCCTTGTAGCATTCAACAATGGGAGCTATGTAAGAACTCTATATAAATGCTTCCTGTAGTTAATAATATGAACTGGAGAAGGAAATGACAAGACCCTCTAGTATCTCTGCCAAGAAAATTTCAAAATAGGGTCAGCAAGAGTAACATACAACTGAAATGGTTGAATAATTATTCAATAGTAAATACCTATTGTTATTGTTATTATTTATCACATAATTTCTAGGCTGCTTCTGAAGTAGCCAGCAGAAGGGACCTCATTTCTTCTATCCTTTCAGAAGGATTCAAGTATAGTAACTTTCTGCTTCCAAAGTCTCTTAGGAAGTTAGCCCTATCCTTCTGGCCATGGAAACAAGACTTCTGCTATCCCTGACAAGACAATTTAGAGGCAGCTAGGAGATAAAGTTAATTGTATTAGTCTAGGACTCAGGAAGATCTGAGCTGGAATTTTTGCCTCCAAAACTTATTGACTATAATCTTGGTTAAGACACTTAATGTTTGCCTCAGTTTCTTCTACTAATAAAATGGAAGTAATATGACCTACTTCCTGAGGCTGTTGCAGATTTAATGAAATAATATGGAGAAGTCTTTTGCAAGCCTTAAAGTGCTACACATATACTAATTATAAAATAAATGACAAGAAGTCAAACTGGAGAGAGCTGGAGAGGGTTGCAGAATTGGAGAGTCTTTTTAGGTCTATGACCAGAAAAGACTAGCGAATGCTATGGACAAAGCACACTAAATTCTGCATAATTATAATGAATGAATTCGTACTCAAAGATGACTTGAGAAAATCACTGGAGAAGGAGGGGACTAAAAGGATGGAGCATTGCATGTACAGCCTTATATTTTGGTTAGTTTTGCAAACCTGTCTTTTTTTTCTTCTTTGTTTTTTGTTTCCAGGGATAATTTGATGGACAGGGGAAAGAGTATGGATATATTTGAAAATGACAGTAATGAAAAAAACTACCCAAAGATATTAAGAGAAAAAGGGGGAATTATTAAAAATACCAACCTCTTGTTATTCTATCAGAAAGAATTCTTTCATAAGGAACTTGACTCCCTCTTCTCCCCTCCAACCCAATCATTAACAATTGGAATAGAATGAAACAGGAGACAGAGAGAGAATTTTCAAGTAAATAAATAATGAATTTAAGTTCTGAAGAGAGAGGGAGGAGTGGGGACTACAGAAGGAGGGAAGAGAGAGAGAGAGATTGGGAGGGAGGGAGATAGAGAGAGAGAGACAGAGACATAAAGAGAGACAGAGATGCAGACAAACAGTTGTGTGGCCCTGGGTAAGTCACTTATCCTTACTCTCCCTTTACCTCTAGTCTCATGTTTCTTTTGGGCTATTGTACATCTGAACTCATGAACTACCACCCCCACTCCCAATCTCTCCTCTTCTGAATATCCCTATTACTGTTGAGAGCATCACCATCCTCTCAGTCCCCCAGGTTCACAAATTGGATAGCATCCTAAATTCCTCACTCTCACTCATCCCTTCCATCCAATTGCCAAATTCTATTTTTGCAGAAACTCTTTGATATGCCCCAGTTCTCTCATGTGACACTGTACAACCCTGATGACCCTCATCACCTTGTGGCTAGTTGTTGATCTCTCTGTCTCACTGCTCCCCCACTCTAATCCATCTTCCACTTAACTGCCAAAAGAATTTTCCCAAGGCTCACTTCTGACTATACCATTCCCCACTCCTATTCTATTAACTCCAGAGAGACCTTATTAACTCTGGAGCCCTTGTTTAACTTTCCCGACCTGGACCCTTATAACTCCTCCACAAAGTAAACATTTGATAAATGTTTCACACTTTGCTGTTTGGCATCTAGATAAGAAAGAAATGAACACAAAAAACTAATGTGGTTTTGTCAAGAATAGGTCAAGTCAGAGTAAATTCATTTCCTCTTAAGACAGGATTACTATCCTAGTAGACCAAGAGAATACTCTAGAGCAAATATATATTTTAGCACATTACTTGGAAATTATCTTTTGCTCTGTGTCTTCTATGAATAGAGTTGTGTATATGTTGGCTGCTGTAGCTTAGGCACAAATAATCCATTTGAATATTTAGGATGGGGTTGTCTCTGGATCTGGGCATCTTACATTTCCTTTATGCTACTGAGATTTTGCTTTACTCATAGAACAAAGTCCGTTTTTGATGCAGGCACACCATGTTGGGTAGTCCTGTGCCAGCATCTCTCATGTGTCACAATCAATACTACAGTTTTTCAGGAAAACTTTGAGAGTGTCCTTTTACTGCTTCTTCTGACCTCTGTGTGAGTGCTTGCCTTATATAAGTTCTCCATAAAATAGTCTTTTAGATAAACATGCATTTGGTATTTAGGCTACTGGCCAGTCCATCAGAGTTGTACTTTTTTTCAGTAGAGTTTGAATTCTTGGCAGTTCAGCTCAAGAAAGTACCTCAGAGTCTGGCATCTCCTCTTTTTTAAATAGCTTTTTATTTTCCAGATAAATGAAAAGATAGTTTTTAACACTCACCTTTGCAAAGCCTTTTATCCCAAATTTTTCTTCCTCTCTCCCCATCAACTCTTCCCCTAAACAATAAGAAATATGATATAAATTAAACATATGCAATTTTTCTAAACATATTACTAAATTTGTCATACTGCACAAGAAAAATCAGATCAAAAGAGAAAAAAACATGAAAAAGAAAAAAACAAGCCAACAAACAATAACAACAAAAAAAGTGAAAATGTTATGCTTAAATCCACTTTCAGTCTCCATAGTTCTCTCTCTGGATACAGATGGCTCTCGAATTGCTTTGAATTCCCACATTGGTGAAAAGAGCCAAGTCCATCACAGCTGATCTTGTTGCAAATCACTTTACTTAGCATGAGTTAAACATAAGCCTTCCCAGGCCTTTCTGAAATCACCCTGCTCATTATTTCTTATAGAGTAATAATATTCCATTACATTCATATGCCGTAACTTTTTTATCCATTCCCCAAATGATAGTCATGCACTTGATTTCCATTTTCTTGCCACTATAAAAAGGACTGCTACAAACATTTTTGTACATGTGGGTCCTTTTTTCCTTTTTTATGAACTGTTTGGGTTGCAGACCCAGTAGAGACATTGTTGAATCAAATGGTATTCAGTTTTCTGGCACCTCATCTTGCCAGATAATCTTATGTTTCTTTCGAAACAATTCAAATAGTTTCCTGGCATGGCATTGGTATATTGTCCAGGTTTTACAGGCATATAACAATGAGTCAGCATAACATCTCTGCAGACCTTCAGTTTGCTAAGCAATCTAATGCATCTTCTCTTTCACGCTTTTTTGGTAGTCTCCCAGAGCTAACTCTGACAGTGCATGCATCAATCTCATCATCTGTGTGGATATCCCTGGAAAGTATATTGCCAAGGAAAATAAACAGTACTGCATTTGCTCTAATGGACCAGACACTTGCAAACATCAGGACTGGTTTGACAAAAATTTTAGGGAAATTCAGAAACTGCTAAAGAAAAATGAGAATTCTGGAGCATTTACCAGCAGGATAATTTGGCCATCTCTAAAAAGACAGCATGTGATTCCATCAAAAGTAAAGTGCAAGTGAAGCTTAAAAAGATGAAAGTTTCTTGATGCAATAAAAAGACATAGGATAATCAGTTTGATGTCAATATCAGTAACACAAAGTGCTTCTACAGTACCCTGAAGACTATTTCTGGATCAAAAACCAAAAAAAAAAAAAAAAAAAAAAAAGCATCTCAATTATTTGGTGTTGATGGAACTACGCTCATCACGTGATTTATCACGTGATAAATACATGATCCTGGAAAGATGGATTGAACACTTCCATAGTGTTCTCAACAGACCATCACTCAATGCTGAAATCATTAATGACATATGACAGTCTGAAGTCAGTCCTTCTCTAGCCAAACTTCCAATTTAAAAAAGAGGTATTGAATGCCATTAGGCTCCTCTTGTGTGTCAAAGTGCCTCCTTGCTTGATTCCATACCAGCGGACATCTACAACCCACTAATCATGGAATCTTCTGGGTTGTATGGCAAGAAAAGTTTATCACCTGGCAGATCAAGGGCACCTCCATCGTTCTTCTCTATAAAGATAAAGGAATCAGGTTGTCCTGTGACAACCACCACAGGGTGTCTCTTTTGGTCATTGTTGGCAAGATTCTTGCCAGAATCCTTCTAAACAGACTAACTAAATTGTTAGTCCTTTTAGCCCTGAGTAAATCTTAGAAAATCACCTTCGATCAATCTCAAAGTTGAGTTCTGTGAATTTTTCCAATTCATCAGGGTGTTCTAAAAGTCCTGGGGCCATTTTAAGCAATCAGTTATTAAAAGACCCCAAGACTTCAGAAACTTGCTGCTTATCATTCCTTTCCTCTGAAGTGAATAGTGCTCTAGCATGTCCAAAGGAGGCCTTTACAAAAGGAATAATAAAATGCCTGGAGAAGCCTTGCTCTTGAAATCTAAGCCTAACATGGTAAACATGTAAGTGCTTCCCTGCATTTCTTAGCTTCCTATACCCAGATTCACTGCCATCATCTTCTTTCTTCCCAGGTGAGTCTGGGTATATTTATCCTGACACAGATCAAATTTCCATCAAAAACTAAAACTATTCCAAAGGGAATTCTGGATAAAAAGTAAACATTTTGGGTGATGGTTAGAAGAGAGAAAGGAGAGTTTACTCTCTACCGCACCTAGAAACAGAACACTGGGATTATTCCAATGCACTGAGAAGCTTAGTCCTGTCTACAGGGTTAACCTGATAAAAAGCTATAATAACTTGTCTTTCTGTGACATTTTATACCTTACAAAGTGTTTTCCTCCCAAAAATGCTATGACATAAATAATGATAATTCACATTTCTAGAAGAATTGGGGCTTCTAGCTTTACAAAGCACTTCCCTCACAACAAATCTGGGAGTTTTATGAGTGTTATGACTTGGACTCAAGAAAGTTGAACCAATTTGTCCAAAATTAACAAAACTATAAAATGTGAGAGTCTGTGTTCAAACTCAGCTCTTCTGACTCATTATATCTAAGATCTAGAACTAGAAAGGACCTCAGAGGTCACCAACTTAACCCCTCCTCCCACACCACAGTTTACAGATGGGGTAACTAAGGCACAAAAGGTTAAATGATTTGCCAAAAGTCACACATATAAGAAAAAATGAGATTTGAATTCATGTCCCCTGACTCCAAAGACAGGATTCTTTATACTGCATTTAATTTACTTTTT
>JAJPUD010001182.1:91413-111246 GCA_023553655.1 Myrmecobius fasciatus | reverse complement strand
TATATATATATATATATATATATATATATATATATATATATATATATGCAAGATAATATACAGAATGAATATATATACACATATATATTCCTTTAACTTTTTTTAACAATAGAATGTGAGCTTCTTGAAGGCAGAAACGATCAATCAATCAATAAACATTTATTAAATGCCAAGGGTATGACAGGCATGGTGCTAAGCACTAGAGATACAAAAATAGGCAAAAGACAGGAAAGACTTGAAATTTAACAGTTTTTTTTGTTTGTTTTTCTTTGTAGGACAATTACATTCCTGAAAATAAGTAGTTAATAAAGGCTTGTTGACTGAAGGATGCTATCCCAGCAGAGAACAGAGGATGTTACTTGTATGAATTTTGCTTGAAGGGAAGTTACAATTAGTGCAAAGAATCTGGTTAGAGGTTATTACAAGCCAAAGTAAGACAAGATACCAGAAAAGTTTTTTGTGCCCAAGAGATACACTGTTTATGCATCGGGTTAGGTGACATTTGCCTAGAGCCCATTAACACTAAGGATCCTGATCCCCTACTCTGGCTTCCAAATGGGCTAATCCCACTGACAGGAAAGCTGGTATCTTTTGTCAGGCTCTCATCAGGTCTGGTGCATCCTTTACAGATAAGTGATCTGAAACTAATACCATCTGGGCTGCTAATAGTGCAGCTGCCCCTGCTGAGCAACAAACTGTGGGTAAGGGAAATGTGTGCACTTAACTAATATTTCTTGTCACCAGGAGAAAGCCAGTCAGTTTGTCTGGAGATTCTGCCCAAGGTTTAAGGACACATTGATGGAACTCAAGAAAACATTTCTGAGAAATCTCATTTACCAAAAAATGGAGCCTGCCTGCCTTAACTTGTAGTTTTTCAGAACTGGAAAAGACTTTAGGCACTATTAGGAAAACTTACTCACTTTTCAGATGAAGAAACTGAGACCTAAGAATAAATTTTGCCCCCAAATTACACAATCAGAACCAAATTTACAACTCGACTTTTTTAATAATAACCTTTTGTTTTTGAAAACATATGCAAAGATATTTTTTAATATTCATCCTTACAAAACCTTGTGTTCCAAATTTTTCTCCCTCTCTCCCCCCATCCCCTCCCCTTGTCAGCAAGTAAGTCAACATAGGTTAAACATGTGCAATTCTTCTAAACATATTTCCACCATTATCATGCTGCACAAGAAAAATCAAATCAAAAAGGGAAAAAATGAGAAAGAAAAAGAAACAAGCAAACAAACAATAACAACAACAAAGTTGAAAATACTATGTTGTGATCTACACTCAGTTCCCATACTCCTCTCTCTGGATGCAGATGACTCTTTCCATCACAGTCCATTGGAGTTTTCCTGAATTACCTCATTGTTGAAAAGAGCCAAGTCAATCACAGTTGATCATCACAAAATCTTGTATAATATTCTCTTGGTTCTACTCAATTCACTTAACATCAGTTCATATAAGTCTCTCCAGGCCTTCCTGAAATCATCCCACTGTTCATTTTTTATAGAACAATAATTATAATCAGATACCATAATTTATTTAGCTAATCTCTCACTGATGAACATCTCCTCAGTTTCCAGTTCCTTGCCACTACAAAAAGGACTACTACAAACATTTTTATACATATGAGTTCTTTTCCCTTTTCGTGATCTCTTTGGGATACAGATCCAGTTCCAAATTGCTCTCCAGAATGGTTGGATCAGTTTACAACTCCACAAACAATGTATTAATGTCCTAGTTTTCCCACATTCCCTCTAATATTTATCATTATCTTTTCCTGTCATCTTAGCCAATTTGAAAGGTGTGAAGTAGTATCTTGGAGTTGTCTTAATTTGCATTTCTCTAATCAATAATGATTTAGACCATTTTTTAATATGGCTAGAAATTACTTTAATTTCTTCATCTGAAATTGTCTAGAATTCAATACTTCTGACTCCCAGGAAAGTATTATATACACTGTAATATATAAAATTAGGGTAGGAGAAGTTTGTGGGATATTCAAAAGGACAACAACCTCAAGTCTGAGGGCATGTTGAGCCCTTTTCAGGGCTATTCATCCACTATTAGTATACATCTGGTACTCAACTCTTACCTGTATCTCCAAGAAGCTGTAGTACATGTAGCAGCAACACTTAAGGAAACCATCTTGATAAACAGGCTAAACCAGGTTGAGGAAAACAATAGGCCACTAACCTGTTGCTGCAGGATGTCTACTCCAAGTATGTGAAGATTTTCCAATTTGTTCAAAAAGCCATTAAGGTGGTAGAAGCAGAGTGCTGATGAGCATTTAGAGCTTGATGAGACATCAGATATCAAGGTCATTGATTGTATCCTGAGCCATCACTAATCATCTAGTTGCCTTACTGCTTATTACTAGACTTCAATGACACAGGAAGAGAGGGTAAGGCTGACGATCTTGTGCAAATATGTCTCACTTAAATCCAATATGCACATCAAGACATCACCGGGGATGTCATTAGTCCTCTTCAAAAATGACAGACACACAATAACAACAAAAACATAAATTGGGGATCTTTTCATCTCTTTTCAGTTTGTGAGGGCCAAGGAATCTTTCAGGTATAAAAACTTTACTATTGGTTTTTCTGAACATCACTGAAGTCCTTTTACTTTTTTCTGTTAGTTAGATCAAAGAATTAGAGGTAGGGCAAGTGGCCCTTAAATTTCATGAAGATCAATTCTCTAATTAATAATCTAGTTCTCTCGTACAAAGGAAGAAACCAAAGCATAGAAAATTCATGTTATTTGCCTTAGAAGTAACTCAGTTAAGTGATGTTAAGAAAAGTGAGTAGAACCAAGAGATAATTGTACAACAACAACAACAAGTTTATAGAATAATTAATTTTGATGGATGTGGCTTTTTTTGAACAGTGAGGTGATTAAGGCCAGTTCCAATTGTGATAGAGACAGCCATCTGCATCCAGAGAGAGAACTATAGGGACTGAGTATGGATCACAACATAGTATTTTTGCTTTTTTGTTATTGTTTGCTTATATTTTGTTTTCTTTCTCATTTTTTTCCTTTTTGATTTTATTTTCCTCATGCAGCATAATAATTGTGGAAATATATATAGAAGAATTGCACATGTTTAATATATACTAGATTACTTGCCATGTAGGAGGAGTGAGGGGAAGGGAGGGAGAAAAAAATTTGGAACACAAGGTTTTACAAGGGTGAATGTTTAAAACTATCTATGCCTATGTTTTGAAAACAAAAAGCTTTTCTTAAAAAAAAGTCACACAGATGATCAAGAGCGTGTTAGTGGCAGAGCCAGCATTCCAATCTGTGTTCAAATTCCCTGTTTCTTTCCATTCTACCATATTGTGCTACTTATATTTAACTTCTACTGTGAGTTGGAATAGCTGGTACTCATTAAAGTTCTTTGCAGCTCTAGATCATAATCTTCCCTTTTCTGAACTTTTAGAACACATAAAGTTAGCACCACTGATTGTGCTGCCTTGTATTCTGTTTATCATTATGTTGAAATCTTGTCTTACAACTTGAGAGCATGGATCATGTCTTATGCTTTTCTTTTATCTTCCATTGTACCTTCACTATTTTGTGTTGTAATTATTGTTTAGTCATTTCAGCTGTGTCTGATGCATCCTGATCCCATTTGGGTTCTTCTTGGCAAAGCTACTGGAACAGTTTATCATTTCCTTCTCTGGCTCATTTTATAGATGAAGAAACTGAGGCAAGCTAAATTAAGTGAACTGCCCAGGGTCACATAGCAAGTAAGTCTGATGCCAGATTTGAACTCATGAAGATGAGTCTTTCTGATTCCAGGCCCAGCATTCTATCCATTGCACCATCTGCCTTTAAATATTAAGTACTCAGTAATTAACTGCTCATTGATTTATTTTTAAGCACTGAACTGGGTGACATTTTCTGGTATCAGATAGATGGATGTTGGTCTTTAGGGACTTTTCAAAGCTTTCCTCAACAGCTGGTGGCTCTTCTCCATGATATTAGCTTGGAACTTATGTTCTTATGGAGGTCATAGAAAAATCCCAGCTTTCTATATCATCAATCTTCTGTGAGACTCTCAGAACTAGGTGGGATCTTGAAATACAGAAGATTCTATGTTAAAGATGTATGTGATCTTAAAACACTAAAATTTTAAGTTGGAAGGAATATTGGAATGTAGACTGGAATATTAGAGCGAGGAAGAACCTAAGGGATCATCTAGAGAAGTGACATACCAATTTTTGCTCAGTACTCATTGATAAAAAAAATAAATTACTCACTGATAAAGTAATAATGCTTAAATTTACAAAAGCACAGGCAAGAACTCCAAGGTCTTCTAGGCATTAGAAGTCATGAACTTAGTGCAATTTCTTCATTTTACAGATGATAAAACAGAATATCAGAGATGGAATGATTTGTCTAAGGTCATACAACTACACCAGAATAAATTTAGACCTTTAAACCCCAGACTTCTAGACAATAAGGTGAAGACTTATCCCTTCATCCATTTATTTAGTCAGTAAACATTTATTAATCATTTGCTCTATGGAGAGCACTGCCCTCTATTACTCCTCCTTCCCAAAATGTGTTAGGAAAGCATTTCCTCTGCTATCTGCACATATCTGATACAGTTGAAAAGGGCTATCCATCTGTCAGCTACTTGCTGAAGATATTGCAATCCAGTTCACAAATGTAGCAGGGGATGCATTTGCCACATGAGATAACAAAAAGAAAGAGCACATTACTGTTGAGCCTGCAAGCCATACCACACACAATCCTGATAGGCTAGAGTACATGCTAGGGATTTATATGCACAATAAGTTGCAGAAACACCTCCCTCCTCCCAAATCACCACAATGAACTCACAAAGAATGTTATGAAAGCAATTTACTTCTGCTCCAAATGCTGGGTCCCAGTCTATAGAATGTAAAATAACAAAACCTCCAGTCCTGGAGGGAGAAAGCAGAGAGGAGCAGTTGACAAAGGAACAATCAATAAGGAAAGGAAACAATGGAAAATTCGAGAGTTGTAAAGAAAGCAGAACTCAACAATAGGAGTTCAGATCCTATTCAGCCAAATAAAGAGAAAGAATAGCAAGGCAAAGAAAAATGGAAGAGGAAAGAAAAGGAAGTGGCAAAATGGTAACCTCTTAGGCATGGCAGCCAGACTTTGATAGATAGCCAACTCTTCAGTAGAGCAATAAGAGGGCACAGCCATCAGTTACATCACCACCCTGATGGGACCTGTGGCAGGTGAGACTGCCACACTGAGACTGGAGCAGAGCATGTGTTATTAGAACTAAGAAAATTAAAGACACAGTCATTCTTGAAGTTGTTATTCCAAAGCTGGTAGGAGGATGCATGGTAGATGTGAGTTTTGCGACTCATTTGGGGACGTAAGATGATAATGACCTTGATCAACCTTCATCTCTAACTGGAACTTGTGCTTGGGAAAAGACTGTGGATCATCATAGAAACCAAGACACTAGAGAGGCAGCTTGGTGGCATAGTAGATGGAATTCTGGACCTTATTATGCCTCACTTTAGTCATCTGTAAATGGGAATAAAAGCACTAATCTCTCCGAGTCATTATGAGGTTCAAAGGAGATAACATTTTTACAAACTTTAAAGTGTTATACACATGCTCGGTGAAAGTGTCTCAGATATTCTAAGGACAACAGAATGACATAAGGCAGGCATACCAGTTAAATACTCTAGTAGTGAACTACTCACCAAACCTGTAAGAGTTTTCTTATGTTTGTTATTAAAATTCCCAGGATATCTCTATACCCCATATATAATACTTGAGATACTGTAGTAGCACATTGCAGTGAATAATACAAACCAATTTGGTTGCTGCCTTCCATAAGCTGACAAAAATACAGGATGACCCTATGTTAGTTATCCAATAAGAAAGTCTAACTGAGTTGCCTATCAACCTGGTTTTCTCTTTGGCACACACCTAGTATAGCATTCTTAATGGGGGTATTCGTTATTCCTTGGTGCTGAGCAATTAAAACCAAAATTAACTGTGTTCAGGGTTAGCTAGAGGATGAAATGGAATATTATCCAAAATATGAAATTTATAGCTCTCTCTTGTAGTCATGAGCCAACCCACCATAATTCATCCTCCCCCCTCCCCACATTAACATTCATTCAGAGAACAAAATATATTTTGTTAAATATAACAAAAATTGTAGGAAAAATCTTTAAGGACTCATAAATGAAGCTATATACCTCCAACCATCTTTCCAAATCTGCTGCTTGTCTTTCAGATCTTCAGAAAGGATATTTCTGAACTCACAATTATGGGGAAAGAATGAGAACAAAGATTCAATTCAGTACCCTGGACCTCACTCACCAACTGACAAGATATTCAATAACTTCAAGTTTAATAAGTCAGAATATTCTTTTTCCCTCATTTCTCTTGCCTCTCTCTTCTCCAGCATTAAGGGTCACCTCCACTGGCTGGTCAGACTACAGTCATTATAACCTGTAGACTGGTAGAACCTCAGGCTATCTCAGCTGCTCTCATCTATTTCAGGGAAGCCCAGAAGTTTGAGATGCTTAGCAAACAGCAACTCTAGCTTTAAAGTACCTGTTTTTCAGTTTCCTGGATGGAAAGTATGTTGTTTCAATCTCAAGAGTAACAGAGGAACTCACCAGACCTGCATACCACCAAACAGATTTTGTATCTATTATATTCTATCAATTTAGAATATTAGGGTTTCTTCCCATTGTACTCCCTCAGATTCCTGGTAAATCTATATGTCAGAATTTAGTATTCTTTTCTCCCAAATTCATTTCTGTTTTTGGGACAAGCTGTAAATAATAATTTGAAAACAAAGGAACACAACATGGGCACAGGTTACATTTACCAAATCAATCAGATTACACAAGAAGAGCCACATTACACTAAGCACCAGGTCACATGCCCTAATTCTAGTGCCCATCTCCTCCTCAGTTTACTGGGCCACAGCTCCCCAATAAGAACCAAGAGAGAATTGCTGGGGGCCCTAAACCAAGGGAAAGAAGGAGATCATAAAAGTAAAAGAATGTTTTTCATATAATTATAGAATTCAGAGATTGGAGTAACCTGGAGACCATCAAATCTAAACTTCTCACTTTTTAGAAAACTGAAAAAGAGAATAATTAAGTAATTAATACAAGATCATATAAGAAAATAAATTCTAGAGCCAGAATTTTAACCCACATCTTTGGATTCCAAGTCCAGTGTCTTTTCTATTATATTACATTTTGTCTATTTTAATATTACTATTGACCTATTTAACAAAATCTCATAAAACTATGCGATCACTAGACATTCCATAATATGGTAAATACTATGTATATCCAGAGGAAGAATTGATAGAGTTTCAATGTATATTATGGGATACTATTTTCAATTTCTTTGGGTTTTTTGTTTGTTTTTCATAGTTTTTCCCCACTTGTTCTGTTTCTTTTTTCACAGCATTATCTATTGTGGAAATATATTTAACATGATTGCATATGTATTATTTATGTCAAATTACTTAGCATCATGAGGAGGAGGGAGAAGAGAAAGGGAGAGAAAAAATTTGGAAGTTAAAATCTTATAAAAATGAACATTGAAAATGTAATTGGAAAACTTAAAATACTATGTTCTTTAAAAGAAAAAAAAAGCTATGGGATCATGGAACTCAGACCTTGGATAATATTTGATAAATTCCCATCCTAAAGCAAGAATCTCTTCCCCAAACAAGTGTCTATACACCCTTTATCTTAAAAATGTCACATATGGGGTAGCTACTTGGTGTAGTGGATAGAGCATCAGCCTTGAAGTCAAGAGGACCTGAGTTCAAATCTGGTCCCAGACATTTAACACTTCCTATCTGTGTGATCCTGGGCAAGTCATTTAACCCCTATTGCCACAGCAAAAAAAAAAAAAAAAGTCACATACAGTGAAAGAATTCTCTTTCAGGGTAGTTTTCCTGAATAATATTCCATAGCTATTGTAATAACAAGATAGAAGTAGAGGACAGGAATTAGGCCTATGATTTCCTTGCCATAGGGAAGTCTCAGGTAAGAAAACTACCTCTACCAATCATGATCAGTATCATCTCTTCTTACAGTCTTGGAGAGTTTTTTTTAGATCACTGAGATTTTCTGTGACTTGTTCAGGATCACACAGTCAATGATACATGCTAGAAGTGGGACTTGAACAAGCTTTCATACTTCAAGGCTACTACCACATACTGCAACAATGGCAGCTACATAAACAGAAGCAATAGTATTGCTAGCAGTAGAATAACACCAGATCATATTTATAAAATGCCAGTTAGCATTTATAGAGTACCTTATTGTTATTGTTGTTATTCAGTTGTTTCAGTGATATCCAATTCTGTCACCTCATTTGAGCTTTACTTGGTCAAGATACTGACATGGCTTGCCATTTCCTTATCTAGTTCATTTTACAGATGAGAAAACTGAGAGAAACAAATTTAAATGACTTTCCCAATGTCACATATCTAGTAAGTGAATGTGCCAGATTTGAACTCATGTTTTCTTGACTACAGTCCCACCTGCTCCCATCTATCCACTGAGTTCTATATGCTGTACCACCTAGCTAGCCCATATATAGCAACTTAAGGTATGATAAACACTTTACAGATATTAGGTCATTTTAGTTAGTCTCACAAAAAATCCTATGAGGTAGGTACTATTATTATTCCCATTTTATATTTGAGGAAATTGAGACATAAGTTACATGACTTGCCCTAGTTGTATAGCTAAGTTTCTGAGATTGGGTTTGAATTCATGAATTCTTAGCTACAAGTTCAGTAATCTATCCATTGCACCACGTAGTTGCCTTCACAGTACAAGTTTTACATAGTACTTTTGTCATAAGAACATAGTAACATAGTTAGTAGCAGAAGGAGGGTCTAATCGTGATATTGAGGAACAAGGAAAATGCCAGCTCCTGACCCTTTGTGGCAGGAAGTATGAGAAGAGGAGCAGCTATTTAAGGATGAAATGCCTAGAGAAGTGAACAAGTATTATTGAATCCTGTTTCAAACTGAGGCACAAAAATATGAAGTGATTTTCCCTGAGTTACATCTCCCTGATAATTATCAGAGCCAGATATATACTCTCTTTTTCACCATATTACCTCATTGCCAGAAGATAAGGAAGATAACCATACCATTTATAGCAGGAATTAGCATCCTCTCAAGAAGAGATTTCTGACCCGTACATTTCAGGGAAACTCCAGGGAACTCACATTTACAGAGAACAATCAACTTCACTGCTTTTAGTAAACCAGAACAGACTTTCTGGTTAGTGTTATTGGGTAGCACAGTAACTATAACAATTATTACAGCCAGTTATCCCTTTCTTCTGCAGTCCATTCCACTTAAATTTGACAGATTATTCTTTCTTAAGCAGCACTTTCATCAAGTTCCTTTCCTGCAAAAAACAAAACAAAACAAAACAAAACAAAAAAAACCTTTTGTGATTCCCAATTTCCTGTCACATCCAGTCAAAATTTCTTTGACTAACTTTGAAGGTTCTCCAGAATTGAGCCAACAGTAATTCCACAGCAATTCAATTCAATAAACATTAGATTCATTGCATTTGTATACTAATATTGTGATCAGCACATGTAATACTTAAATGATATTAATTCCTGAAACATTTACAAATAACTAAAGTGCATAATTAAGTTCATCAAAAGGTTTAAAACAAAAGAACTCTGAGGAAGAAAAAGTTACCTTTCAATAAAGCCTTTAAAGAAAAGATGACATTTTGGGCTCTGGAGGATGAGTAGGAATTTAAAAGGTAAAGAGGAATAAAGATTGCATTCCAGATAAAGAGAATATTGTGAACAAAAATTCTCAGTTTGTGAAAGAATAAAGATTGTGTCTTTTATTGCCCTTTAATTAGTTTGTAAGTAACTTAAGGTCAGGGACTGTACTTTTGTTAGCCCTCATAATATCCAGCAAAATACTGAGTAAACTACTTGCTACATCTGGATATTATAGATAGGTCAAAATACATAAGAGAAATATCACCTTCTAACAGAAAGAGCAGCAAATTTTTGTGAAACAGAGTAGTTTCTCTTTTTTATCATATAAAAGGTATAGCAAAAATATTTCTATGATGGATTTTCCTCCTCTGAATTGTGTATGAATATGTGTGTGAGAGGCAGACAGATAGACAGACAAAGAGACAGAAGACAGAGGCACAGAAACACAGATAAAAAGAGAGGCGGAAAATGTGAAAAATAAGTAATCTTCCCTATCTCCACTTCAAACTTCATAGTACATTCAGATTCTCCAATAATCTCTCTTAGGGACCCTGAATTTGTGATGGAAAGCCAGAAGCCAGAAAAGCATACCTAAAATAGAACAAGCTTAAACTTGGGTCACAGGATGAAAGAACTACATTCTAAATATTTTGAATTTTTTCATTAATTTTCTCTAAAGGAAACCAAGAACAGAAAAAGAAAATCTATCCATCCAAATCCCCATCCAACCATCCATCCAAGCATTCATTCATTCATTTATTCTCAAGAAATATTTTTGTGTATATAATTAGATGCTATGAGATATAGAAAGTATGTCATATCACCTGCCCTCTATGAGTAGATAGGGAGGGAACAAGAACTTATGTGCCAATAACTTTGTTAAGGATTTATTTTGTTTTCTCTTTGCTCTGAGAGCTGTAGGAACTCATGGTTTAGTAGATTATATAGTTCACTGTTATAAGATCTAAAAGAGAGTAATAAAGAGTTCAGACATAAGTATGGGCTAATATGATCAAGAAAGACTTCATGGAAGAACTGTTATTGAGTCAAGCCTTCCAAGTCATAAAACTCATAGATGAGTTTCTCATATAGAAGATCCATGAGTCATGTGTGTAGTTACTCCCTCCACTAATTCAGATTCTGCTTCTTTTTTACAAGATTTTCAAGAGGTTTTGTAATTACCCACCCCCAATCCAATCATCACTTGATTCCCAATTTTCATAGACAAATCCTCTACATATTACCAGGCTAATCCATTCATTCACTTCAGTGTCTATATTCCAACAATTCTGTATCTTTTCTAGCATCCAAAACTGTGTTCTGAATTCAGTAGGTACTTCATAAATTTTTATTAACCATTGACTATGAGCATAACACTATAGTAGAGGAAGAAGATGAAGTTTTGATAAGATTGTCCCTACAGGACCAAAAGAATGGTGAATAAACATTTTCCTCAGTCCCCACTAATTTCCAACAAAAAAAATCCAAAAGAAGAATCTCATGTCAAATTCAGAGCTGAATACAGAGGACAAAATAGAGAATCTGGACGAGATATGAATTAACATCCAACTAGGCTAATTATTCAAGTGTTCCCTTACGCTTCCCTTGTTTTTCTTGCTCCTGAAGGGATGTACAAAAACTAATATGATTATTCTTAGATTATTCCTAGAATCCATATTCCTAGAGTCCTTTGCAAAGTCTTTGTTGCCACATATTATTCCCTATGTGCCTCCTCTTCAACTCCCCCCAAAACATCAAATATTGACTTGCCCAGCCATGTAGTGGGTGGAGAAATAGAGGAGGGGTGACAAAAGATAGAAATAATTAACATTGATCCAACTATCCTAGAAAATGATTTGAAGTACTATAGAAAGAGCCACTAAAATGTCCAAACCCTTTGACCCAGAAATTCTACTGTTAGGCACATATATCCTAAGGAATGAATGACAAAAAGAAAGGTTTTTTATAAACCAAATTATTTAGATTACTACTTTTTTATGGTGACAAAGAAACAAAATAAATGCTCAACAATTGAGGAATGACTAAACAAATTGTGGTACAAATTGTGTGTAATGAATATTGGCATATGATTAAAACAAATAATATGACTAATACAGGGGAGCTTAAAGACATATGTATATCTTAGGACTGTGAAGTAAGCACAACCAAAAAACAATATACACAATAACTACAACCATGTAAATTGAAGCACACTGACACAATAACCAAAGTGATAGAGGTAAGAGAAGCAGCTTGGCATACTGGCTAGGGTACTGGACATGGACTCAAAAAGATCTAGATTTGGGGCAGCTAGGTGGCGCAGTGGATAGAGCACCAGCCCTGAAGTCAGGAAGACCTGAGTTCAAATCTGGTCTCAGACACTTAACACTTCCCAGCTGTGTAACCCTGGGCAAGTCACTTAACCCCAATTGCCTCAGAAAAAAAACAACAACAACAACAAAAGATCTAGATTCAAATGCTACTTCAGACACCATCCAGTTATATGACCCTATGCAAGTCACATATTTCCTGGGGCTCAGTTTCCACACCTAATAAATGGGAGAATTGGACTCATAGTGTCTATGGTCTTCTGCAGCTCTAAATTTAGGATAATACTATGACATTTCTTCATTTATTGTAAAAGAAATGGAGGACCTTGATGTGAAACCCCGAATATATTACCACACTTGTTTGATGTGTGAGTTAGTTATGCTGAATTTATTTTTTATCCTCTTTTTATTTTTTGTTTTAGGGGTTGTCTTTAGGAGAGAAAAATATACTATTGAAAATGTGAGCATTATAAAAACAAAACATATAAAAATGATTATTTAAAAAATAAGACAATTCTTGCCCTCAAGTATAGTATTTAGGGGCAGTTAGGTGGCGCAGTGTATAGAGCACCAGCCCTGAAATCAGGAGGACCTGAGTTCAAATATGGTCTCAGACACTTAACATTCCCTAGCTGTGTGACCCTGGGCAAGTCACTTAACCTCAATTGCCTCAACCAAAAAAAAAATCCTATTTATAGGAGATTAGATACACACAAAAAATTATGACTAATTAATTAAATGATACTACTTTATAGATACTTTACTAGGTACTTTGATACAGAGACAAATGAGAAACTCTGCCCTCAAGGAGTTTACATTCTATCAAAGGAAGGCATGTACACTTATGTGTGTATACATGTCTACATATATATATATATACATATATATATGTAAAATGTAGATATATAAAAATTTGCATATATGTACATTCCTTCTCCTCTGATAGAATGTGTATATCTCTCAATGAGTATATACACGCATACATTCACACATTTAAATGTATGTGTATATACTCATATACATATACATATGTATATATGTACACACACACACACATTTTCCTGGAATGCACTGGATACTGGGAGAATCAGAAAAGGTTTCATATGGTAGGTGGCTCTTAAACTGAGGTTTAAAGAGAAGTAGAGGCAAAAGGAGGAGGGAATAAAATCCAGGCATAAAAAATATTGTAATTTGCTGTGAGATAGAAGGTAGATTTCTGTATATGAGGAATAGCAGGAAAGCAAGTTTGAATATGTCAACAAGTATATAAAGGAGGGAAATGTCTGATAAAAATGGAAAGACTGGGAAGGGTTTCAAATAGTTTTACTCACAAGTGTTCTGCTTCTGTTATCACAACACAGTCTCCCATCATTCCTTACATCCCTATGTTTCACTCTTCAGAAATCTATTCTGTTTTTCTCCCACAATTTTGATTGTTCTTTTGAAGATTCGTCATTAATTTTTGACTCTCTAATTATCAATTTTTCTAAAGGTTCTGACCTAAACTATCTTATTTATTGTCTCTGTACTCTATTTTGGGGAACCCTATCAGCTCACTTGATCTTAATTATTATTTCAATTTCATATAATTCTCAGGTAATATATATCCATTCCTAGAATCTCTCCCAAGCCCCAGTCCTATATTACCAGCTGCCTATTAGAAATTTCAAACTTTATATTCTAAAGTAGTGTCACATTTAGCATATCCAAAATGGAACTTGTTATATTTTCCCTAAAACTTACCCCCCTCCAAACTTTCTATTATTGGCTACAATCACCTTTCTAATCACCCAAGCTTGTAATTCTAGCCTAATCTTTGATTCCTCCTTTATTTACTCCACATATTTAACTAGTTTCTAAAATTGTTTCTATTTCTTATCTGGTTTATTGTAAGTACTTAAATGCTAATTGGTTCACTGATCCTAATGATAATGGAGAGACATAGAAGTTTCTTGGGCAAAGGAGTGACATGGTCAGGTAATATTCTTGGAAAACCTCTTTGGCAGTTGTGTGGAGAATGGATTAGAGAGGACCAACTTGAGACAGATCAATTACAAATCTAATACAATTATAAATTGTTATTCACCATTCATTTTCAAAGAGAACCAAGTCAAGTTCATTAGAAAGATTACAAAAAATTAGTAGGTGAGCTCTAATGGGGAATTGAGAATCTCCTTCATGAAGGAGATAACATATTTGGACTTTAAAGGTTGGATGGGAATACAAAAGTTGAAGGGAGGCGAGGGATACCAGGCACAGGGGAAAACAACTGAAAAAAGACATTAAAGTAGAAGAGTAAAGTTTGTTTTTGAGGATTGGAGGTAGGCAGGTGGCATAGCAGACAGAGGGTTGGATCTGGACTCAGGAAGACCCAAGTTCAAATCTGGTCTTAAACATATAAGAACTTTGCAACCCTGGGTATGTCATTTAAGCCCTCTTAACTTCAGGTACTTCTGTAAGATGAGAATAATAATAGCACCTATCATCCAGGACTGTTATAAAGATAAAATGAGACAATATTTGTAAAGTACTTTGCAAATCTTAAAGGACTATATAAATTCTAGTTATTATAGTTGATAGTGATATTGTCTAAGAATAATTCAATTTATCTTGAGCATTGATTGAATGGAGAAGTCTGAAAGCCTTTGCTGCTTGGTAGAGTGTGCTGATAGAACATGTGTCCCACTGACATATGCTTCATTCCTTTTTAAGGATCTGTGATCATATCATCATAAGTACTCCTCCTACCAATGGCATCAATACCATCCACATATTTTTATCCTGTATAATTCTTGGCCATCCCATAAATTATTTCTATAGAATCTGTCTGCTCAGTGTCCTTGATGCCTCCCTTTAAGTCTTTTAACATTTGATGGATATCAGTGTGGCTCTTGGTCGGCATATCCATTTGTTATCTTTCATGTTTCCTCAGTGACTGACCCATCTCCTTTTCTGATTTTGTATTCTCAGAATTAAATCCTTTATGTCCTGTCTCCTAAATTATAATTAATAGCTTTCTTTTTATTCACTTTATGGTTAAACTTTGTATATGGAATATACTTCATGTATGTGTATTTATGTATATGTATATGCATCTATATATGTATATATACTTATATATTTATATATATGTGTGTATATATATATATATATATATACTCATTGTGTCCCCCATTGAGCACAATCACAAGTTCTTTGTGATTAGGGGTTTGTTTCACTGTTTGTACTTGTACCCCTAATATTTAGCACAAAGCCCAAGACATAATGCTTAATAAATGTTTGTTGATTAAGAATAATAATAACAGCTAGAGCATTTATGTAATATTTTAAATTTTGCAAAATACTTCACAAGTATTGTTATTTTATCCTCACAGCAAACCTGAGAGATAGAGAATTTTATAATCTCCATTTTATAGATGAGGAAACTGAGGCAAGAAGAGATTTAAGTAACTCATCCAGGGTTACTAAACTAGGAAGTAACTTAAATAAGACTGATTGACTGATGCCATTTCTAATGCATAAACCATCACACTGCTATTTACTACCTCCCCACATGTGCCTTTCCATTTTGTGTAGAATTATCCATAAATTTAATTCTTATACAATACATGATGATCAGGAGAATATTGGTATTGTTTAAAACTTTTGTGTGTGTTAGGGAGCAAACAATTTGGGATCATTGAAAGCAATATATAACTTCTCAAATACATTCTGTCCTTCTTTGTTCTCTTATTCATTTTGAGCTCTACCTGTTTGTCTACCTATAATATTTATATAAAAAAGATGTATCTCAATGCACTGCCTGGATAAATGTATGTCATAATTTGGGCAGTATGCATTCAATTCAATTCAATTTGACAACCAGTTATTAAGTACCTAATATGTATAAGGCATTCTTCATACACTTATTTTTCTCCTGATGCAGATTGATGGGCCAATCTCTTTTGAGTAACTATGAATCTCATTGAATTTCCCTGTAGCATTCTAGGGGGTTGATATAATAAGCCAAATGCTATCTACAAAGAGAAGCAGCTGGAGTACCTTACCATCTCTAAGCAATCCTTTTTCTATTCAGATTTTGCTAAGGATATAATGCATGATGCTGCCAATGATGTTTGGTAAGCATTGGTCTCCCATTATTATCCTCACTTGAGAGTGATAGAGGCTCATTGAACAAAATTATCCTAGTGATTGAATTCATTAAGAAGTTTTCTATGATCTTAATATATGCATATGAGACACCTTGTTGAGGAGAGCCTTTAAGGCAGCTTTTTGAATAATTGAGTCAAATATCTTTTTTATGGTAATCAAAAATAATAAACACAGCTGGATTTTTCATTCTCCATAACTTTCAGTCAATCATGTAACTGTGAAGATGTGATTTGTAGAAAACCATCTTGTCTGTTTCATTCTCCTGTTCTCTTTGAGGATTCCCTGGATATTTGTATAGACTGTTCTCATGAAGATTTTATAAAGATGAGGAAGTAGGCATCTGAGTCAGTAGTGCTGAAATCTTATTAGGCCCCCTATTGAGGTAGTAATATCACGCTTTTTTCCCTATTTTTTTCCTATTGTTCTTTCCTTAAGATATCTCAAAAAATTAATTACTTGATGCTTTTTAAGGTATCCTGTTTCTTCTGTATGTAGTCAAATTACTTCCCCATACTTTACTTGCCATGTCTACTTTATAGAGAAATCATCAATACATCCCCCCTTGACACCTGCATTGTCATTACCTTCCAAACTCTTCCCACCCAGAATAGCGTCTTCTGGATTAGATTTCCACAGACAATTCCAATTCTCTCTGGGGGAGCTAATTCCTTTAGCTCGGGAAGGAAGCCATACTGGATGGTTAACGAATGAGAAACCACAAACTCAACAAACCCACAATACCTAGCTAGCCTCAAACTATGCTTCATATGTCATTCAGTCATTTACTCTAGGAATCTGGCCATCTGCTGTAGTACCTGTAACTCTTCCTACTCTCCTTCTCCACTTCTTTCAAATTCCTATTTGAGAACAGTAATCAATCCACCATTTTTGGTCAGAATAGTGAATGACAGCCAATTGCTTTATAATTCCACTCACTACCCCTGTAACTTTGAAAATTTTGTTCCAAAAGTCCAAAGTTCTTACTCTCTAGTTGTGTTCTCTTTCACTTTACAACATAAGCTACTTGAAGGAAAGTGTTGTTTATTTTGTCTTTGTATTCCAAAATGTAGCAAAGTGTTTGCCACATAATAGCACATGGTTCTTACTAATTTTTTTTCATTCATTCCATTGAGCAAGCATTGAGACCATTCTATGTGCCATACTAAAACAAAAATAAGGTTGGCTTTTCCCTCAAGTAACTAATAATCAAATAGGAGAAATTAATGAGTATGTAGAAGAGTAAAAACAAGGTAATATAAATTAATTTGAAGGATAAGCAAAGTAGGAAATCCTTTAAAAAGACATTTCGCTTGAGCTGAATTTTGAAAGGAGTTAGGGATTTATCTGGGTAGAGTTGAACAGGGAGAATATTCAAGGCACAGCAGATGCACAAATACACAGGCAGGATATTGAATGCTATATATTGGAAACCACAAAGAGACTGGCCAATTTGGCTGGAACATAGAAAGTATAAGGGAGAGTAATGTGTAATCAACCTGTTTAGATCAACTCATTAATCAATGAGTTTAGAACTAGAGTTTTAAGGGATATAAATGCAAAAGGAGTTTATATGTTATCCTAGAGGAAATTATTGTCATTAAAATTTCATGGATAGCAGAGTGACCAAATCAGATCTTAGTGATATCAATGTGTCATCTGTGTGGAGGATGGTTTAGAGATAGAAAAGATTGGGAAAAAAAACAAGTAGGAGCTTATTTCATCAAGTGAATCCAAGAATTCACTCCAAGGGAGAAGCGAATAAAGTCTTCACTACCATAGTAGCCATGAGTGTAGAGAGGAGACAGATGGGATGAGAGGAGGGAAAAGATGAAGATAATTCTAAAATTCTTGATGTGGGAGACTAGGTATCAGTACTCTGGACAGAAAGTGAATCTATATTGTGGAATGGTTTTAAGGGAAAAGATAATGAGTTCTCTTGTAGGCAATTTGAATTTGAGATCCCCATAAGACACACAAGTGGAAATATATAATAGGCAATTGGTGATGTAGGATTAGTGTTTTCTCTGTCATCAATGATGTTCTGGGCTTCCTTATTATAAACAATGGGAAATCTGTTGTATGCATTTTTATGGTCTTTCCTCTCATCATCTCCAGAGATGTGTGGGCTTAGTTGAGTTTTAAGCAAAGCATTTACTAGACCCCTATTATTTTAATTATTTAATGCATCTCTAGTGTATCCCTCCTCCTCTGTAATGATTTAACAATGATTTTACATCAATTCTGCACTTAGTTATTATGTCTCCTTGCTTGACAAGGAGAGCAAGTGTTTTCACTTTGATGAAGTTTCTGAATTTTTTTGACTTTCTTGTTGTGGCAATTATTTAATACTGGTTAAGCTCATTTAAGAAATGGTGGTAATTAAAGTTAGTTACTTAATTTTTTTCTAGATAACATCATCTCTCATTTTTCAATATCAACAATTTATTTAAATAATCCAGATTATGTTTTTATAACTACACAGTGACTTCTTATTTTTATTTTCTTTCAAGTTACACCTAAAAACAATTTTAACATTAATTTTTAAAACTTTTGAGGTCCAGATTCTTTGCCTTCCTCTGTCCCCAAGCTCCCTAACTGAGAATACAATTAATCAATATAAGTTACACATGGAGAGTCATGCAAAATAAATCCATAAAGTCATGCTGTAAAAGGAAACATAACACCCCTCAAAAAACTCTCAAGAAAAATAAAGTTTTTAAAAGTACGCTTCATTCTGCATTCAGAAGCCATCAGTTCTTTCTTTGGATATGAATAACAATTTTCATCATAAGTCCTTCAGAGTAGTCATGGATCATTGTGATTGTTGAAAATAGTTATATCATTTACAGCTGATCCTGGTGCAATATTGCTGTTATTTGTGTGTGATACATTTCACTTTGCATCAGCTTATGAAAGTTTTATCAGGTTTTTCTGAGAGCATCCGGCTCATCATTTCTTATAACACAATAGTATTTCATCATAACTATATAGCACAATTTAACCAGCCATTCCTCAAATGATGGGCATTCTTTCAATTTGCAATTATTCTTTGCTCCCACAAAAAAACTGCTATAAATATTTTTGTGCATATAGGTCCCTTTCCTTTTTCTTCATTATCTCTTTTGGGATAAAAACCTAGTAGGGTTCTTACTAGGTCATAATTTTATAGTCCTCTGGGCTTAGTTCCAAATTGTTCTATGAAATGGTTGAGTCAGTTCACAACTCCACCAACAATGCATCAATGTCTCATTTTCCCCACATTCTCTTCAGCATTTCTCATTTTCCGTTTTTTTCCTTTTGCCAATCTAACAGGTATATGGTAGCACTTAAGAATTGTTTCAATTTGCATTTCTCTTGCAAATCAAGACAACCCTGAGGTACCACTTCACACCTGTCAGATTGGCTAAAATGACAGGAAAAGTTAATGATGAATGTTGGAGGGGTTGTGGGAGGGCTGGGACACTGATGCATTGTTGGTGGAGCTGTGAACGGATACAGCCATTCTGGAGAGCAATTTGGAGCTATGCTCAAAAAGTTATCAAACTGTGCATACCCTTTGACCCAGCAGCATTTC
>JAJPUD010001182.1:72305-90335 GCA_023553655.1 Myrmecobius fasciatus | reverse complement strand
ATATATTTCACTTTGTTTATTCTATTCTGATGCTCCTTTCACCCTATTCTATCTCAAAAGTGTTTTGTTTCTTACTACTCTTTACCTTAATCTGCCCCCCTATCCCTTTCTCCTCCTACTATACTGTAAGGCAGGAGTGGGGAACATTTGACCCAGGGACTGTAGAAGGCCCATGAAATCATTTGCTAAGACAACCATAGGTGATGAAGAACTGAAAGCTAGATACAACAACCTCTCACTGCTTCAGTTCTCTAAGTTGGATAAATTTGAATGGCCAATAAATATTATGAATATCCAAATGGCCCTTGACAGAAAAATGACTCCCCATTCCAGTTATAGGGTAAAATAGATTTCAATATTCAATTAAATATGTATGTTATTCCCTCTTTGAGCCAATTCTGATGAGAGTAAGGTTCATTCATTCCCCTTTACTTCCATCCTTTCTCTCAACTATAAAAGCTTTTTTTAACCTCTTTTATGCATAATAATTTACACCATTCTACCTCTCCCTTTCTTTTTCTCCAGATACATTCCTCTCTTATCCTTTAATTTTATTTTTATATGTCATCCCTTCATATTTAACTTGCATCTGTGCTCTCTATTTATACTCTTTCTAACTATCCTAATAACAAGAAAGTTCTTATGAATTACAAGTATCATCTTCCCATATAGGAATGCAACTAGTTTAGTCTTATTAAATTCCTTATGATTTTCCTTTCCTGCTTACTTTTTTATGCTTCTCTAGAATTAATTTTGAAAGTCAGATTTTCTATTCAGCCTTGGGTTTTTTTTCATGAAGAATGCTTTTTAAAAATTTTTTTCTTTCATTGAATGTCCATTTTTCCCATGAAGTATTATATTCAATTTTTCTGAAAAGATAATTCTTGATTGTAATTGTGTCATCCTTGTGCTCTAGAATATCATATTCTAAGCCCTCTGATCCTTTAATGTAGAAGCTACTAAAAATCTTGTGTTATCTTTGAATTGTTTCTTTCCTGATGCTTGCAATATTTTCTCCTTGACCTGGGAGCTCTGGGATTTGGCTAGAATATTCCTAGGAATTTTCATTTTGGGATTGCTTTCAGGAAGTGATAGGTTGTTTTTTTTTTTTTTTTTTTCAATTTCTATTTTGCCATCTGGTCCTAAGCTATCAAAACAGTTTTCTTAATGATTTCTTGAAAGATGAGGATAGACTCTTTATTATCATGGTTTTCAGGTAGTTCAATGATTTTAAAAATTATTTCTCTTTGGTACATTTTACAGGTCAGTTATTTTTAATAAGATCTCAACTTTTCCCCCATTTTTTGGTTTTGTTTTGTTGTTTCTTGATTTCTCATAAAGTCATTAGCTTCCCTTTACTCAGTTCAAATTTGTAAGGAATTATTTTTTTCAATGAGTTTTTGTACCTACTTTTCCATTTATTCAATTCTACTTTTAAAGGAGTTGCTTCCTTCAGTGGAATTTTTTAACCACTTAGCCAATTCAACTTTTTAAGGCATTATTCTGCTCATTGGCTTTTTTGCACTTCCTTTACCATTTGGTCCACTTTGGTTTTTTAAAGTATTATTTTCTCTAATTAGAATTAAAGAAGAGAGGAAGAAGAAAAATTGGGAAAAGAAATGACAGTGATGCCAGAAAATTATGAAAAACAAGTCTACAGCTTGGTAAAGAAGACACACAAAATGTTTTGGGGTATATCAAATACAAGACTACTATAGATCTTGATTATCATATGTATCTCACCTATTCCACTATTCACCACTTTATTTCTTAGCCAGTACCAAATGATTTTGATGCTTGCTGCTTTATAATATACTTTTAGGTTTAGTATTGCTGAGTCACCATCCCTTATATTTTTTTTTCCATTAATTCCCTTGACATTCTTTTTTTTATTTTTTATTAAAGATTTTTATTTGCAAAACACATGCATGGGTAATTTTTCAACATTGACCCTTGCAAAGCCTTCTGTTCCAAATTTTTCTCTCCTTCCCCCCACCCCCTCCCTTTGATGACAGTTAGTCCAATATATGTTAACTATGTTAAAATATATGATAAATCCAATATGTGTATACATCTTTATACAGTTATCTTGCTCTACAAGAAAAATCGGATCTACAAGAAAAAAAAAACTTGAGAAGGAAAACAAAATGCAAGCAAACATCAACAGAAAATATGAAAATGCTATGTTGTGGTCCACACTCAGGGTATAGATGGCTTTCTTCATCATTGAACAACTGGAACTGGCTTGCATCATCTCATTGTTAAAAAGAGTCATGTCCATCAGAATTGGTCATCATATAGTCTTCTTGTTGCTGTGTATATTGATCTGGTTCTGCTCATTTCACTTAGTATTAGTTCATGCAAGTCTCTCCAGGTCTCTCTGAAATCATCCTGCTGGTCATTTCTTACAGAACAATAATATTCCATGACATTTATATAACATAATTTATTCAGCCATTCTCCAATTGATGGACATCCACTCAGTTTCCAGTTTTGAGCCACTATAAAAAGGCCTGCCAGAAACATTTTTGCACATGTGGGTTCCTTTCCCTCCTTTGAGATCTCTTTGATTCCCTTGATATTCTTGATATTTTGTTGTTCCAGATAAGTTTTGTTATTATTTTTCTAGTTCTATAAAATAATAATGGCAGTTTGATTGATATGGCACTGAATAAGTAGACCAATTTAGGCACTGTCATTTTTATTATATTAGCTCAGCCCAGCCATAAACAATTGATATACATATATATTTTGCTTTTTGCTAAAGCAATTGAAGTTAAGTGACTTGCTCAGGGTCACACAGCTAGGGAATGTTAAGTGTCTGAGACCAGATTTGAACTCAAGTCCTCCTGACTTCAGGGCTGGTGCTCTATCCGCTGTGCCACCTAGCTGCCCCTACAATTGAAATTTTTTAAATTGTTTACATCTGACTTTATTTGTGTGAGAAGTGTTTTATAATTATGTTCATATAGTTCTTGGGTTGTCTTGACAGGTAGACACCCAAGTATTTTATTTTGTCTACAGTAATTATAAATGGGATTTTTCTTTCTACCTCTTGCTAAGGGACTTTGTCAGTATTATGTAGAAATGCTGATGATTTGTGTGAGTTTATTTTATATCCTGCAACTTTGATAAAGCTATAAATTGTTTCCAGGAGGTTTTTGGATGATTTTCTAGGATGCTCTAAGCATATCTGCAAAAAAGTGATAGTTTTATTTCTTTATTGCCTCATTGCCTATTTAATTTTTTTTCGTATTGCTAAAAAAAATATTTCTAGTGCAATGTTGAATAATAGCAGTGATAATGGGCAACCTTTATTTCACCCCTGATCTTCTCTCTCTTCATTACAAATAATGTTTGCTTTAGGCTTTAGATAGATACTGTTTATTATTCTAAGGAAAGCTCCCTTTATCCTTATGGTCTTTAGGGTTTTTAATAGGAATGGGTGCTGTATATTGTCAAAAGCTTTTTCTGCATCTATTGAGATTATCATATGATTTCTGTTTGGTTTGCTATTGATATATTCGATTATGGTAATAGTTTCTTGATGTTGAACCAGCCTTGAATATATCCCCTTGGCTACAGTGTATTATCTGCTAATAAGTTGCTGTAATCTCTTTGCTAATATTTTATTTAAAATTTTGGAATCAATATTTATTAGGGAGATTGGTCTGTAATTTTCTTTCTCTATTTTGGCTCTTCCTGGTTTAGGTATCATTACTACATTTGTGTCATAGAAGGAATTTGGCAGTACTTCTTTACCTATTTTTCCAAATAGTTTACATAGTATTAGAGTTAATTGTTCTTTAAATGTTTGGTAGAATTCACTTGTGAATGCATGGGAGGTTTTGGATGTAGGAACTTTGACTTTGTTATCTTTTGAGTGTGTGTTTTGCTCTTCTTTGTCACCTTGGTAACTTTCTATGGTCAGAATCTTTTTCTGTTGCTTGCTCATTTTCCCAGCCTATTGCTCTAGGCTTCCAGGATTGAGGGCCCATTGTCTCAAGCATCAGAGGTTTTATGCAGCTATTTGCATAGATCCTCCTAAGGACTTGTATGTTTTCAGTTCTTCCAAAGTGCATTTTCTAAGAAGAGGTATGTTTACTATTCTCTTGGCCTGTGATCTAATCTATGAGCAACCACAAAAACTCTTTTCTGCCCTGGAACTGTGAGGTGATGTGTGTTCCACTGTGGTTGTAAGCTCTGGTGTGCTAATGCTTCTTCTCACCCTGGGACTGCTCCCTAGAGCTGCAACCCAGATCCAAAAATGGACAAAGCAAAAAAGTCCTGCCTCAGTAGTAGCAAAGAGAACTCTGTAATTTCCTTGTAACTAGTTGTTTGACCCCCCTTACCATCTGTGGGATGAGAGCTTTGGAAATAGCCACTGTTGCTGATTCAGTGCCTCCCAAGACTTGCTCTTGGTTCACTGGGGCTGTGCTGTTGTGTCCTATGCAACATTGTGCTCCATTCTCACCCAGGTATGTCACACCTTTTCTGCTGACCTTTAAAGTTTTCCTGGGCTGGAAAACTGTTTTACTCTGTCTTTTTGTGTGTTTTTGACACTCTGATTTTTCTTTAGCATCATTATTTAAGAATATTTGGAGGAGTGTGTGGGAGATCTTGGGCAAGTCCCTGCCTTTACTCCTACATCTTGACTCTGCCAAAGATTTCTCATCCTGCATTCTAACATGGTACAAATTTTAACCTTTTCTTACTTAGTTAATAGTCTCATTACATGCACATAACTAATTCAATAACAACTCCTACATAAATACATAATTTTGTCCATAAAAATATAATCAATTTCATTTTTTATGAAATTTGCCATATTTATGGTCTTCTGATAACTCTCTTCTGAAAGAAAATTTTAAGAAAGACAGAAATCGGGCTTTTGAGAAATATATTGACTTTTGCCCTCTTTGATGTCTTGATCTTTAATTGTATTTTACAAGTGTCAAAGGACCCTGGATTCATTTTAGGATTACTTAATTTCTTCAGATTCTATAACAGATACAAGCACTTAAGGCACTATTATTATCATGGGTTTGATTTGCTTGAGCTGCATATAAGCACTGCAAGGCAAGATGATCAAATACCTTCAGGAAATTTACTTCATATTGTGTTTATGCATAGTGAAAAACTTTTTCATCCAACTCTGTGGAGAGATCTTGTGATCCGATTATCCATCTGATTATGATTTCTTTGTCTTCAGGTATACTCTAGAGTTAAAATATCTATATTGATACATTTGAGTTCCTTTCACATTTCCAGTCTCTACTTATTGAGCAAAAACTCACATTATAGAGTAACAGCAGCTAATGTTTGTAGAGGTTCTAAAAGCTTTTTGTCCATTTTACTAATATCCCACCACCAGCACTACAGACATGGAAGAAGTGCTATACAGTACTAAGGTACATTTTATATTTATGTTCCATGAATTTTTCTGGCCAAAGAATTCATTACCCAGTGACCAAACTCCCAGTGATAATCTTCTCCATACTTAGCTACACTAGTACTTGGAGAGAAGAGTCAAGATGTTCTTGAGATTATACAGAAAGTCTTTCAACTGTAATGTGCATATGGTGCACATGCAGATTTCAGCAGTTTGCTAAAATGGCATCATCCATATAAAGAATATTAGGGAGGCAGTTAGGTGGCGCAGTGGATAGAGTACCAGCCCTGAAGTCAGAAAGTCCTGAGTTCAAATCTGACCTCAGATACTTAACACTTCCTAGCTGTGTGACCCTGGGCAAGTCCCTTAACCCCAACTGCCTCAGCAAAAAAGAAAAAAAATATATTAGGAAGCTATATCCAAGAGAATTAATAGAAATGGAGTATATGTAGAAATTCCATAACTGGTACCTGTGAGTTTATACATTGTTGGGAGCAGTATTTTTCCGCTGGATGAATACCTGGAACTATGAATATCTTCAAAAGGATCTGAGTTAGTTTCAGATATATTTTTCTTTATTTACATCTGGGAGAGCTAGATGACTCCTTCACTCGTGGTTAGTGAATAAATTCAGTGAGGTAGGAGGGTATCAGGGTATTTTATCCCTATTTTCCCAGGCCATATGCCTACCCCAAAAAACATGCCTGTGTCTTTTGCCTTTTTTTCTTTTCCAATCCTGATTTGCTTCCTCCCAACCATGTTATAAGCCAAGAGGAATCTGGATATGATCTCCATCTATGCTCCAATCATTATGATTTTCCTAGAAGTAGCTCCCTAGCATCTTCCCTATAATAGTTCCCAACTTAGGATATTGATCTTTTACACTAGCATTGTAGAACTTGAGAGAACTTGTACTATTAAAGCACAGTCTTTGAAAACCCAAAGTAACATCAAAAACATGATGGAGCTGCAATTATGACTTTAGTGGAGAAATGGGGCAGAAGGGCCATAAAAGAGAAAATAAAATAAATAAAGCAAGCAAGAAAAATATACATGGAAAGTTTTCAAGGAAACCCTTTTCAGATGCCTTCTTTGGGTAGATAAAGGAAAGAAAATAAGGCTTTGTTTGGCATGAGAATGGAAGAGATAGAAGTCATTAGCTGGCATGAAGGATGAAGAGAGAGAAGCATCTTTGCTGTAGAGAGTGGAATAAAGTAACAGTTTATACCTTGCTGCATCACAGAAGGAAAATGAAAGAAAAATGTATTTCCTTCAGACTAACCAGTGAAAAGTAGCTATGAAGTGAGAAGGTAGTAAGAGGGAAATAGAGGAAGCAGTAAATGATAATTTAATCTATGGGCCTAACAATAAATGTTTAACATCTGTTGGGGATAGAGGGTGGAGAGGGGTATTCATGGCACACTTTTAAGTTTAATTTGCATTGTTAGTTAGACAATTAAAAATAAACTAATTAATGATATGTAGCATTTACAAATATCCAAGGTATCAATGCTTACATTGAAAATTTAACTCTCAAACTGGCTAAGATGACAGGAAAAGATAATGATAAATATTAGAGGTGATGTGGGAAAACTGGAACACTAATGCATTGTTCATGGAGTTGTGAAATGATCCAATCTGGAACTATGCCCAAAGGGCTATAAAACTGTGCATTTCCTTTGATTCAGCAGTGCCATTACTGGGTCTGTATTCCGCGAAAATTATAAAGGAGGGAAAAGGACCCACATACACAAAAAACAAAGAATTGGAAAAGGAGTGGATGCCCATCAATTGGGAAATGACTGAAAAAATTGTGGTATAAGAAGGTAATGAAAAATTATTGTTCTATAAAAAAAATGATGAACAAGCTGTTTTTACAAAGAATTGAAAATATTTACATGAACTGATGATGCTGATCAGCCAAGCAGAACCAGGAATACATTGTATATAATAATAGCAACAATGGGCAATGATTAACTATGAAAGACTTTATTCTTCTCAGTGGTTCAGGGATTCAAAGCAATCACAATAGACTTTGGACAGAAAATGTCATCTGAATCCAGAAAAAGAACTAAGGAGACTAAATGTAAATCAACACATGCTATGTTCACTTCTTTTTTCTGTTTTTATTTTATCTGCCATGTTTTTTTTCCTTTTTTCCCTTTTGTTCTCATTTTTCTCTCCCAACACGATTCATAAATCAATGTGTCAAAAAAAATAAATTTTAAAAAAAGAAAATTTAACAATTGTAATGGAGAGCCAGTGAAATCTTATACCGGCATACCCAGGATTTAAGAGGTGAGGTAACCTGCCCAAAGTCAGAAAACAGCAGAACAAAAACATAAACTGAAACCAAATTCATTCTTTCTACTATAAGAATTCAAATTTTGCTTCCTTTCATGGAGACAGAGTGAAGAAAATGCAAGATAAAAATCAAGAGGTGGGGAAAAGATTTCTTCACTGACTTCTTCCTTTACCCCATCCCCCAATCCTAACTAGGAAGCAGCAACCATTGCTCTTTTCCCTTTTGGAGAATTATGGCACCCTAGGTCATAGCTGACCCTAAACGACATTTAGTTCAACCTTCTATTTTCAAATGAGCAGGAAGGCAATAGAAAGAGAAGGTGGTACAATGAAAAGAGCTTTGGGGTTAGACTAGACCTCTAGATAGGTTCCAAAATTCAAGTCCAGTCATATACATATTAGCTGTGTAATCCTGGCAAGTATCTTAATTTCTGTCCCAATTTCTTTAATTTTAAAAGGGGGGTATTAATGGTACCTAACTCCCAGGATTTGGTGTGAAGGTCAAATGAGATAATATTTTAAAGTTTTTAGGTCAGCAATAAGCATATAGGAAATGCTTAGTAAATATTTGTTTCCTTCTTTTACTGTTTAATATCAGTCCCTCCCAAGACAATCCATCCTTTCTGTTTTGGGAAATCTCTAATTATTAGGGTGGGATAAGGGTAAGTAGTGCCAATCATCTTGATTTTTGTCTTACTACCACATTCTGATAACTCTGGAGAACAGAGTGAAGTTAATGAGTTTGTGCAGTTCTGCCTCACTTAAATCCAATTTACTGGGAAGTCAAAACATCCTCTTTGTGATGTCATTGGTCCTCTTTGAGAACAAAGGACAGACAGTTGTTAGGGGCAGCTAAATAGTACAGTAGAGCACTGGGCTTCAAGTTAGGAAAACTCAGTTTTTCTGAGTTAAAATCTGACCTCTGACATTTACTAGCTATGTGACCTTTGTAAGTCACTTAACCCTGTTTACTTCAGTTATTCATTGGTAAAATGAGCTGGAGAAGGAAATAGCAATATTTTTGTCAAGAAAATTCCAAATGGGCTCATAACCATTACATTTAGTCCTACTCTTTGGGGCCAAAGGATGAGTTTAACCTCTCTTTTTCATGGCAACCCTTGAAGAAAATATATTTTAAAATAGCTAACATGTCCTACTCGTGACTCCCACCCCACAGTCTTCTCTTAGGGTAAATCTTTGATGTCTAATTATTACAAATAAGGCATGCACTTTACCATTCTCAACACATTGTATGGGCACTAGCTAACAGTAATAGCATTAATTATGATACCTAGTACTACTAATAATAGCAATAATAGCTTATTTAAATATAATACTCTGGAATATGCAAAGTATTATATATATATATGTATATGTATACACATATATAGTGCTATATATGCAAAGTGCCACATATATAATATATACTCTCTATATATAATATATATGTATCGATACATACATATAGCATGTATGTATATGTGTATGTGTGTGTATAAAATTTTATTTTATTCTCACAGCAATTCAGCAAGATTATTATGGGTTTTAGAAGAGTTAGGAATGCAGACTTAGGAGAAAATAAACTTGTCTGTCATTCTCAGTGAAGTAATGCTGGTTCTTTGTGATCATTTCTGCTTTATCTAGAAGTTGACTTAAAAGTTGACAGAAATCCCAGAGAGATGGAGTTGGGGAGGGGGGAGGAATGCTCTTCTTAAGGATAGGGTTTGATATGAATATTGAAGAGAGGGAAGTGAGAAAATAGAGATGATGAGGGAGGGTGTTCCAATAAGGGATGACAGCCAGTGAAAAGGTACAAAGTCAGGAGTGGATACATAAAGGGAAATGAAGTAAAAGAAAACTTGAAAATTAGGAAGATGTCTGGTTGAGAAGGACTTTAAAAGTCCAACAGGAATTTATATTTGATCTTCTGGGTAATAGAAAACAGAGTTTATCACTACATATTCCTCAGATTGGCTAAGATGACAAGAAAAGATGATGATAAATGTTGGAGAGGATGTGGGAAAACTAGGACACGAATATATTGTTGGTGGAATCCAAACTTTCTGGAGAGCAATTTGGAACTATACCCAAAGGATTATCAAACTGTGCATACCCTTTGATCCAGCAATGTTTCCACTGGGCTTATATCCCAAAGAGATCTTAAAGGATAGAAAGGGACCCACATGCGCAAAAATGTTTGTGGCAGTCCTCTTTGTAGTGGCTAGAAACTGGAAACTGAATGGATGCCCATCAGTTGGAGAATGGCTGAATAAGTTATAGTATGTGAATGTTATGGAATATTATTGCTCTATAAGAAACGATCAGCATGATGATTTCAGAGAGAACTAGAGAGACTTAGATAAACTGATGCTAAGTGAAATGAGCAGAAAGTCACAATATTATCGTACATGGCAACAACGAGATTATATGATGATCAATTCTGATGGACCTGGCTCTTTTCAATGAGATGATTCAGGCTAGTTCCAATGGTCTTGTGATGATGAGAGACATCTACACCCAGAGAGAAGACTGTGGAAACTGAGAGTGAATCACAACATAGCATTTTCATTCTTTTTGTTGTGGTTTGCTTGAATTTTATTTTCTTTCTAATTTTTTCCCTTTTTTATCTGATTTTTCTTGTGCAACAAGATAATTGTAAAAATATGTATGCCTATATTTGATTTAACATATATTTTGCTATGTTTTCGTATATTAAATTACTTGCCATCTAGGGGAGAGGGTGGGAGAAGGAGGGGAAAAATTGGAACACAAGGTTTTTCCAAGGATCAATGTTGAAAAATTATCCTTGCATATGTTTTGAAAATTAAAAAAAATCTTCAATTAAAAAAAAAAGAAAACCTTAGGGTTTACTGAGTAGGGTGTTAACATAGTGAGCTCTATACTTAGGGAAGCTATTTTGGCTGCTTGGTAGAGAATAGAGAAGAATGGGGAGGCACTTGAAGCAAGAAGATCAATCAAAAGGCTATTATTCAATATCTTCTTAATGATACATTCTAGAATTTTGTCAAAAAATAAAGTTAAGCTTATTGTTTCCTTTGCTACTCATTTTTGAACATTAGGTTAACACTTGCCCTTTTCTCTTCCTGTAATACCCCTTTTACTTCAAATAATCTGTAAAAGACCCATAGTTTAGCAATAGCTTAGCAATCATTTTTTTATTCTTTATTTTCTAGTTCAATGATTATTCTTCTTAGCAGAGAAAAAGGAAATAAAAGGTGAGCAAATTTGTTTCCTGTCCTTTGCTATCACCATCCCCTCCAGATCCATTTTGGATTATAAGCTTCTTGAAGAAGCAGTGTGGGTTTTTTTTTCATTTTCATATTTATATTATATATTAATATTTATGTAATAAATATGTATATATGTTTACATTTTATTTTTTGTTTATATATATTATATATAATATATTTTATATTTCATTTATATAAAATATACATGTTATATATTTTTCCATTTTATATTTAAAACATGTTGATAATAGATATTTTATAAATGTTTATTTAGTTGATAATGTTTCATTTTATTTCATTCCTGACAAAGTCTGAGTTTGTGATTTCAAGCTAATTTTGCATATATTTTTTAAATTTCCATCAATTATATTATTAAACTATAGGTTAATCTCATCACTCATAGAAGGGACATGTAATTCAGTCAGAGATTATGATCATAATTTGTTAAAAATAGGAAAGAACCATTGACAAGAGACATTCTTAAATGGAATACTCAAGGCCATTCTCTCTAATCACCTCAGGTCTGCTAATAATTCTTCTTTATGAGACTAAGAATATAATAATTGAATTTGAATGTGGACTGTGCCCAAATGTAGGCTTTACCTCTGAAATAAGATACATTTCCATTCAATATATATTAAGTATTTGTGTACTGAAGAATGGGAATATCAAGATAAAAGTAAAACAATATCCTCCTTAGTTGACTATGAGAACATGTACAACAAAGATAAGCAAACACAAGGCACAGAAAATAATTTTAACTAATTTCAAAAGGGAGAGAGGATTAACAGGGGATATGGAAAGGTCTCATGTAGAAAGTAATGCTAGGTAGATGAAAGTGGAATAAGTACATTCCAGGAAAGATTTTTTAATAGGAAAAAAAATTAAAAGATACAGATATTCACTGAAAATAATTGCAAGTCATTACTGTGCCAAATAAATTATTAAATGGCATTTGACCTGTCTTTCAATTCAATCAAAGACATTTTATTCATTTATATTACCATGGATTTTCTTCATTTTGCTTTTATTATCCACTTTATGAATGTGTGAATACAGGCTTCTCTCAGATTTTGTGTAAGCTTGATTTGGGATAGGAGGAAGGAATACATGGTACTATGAAGTTACATTCAAAGCTTACTGATGATATATTCATTTGGAAATAGATCAGTTTGGGAGTTCAGAAGTATTCTTCTGTGTTACCTTTGCCTAGAAATGCACTTAATTTTATTGGTTCATATGCTCAAAGAGTTATCAAACTGTGCATACCCTTTGACCCAACAGTGTTTCTACTGGGCCTATATCCCAAAGACATCTTAAAGGAGGGAAAGGGACCCGCATGTGCAAAAATGTGGCAGTTCTTTTTGTAATGGCAAGAAACTGGAAACTGAATCGATGCCCATCAATTGGAGAATGGCTGAATAAATTATGGTATATGAATGTCATGGAATATTATTGTTCTGTAAGAAACGACCAACTAGATGATTTCCGAGAGGCCTGGAGAGACTTTCATGAACTGATGCTGAGTGAAATGAGCAGAACCAGGAGATCATTATACACAGCAACAAGACGATAGGATGATCAATTCTGATGGACATGGTTCTCTTCAACAATGAGGTGATTCAAACCAGTTCCTATTGTTCAGCGATGAAGATAGTCATATACATCCAGAGAGAGGCCTGAGGGAACTGAATGTGGACCACAACATAGCATTTTAATGCTTTCTGTGAAGGTTTGCTTGCATTTTGTTTTCCTTAAATTATTTTTTTCTCTTTCTATATCTGATTTTTCTTCTGCAGTAAGATAACTATACATATGTATACATATATTGGATTTGTCATATATTTTAACATTTAACATGTATTAGACTACTTGTCATCTAGGGGTGGGGATAGGGGGAAGGAGGGGAAAAATGTGGAACAAAAAATTTTTTCAAAGGTCAGTGTAGAAAAATTACTCATATGTTCTGTAAATAAAAAGCTTTAATAAAAAAAATTTGTTGGTTCAGAAGCCACCTTGAAATGCATTGATAAAAGATTAACCTCACAAGGTACTGATGTGTTTTGGAAGCAAGGGGGGACTGCTGCCCCTCAAGAGTTGTAGGGTACAGAAGGAGATTTTGAAGTTGACCTATTATGAGTCCCCAAGGAAAATATTTGCTTCCAGAAAGAAAGATGATCTGTGTGTATGTTTATTTTTTAAATGAACTTGGCAAATATAACAAATGTAACCATTTCCACATAAAAGATAAGTCCCATCATTTAGGTAGATAGATATAGAAATAGATAGATATAGATATAGACATAGACATAGATAGTTAACCTAGTGGTATCCATATTATCTGTTTCTTTGGATCACCTTTTGAACTTCTTTCTGCTCTCTATATATTTTAAGAAATGTTTCATTGGTACTTAAAAAAATTTTCACCTTTTTTCTAGCATCACTATCCCTAATCCTCTCCACACATAACTCATCCCTTCTTCCCAAACTCTGCTTCCCAGTGCCATCACCCCTTCCACAAAAACCACCTTACTCCTAGATAACTGCATCTAGAAACCCATCAGTTATAATTTATCTTTCTCACAGACACATTCATTCATTTATTATTCAACATTATTCAACAAGCAACTACCATGTGTAAAGAAGATAATTATGTTACATTAGTATGACAGAATAATTAAACCAAAATACATTTCCAGAAAATAACCAACAGAAAACATGATGATGAGGTAGTGGCAGGGAAAGGGGTAACACGTTGGTATTTTCCGCTTATTTGTCCAACATTTTTTCCCCTATGGAAAATGTGGAGACAACTGAACTCTCTTAAGAATGGTCACATTCATTTCACTGGGGCAAAGTAAGTTTCCACTCACAGCATTAATTTCCAATAATTATGATGATAATATGTTTCCTTTTTTGTAGAATTGTCATTTTTATAATATTTTCTTGGCTTTCATGGGTAGACTCCCAAGTAAGTTATGTTGTCTACAATTATTTTATTTTTAAAGATTAATTTAGCATTTTATTTTCCCCCAGTTACATGTAAAAACAATTATTAACATTCATTTTTAAAATTTTGAGTTTTTGATTCCATTCCTCCCCTTCCCCCGTACTCCTTGCCATTGAGAATGCAAGAAATTCAATATAGATTATACATGTGTAGCCATGCAAAATATTTCCATAATAGTCATGTTGTAAAATAAAACATTGACCAAAAAACAAAAGCAAAAACAAAAAATACTCAAGGAAAATAAAGATTTTTAAAATGCTTTAATACTTATTCAAACACCATCAGTTCTTTCTTTGGGTATAAATAGCATTTTTTCATCATGTATCTTTCAGGGTTGTTTTGGATCATTGTATTGCTGAGAATAGTTATGTCATTCAGAATTGACTATTTTATAAATATTTCTATTATTTTGTATGAGGTACATTTCACCTTGCATCAGCTCATGATAGTCTTTCCAGGTTTTTCTGAGAGCGTCCTATTCATCATTTTTCATAGCACAAAAGTATTCCATCAAAATCCCATATAACAGTTTATTTGGTAATTCCCAATTGATAGGCATCTCTTCAATTTCCAATTCTTTGCCTTGAGGGAAAAAAAGCTGTTACAAACATTTTCATACACATAGGTCTTTTTTTCATCTTTTTAAAATCTATAAAGACCTAGTGAAGTTCTTGCTAGGTCAAAGGGTATGAACGATTTTATAACTCTCTGGGCATAGTTCCAAATTGCTCTACTGAGTGGTTGAATCAGTTCACAATCCACCAACAATGCATTAATGTCTCATTTTTCTCACATCCCCTCCATTTGTCATTTTCCTTTTCTGCCCTATTAGCCAATGTAATAGGCATAGGTTAAAACTTCAGAATTGTTTTAATTTGCATTACTACAATCAATAATGAGTTAGTTATCTATAGTCATATAAAAATGTGTATCATTTCTTCATCTGAAAACTTTTATAAATAGATAATGTATTTCTGATAATTTGAGAATAAAGTCATTTTGCTAGTTACTTGTTCCTTTGTCTTTGAATAATAATAATAATAATAACTGTTGTATATTTGGCACCTTATATGTGTATTAATGTATTTAAGTTTTATAACAATTCTGTGAGCTAGGTACTAAAGGAATCATTATCCACATTTTACAAAAAAGGAAATTGGGCTTCAGTGAATAAACTTATTTATCCATGGCCAAAGAGATTATGTGTTTTAGGCAGAATTTGAACTTGGGCCTCCTAATTCCAAATCCTCATCCCATCCATGATACTATAGTGCTCAGTGATATTTTTGACAATAGAAAAACTTTAATTTCATCCCTGTGGATCTTTGTCTCTTACCCCTACCCCCTACTTTATTGTGTGATCCAATCTTCAGTGAGTCACCAATCTTTTGAAACCTCAGTTTCCTTCTCTGGATGGAATTTTCTGTAAGTTTCCTTCTGGTGTTTAAATTCATTAAAATCAATGCCAGCATTATGATCTATTTTATAATATGGTATTTTTTTCTCTTTGAAGTTTCCACTCAAGACCTAATATTTAGCTCACAACAGCTCCTTGATTAAAGGGATAAGGAAGCCACAAGTATAGAAGGGGACTGGTTCTGTTGACAGAAACGGGTCCTAACTTTGACAGTAATTGATTAATAATCACTGTGGAGGTCTGACTCATTAAGGGCTGGTGGACAAATAATCTTTTTTCATCCAGAGATGCTGGGAAAAGACAGACTCTTGGGAAAGGCTGAGAAGATTATGTTGAGAAAAGATATTGATAGAGTCACTATCTTCCTGCCTTAGCATCTGTGGCTAGTCTAATGGCCAAATACATGATTACAGTGTTTGGGAAACTAAATTCTCACTCTCTACTCATGAGGGAATAAAGCCAAGATGATGAAGAAAAGGCAGGGACTTCCTGACCTCTTCTAGAAATTTTAGACCTACAGGACCCCCCAAAAGAATAAGACAAAACAATTTTCCAGCCCCAGATAGCTTAGAAGGTTATTGCCGTTAGAATGGAGCTCAGTCCAGTATAAGCTGTGAAAATATAAGGCATACCACCGGAAATTTGTGACAGGCTTGGGGGTGACTTAATTAGCAGCATCAGTAGCTGAGTTTTCAGCCCACAGAGGGTAAATGAATCAAATAATTGATCAAAAGATTACAAGGCTTCCTTTGCTGACAGTGGGTTTAGGACTTTATTGCATTACCCATACTCAGATTTGGGTTACAATCCTGGATTGCAGTCCTAGAAGGAAGAGGACCTAGAGCACACTAGAGCTTGTAAAGGAGGGAACCATTCTGATCACAATTCCAGAATAGAAAAGAGTGCCTGTGATTCCTCATAGACCAAAGCATAGGTATGAAGAATAGTTAAAAAAAATTGGTCTTAGATAATAACACTTTGGAAGAACTAAAAGCTTACAGACTACCTCCTCTCTTCAACTAGTTCTGAAAGTATCTGCACAAAAAAAACCTCAAGCCTAGGACAGTGCTCCCTCAACCCCAGGAGCAGAGACCAACTTTAATATGAAGAGTAAAGTCAAGAAATCAGCTGGAAAATGAACAAACCACAACCATAATAATAAAGATCCTGACCACAGAAAGTGATTTTGGCTATGAGGAAAATCAAAACACAAACTCAGAAGACAAAAAAGTCAAAAATGCTATATACAAAACCTCAAATAAAAGGACCAAAAAAAAATTCTAGAAGAACTCAACAAGAATTTTAAAAATTAAATAAAGGAAGTAGAAGAAAATTTGGGAAAAGAAATTAGACTGATGCAAAAAAAAATAATAATAATAAAAAGAGTCAACAGTTTGGTAAAGGAAGCACAAAAAATACTGAAGAAATTAGTTCCAAAAAAAAATAGAAAAGCAAAGCCAAGATGGAAAAGTAAAGGTGGAGACTCATCTGAGCTCTTTCCCAAACTCCTCCAAAAACTTTAAAATAATGACTAAATCAATTTTAGAGAATCAGAATCCACAAAAAGACCAAGTGAAACAATTTTCCAGTTAACGACACTTTAAAAAGAAAGGTCTGTTGCACCAGGGTGAGGGTGGAACACAGTCCTAGTGTAGGTCACACCAGCAAGGCCCAGTCCCATCAAGCCAGGAAAAGTCCTTGGGAACCTCTAAATCAGGAGCAGCCATGACAGTTTCTCTCAACCCACAGCCAACAAAGGAAATCAGAAGGAAAACTTTGGTCCACTATGTTGAGAGAGTCCTGGGAAACTGACACATGAGGTTCAGGCCTTGAAAGCTACTCAATCAGCAGCAGTGGCTTCCAGAGGTCTCAGCCCATAGATAGCAAGGGAGTTGAACAGCTGGTCAGAAGGAGGGCTTGTTGCTAGCACTGAGGAGTAACTGTTGTTTTGCCCTTACTCAGACAGAATGCAGTCCTGGCTCAGTCTCAGACGAAGGAGGAGCATTTTGTACACCAGTATTTACAGTCACAGTAGAGAGGGTAATCTCCTCACAGTTCCTGGGCAGAAAATAATGTTTATGGTTACTCACAGAACCAGAGCACAGATCAAGAGAATAGTAAACATGCCTCTCCTTAGATCGTACAACCTTGAAAGACCTGAAAAATTACATATCTCTAGAAGGACCTCTCTAAATAACTGCACAAAACCCATGAAGCTTGGGACACTGAACCCTACACCATGGAAACAGAATCCCACTTTAACAGAGAGTTAAAAGTCAAATAATTGGTTGGAAAAATGAGCAAACAAGAGGATCTACCCTGCAGGAAAGTAAGAAGAGGGAGAGAAGAGAGTGTATGTTAGGGGAGGATGTAATCAGAAGCAAAATACTTTTGAGGAGGGGCAGGGTGAAATGAGAGAGAGAATAAAATAATTGGAGAAGGGAATACAGTTAGCAATAGTAATTTTTTTAACAGTATCTGTGTTTTAATATAAAAATATAAAACTTACAAAATCAATTTTTTTTCAATTTCCAAATACATGCAAGGGTAGTTTCCAACATTTACCTTTTTTTTTAAATTTTATTTGCATAACATATGTGTGGGTAATTCTTCAACAATAACCCTTACATAGCTTTCCGTTACAAATTTTTCCCCC
>JAJPUD010001182.1:37424-58657 GCA_023553655.1 Myrmecobius fasciatus | reverse complement strand
AGAGAACCTCTCCTAGGAAACACAGAATCCAGTCCCAAACTTTCTGCCTATCTTCCCTTCCCCTTTTCCCATCCTGACTGCTAACCCCATCCCCACACTTGTGGGAGAGAATCCAGAACCTCTCCTCCACTGTGCTCCTAAAGCCCACTCCCCCCTTTACAGTGGTGATTAAATTTTAAAACTGTATAGAGCAGTGACTCTTTTGTGACTCTAGTACTTATTTTGTAAGTGCTAATAAATGCTTTTTAATTCATTTGTTCATTCATTCATATCCTAAACCTTGGGAATCTCACAACATAGCCTAGAGTTCTTCAGAAATTTACAAAACCCAAACACAAACATCCAAACATAAACATAAGCACACAGAAATGACATTTAAGGAGCCAGACTCCTCAGAATCATATAACCAGAAGCAGTTCTCACCGGGCTTTCCTTTTCTCTCTCACACTATGAAATGCAGCTATAGTGCTGTAATAATAAAGCAAGATTCAAATCCCATCTATTACTTTTTAACTATGTGACCTGGGACACTTTTTCTTCTCTAGATTTCAATGCAACCCCTACCCCCTTTTGAACTAGAGATTCCACTGCTGGCTTAATATTTCCAAGAAGTTAATTATAAAGAAAGCTCCAGATTTGTCCAAAGATTTGTAGATGCCCCTCAAATTATTAGAATATTACTTCAGTGTAAGGAATAGCAAATAAAGTGAGGAGAGAGAAGCATGAGAAAATGTCTAGGAATTGATGTAAAATGAAGAAGGGCAGCTAGGTGGCACAGTGGATAGAATCCTGGACCCTAGAGTCAGGAATACCTCTTTTCATGAGTTCAAATCTAGCCATAGAGACTTACTAGTTGGGTGACCATAGATAAGTCACTTAATGCTATTTGCCTCAGTTTCCTTGTAAAATGATCTGGAGTAGGAAATGTCAAACCATAAAACAATTGGACCTGATTGAAATGACCAAACAAGTGAAAAAATGAGAATCAGGAAAACAATAAACATAATAATTGCAGCAATAGAAGCAGAAAGGACAAGGAAAATAAAACAAATAGGTTGGGAAAGGCTTCCTGAAGATAAAATTTTATTTGACATTTAAGGGAAGCCAAGGAAGCTAGTAGGAAAATATGAGGAGATACATTCCAGGAACGGGGAACAGGCAGAGTAAACAATATAATGAGACTGAATGAAATGGGAAACTGAGGACTTCTCAGAATAATAACCTGAGTAGTTCAGGCTCTGATTAATTATTGAGCAGAAATGTTTGAGATTACCTTTTGACCCCTTGCTCAACTGCTTCTCATGAAAAGTAATACCTGAAAACAGACCAGATCCCCTTGATGAATGGTTTAGTAGTTTAGGAATATTTAACCCTCTTACTTAATCTACCCCTTTTCTTAATTATATGCCCAGCAAAAGTATTAGAAACATTTATTGTTTAACTAAGACCTTGGTGCCACAAAGGCCCACTTGCATACCAAAGACAAATGTTGGGTTGGCCAATGACTTTAAAGATTAACTAGGGGCTTGGGTGGGTTAAAGGAGGAGGTGTTTCTGTAATCTTGACTATATAATCCCATTACCTATGTCTGTAAATTGGCCTCCCTTCTTCTGCTCCCCTGGGGGAGGGACCACTCACTGGCCTCTGAAAGATTCCAATAAAATTTCTAATCTTCACTTTGAGAGATCTCTGAGTAGTCATTTTGAGACAGGGTCTCATTATCACACACAAGACTATCATCTCCTTTGGTTTTGGACTCTATGTCTCTCTTAATGGATCCCAAGATTACAACAGTTTTTTCAGGGGGTTGAGGGACTATATATAGTCAGGTCACATTGTTGGCTCAAATTGAATTGATGTTCCGTTAAAACCTTCAGATATTTTTCACATAAATTAGCCTTTCCCATTCTATCATGAACTAAGAAAGTCCATTGATTTAAACCTAAGTATAGGATTTTATCTATTAAATTTCACCTATGATTTGGTATAATACCCTTTAAGGTACCTTATAAGGCTATTGCAAAGATCAAATGAGATAATATATATAAAGTCCTTTGTAAATTTTAAGTGTCACATAAAAATAAACTATTATTTTTATAATTTTCTTCTGGGCAATATATTTTAGAAAGACTTTAATGAATTAGACAGTGTCAAGAAGAGTCTGCAAAGGTTGGTAAGTGGGTTATAGGTCATTTCTAAACCCATAAGCAATGAGCTTCTGAAAAGTGTTCTTTCTTGGGATAGAGCTGCTGCTTTAGTACTTAGTTAATTCCCATAAGGAAAAAGTAAAATATGGAGTCCCACATATCTCAAATGCCCTAAAACAAAGCAGGAATATCCTCCTTCCCACAAAAAGAGATTTATCTGAACTTCAAAGCTCTTCAACAGGGAATTCACCACAAATCTTTTAACCAGTGTCTAGATTCATAGGTGTTAGTGATATTTCATAAATACTGGTTCATCCAGTGAACACTCCATGGCCTGAGGCTAATGCTGCCTAAGTCTCCTTTTATCACTGTTAACTCTTTTCTAAGTCCTTTCAGAAAGGTTTGTTTTCAAAATAGGGTCAAGAATTTCTCTTATGATTTTTAAAAATCCTATAAAATCCTTTCTCTGGATCAAAGTACTTTCCTTCCTATTAATTGTATCAATCAAATGTTTAATTACTGATTATGATGACTGCTTCTGTTGTGCCACAATTCCATACCTCAGTTTCCCTCAATTGCTATGTTTTAGTTTCTCTTAATTGTTCTGCCTCAATAGCAACACCCCCTTCTTGCCATCAGGAATAATTGTGCTAGCATTCCAAAGAGTCATAAAACCTCCAGATGGCCCATCTCAAATATCTAGACATACCCCTTATCTTTTGGCTTCAGACTTAATATCTCCTAGCTTCTCAAAATTTGTGATTCTCCATACCCCCAACCTGTCAGAATTGAATTGACAGTCCTTTCCTAGAAATCCAATCTCCCCAGTACCCAACCTCTCCTTCTGCCCCGTGAGCTCTTTGTTCCCCTGAGCGATTGAGTCTTATAAAATCCTTGATACCCCTAAATAGAGAGCTGGATACTTGAGATCCAGACTGGCTAACGCTCAATGGACTGTGTGCTTTGAGACAAGAGTCCCAGCAGTCCCTATCCATAGCTATGGATTCTGAACTCTCCAATTAACATCAATAAAATATTAACTAATCTCCAATGTGTGATACTGCCTCAGTTTCTCCCAGAGCATTACACTTCTGTGTGGGGCTCACTAACTGATGGTGATTGTCTCTGCTCCAGTCCACTTTTTTTCATTTGTCCAGTTTCAGAAGTTCTAAAGTAAAAATCCAAGTAGAAAAATAAGAAATTGGTGTGTTGAAAGAGTGATCCTCCAAGTAAAAATAGAAATTATCCATCAGAATTTCTATTTGGACCATGATATATCAGAGGCAAAATTGCACACTAGATAGAGAACTGACCTTGGAAACAGGAAGCTTGAGAAATCCTACCATTTTGAGGACACTTACTAATTCTGATCCTGGGCAAATCACATAAACTTTTAGCATTATTAAACCTCAGATTCAGACAAGGCCTATCCCTGCTTTGGTAAAGGGACTTTCCTAACCTGAAGTTCTCTATATCAATGAAATCTCTGTCTATCAATGCTTCAATTTAGCAAAGAGTTACAGTTTCATGGTATGAATATTTTTTTCATCGTTGCCATAATTTATCTATAACTTAGCAGGTAGATTGTCTTGTGGAGAAACTATGGTTAAAGTTAATTGTTTTGTAAGCCAACCTCTTCAAATTTAGCTAGGATGTTCTGGGACAGTATATATGAAGTCTCTCACTAGATCCATATTAATCCTTCCTAGATAGTTTAGAATTTGAGTTCCTTGGGCACATACTTCAAGAGCCCAAGATCACCTTCATCATCAGAGTATCATTGTAATCACTGTAGTTTATCTTATATATCAGACCATATGTTCCAAAGTTCTTATATATGTATTGTATCAAGGATTTCCCCCTGATCTATAGGACCTAGATGTGCTTTGTATATCTCTCCTCTCTCTGACTCATTGTTCCCAACCAGGTGATTTTAGAACTTCAACAACTAGTACTTCCTAAGAATATTCATCAATTATCCTTATAAGAACACAAGATTCAAACCCTAGAAAGTTTTATTTAAAAATTAATAAGAAAAAATGAGACCTCTTATCTGAACCACTTTCCCCACCTAAAAAAAAATAACAAAATTCCATAGTGAATCTCTCTTCCCCAAAGACCCTGGTTAGGGAATCCCATTTGAAACAGACTCCACTGTGGACTTCATAAGTGCTAGGTTTCATCGCCACAAGTTGTTTGCAAGAAGGTTCTCTCTCCTGCTTTCATCATGCACTATCATGGCAACATTTCATGCACAAGTCTTCATCACCTTTAATTCTATTCTTAGTGAACCAAGCTTCCTCCCACTCAATTCTCTTTTTACTACTGCTCTCAGTAGTTTAGCTCTCCTCCAGCAGACCATTCGTTACCCATGTGTTTTTAACTGCTTAATGCTCTATAATTCAGTTTTCCTGCAGCAGATGACATTTGCCCTCTTTACCAAGAGAGCAGTTCTCCAACTTGATGAATAGGAGATAAAACTCTAAGATGAGGTGATTTTGTTGTTATTGTTGCTATTGTGTTTTTTGTTGTTTTTTAATATCTCATTTGATCCTCACAATACCCCTGCATGGTTATATTTGAGCAAACCAAAGTAAACGAAGGTATACTTCTCCATGGTCATATAGCTAGTGTCTGGAGTTGGATTTAAACTCATCCCTTCTTGATTCCAGGTTCAACATTCTGATTTTTTTTTCATATGGAAAAATAATGTCCATTAGTCTTAACAAAAGAGTGCGTATGATAGAGGAGGAGTATATGTTCCCTTACCCCCAAATATCACATAATGCCATTCTTGGGAATGGTCAAAGACATTTTTTCCATTCCTATAGAACCAAAGGAAGTATCTGTCTCCATACCTCCCTCTTCTGTTCCTTTTTGCTGTTGTCTTGGGCAATTCAATCAATAAGGGTATAGTCTAGTAAGTTGTGATTAGAAGAGCAAGGTCCCAGGGAGCAGTTCCAATTCCATTTATATATGAGAGAACATTCTAGCAAACAAACAAGAAAGAAAGCCAAGAAAGAAAGGAGTTTCCTGATCCTTATATTTATATGTCTCTCTTACTTCATTTATTTCTCCTCTTTCTGTCTCACTCCCTCTTTACCTGTCTTCTAGTCAGAGGCATCTTCCACAGACCCTACTTTCCTCTTCATGTAGCACTTAGGAAGTATTTGAGGAGAATGAAGTGACCTGCCACTGTTGTTAATAGGTTGGATCAATAGAATGAAATGTGCAACATCCTTCTTCATTTTCTCATCATGTGGGAATCAATACCATTACCTTGTCCCAGAGCCTTCTTCAAAGGTGGAACCCTTTTTATTATGGCTTTTTTTCTTAGATTGGAACTGCACGTCTTAGTGTCTTGGAATGAAAAAGAAAGAGCTTTGATGAATATAATGTGACAAAATAAGTCACTTTCCATACCACACATATAGTGAATGGGAAGAAATGACATTAGGGAAAGAATAATCAGAAGTCATCAAAGTAGGTCCCTACTGCTTTTAGAAGAATATTTTCCTCAATCTAGCACCCAAAATCTTCCACTATCTGACTCCTGCCTTCTTGTTCCTAACCTTTTCAGATGCTACTTCTATAAGAAATTGAAGGGATTATAATAAACAGCTCTTCCCAGTTTGGTCAAAAGGACTGGAAGTCCTCAGAAGACCCATTAAGATAGGAAGAGGAGAAAATAAGCATTTATATAACAGTTACTACTGATACTATGCTAAGTGTTTTTTTAACATCTCATTTGATTCTTACTATAACCCTACAAGATAGATAGATGCTATTATTATCCCAGTTTTACAGTTGAGGTAAGCAAAGTTATGGCTTGCCCATAGTCATACAGCTGAAATTAGATTTCAATTTAGGTCTTCCTGATTACAGGTTCAGCACCATATCCATTGTGCTAATAGCTGCCTCTGATTTGGTGTTATAGGACCAATTATCTCAGTTCAATTAGGTAGCTAGGTAGTATATTGGATAAAGTGTTGTACTTGGAGTCAAGAAGACTCCCTCATACATTTACTAGTTGTGTGAACTTGGGTCTTTTTATCTGTTTCTCAATTTTCCCATCTTTAAAATGAGTATGTAATAATATACTTACCTGCCAGGGTTATTTTGAGAATCAAATGAGATAATAAGCATTTCTTAAACTTTTACCATAGACCAGGCATTGTGCTAAGTGCTATACAGATATCTCAACAAAACATAAAATATCATATTTAAAGTACTTTGTAAATCTTTAATGTAGTTCAACAAACATTTTTAAAGTACCTACTGTGTTCTAGTTTCTAAGCATCTAAGGAAAAAATAACAAATATTCCTACTCATCCTCCATTCTTTGTTAGAATAGGGCTCAGACTAATCATTTTCCCAGTTCTGATCTACCCTTCATGACTTTGTCCCAGCTCTTAGCTAAGCTTTCTAGTATCATGACTCCCATTCAGGTGTCCCAAGGTCATTTCTGGAATTCAGCTTTTAGCTATGTTCCTCCACCTTGTTCATAGTCTCTAATAACACTACACATACAAAACAATATATACATTGATTACAAAAATATAAATGAAAAGAATAATGCAATCAACATAAATTTTGTATAATTATCATAGCCAGTTTCTCTATAAAAGATGAGAATGTAGCTGCCTCCTTTCATTTGAGAGGTAAAGGACTACGGGCATGGAATGTTGAGTGTGCTGTGAGTCAAAATCTCTGTAGATATTGGCTGTATGGTCTCATTGAAGTGCTGGTAATAGGGGAGTGAAAGATAATATCTTAAAGCAATTATAATGGCTTCCACAAAACTTAAAAATAAAATAACAGAGGTTTGCAAAATAAAATTAAAAGTAGGGAAACTTTATTTTGAATCATCAGAACCAAGAAAATGAAGTAGTTCCCCAGAAAAGACAGCACTATCCTAGTGAAGGGGGAGGATTCTGGAGATAACATTGTCTATAGTTCTTCTTGAGCAGCAAAGTTGGGCTCATCCTGTCAGATAAAGGAGGTCCAGATCAATGAGGTTTTCAAAGGACAAAGTATTACATTTATAGTGACAGTGTATTTGAGCCTGAACTTTGACTTTGCCACTTGCTCTCTGTGGGGTTTTAATTAGGTAACTTTCCCTCTCTGGATCTCATTTTCCTCAACTATAAAATGAAGGATCTGGACTCCGGTTGTCAAAGGCTACTTTCCAGCTCTAAATCTGAGATTTTAGGTTTTTTTTTTTTTTTTTTTTTTTTGCTTTTCCTCAAGACCCCTTGTAGATGGCAACCAGCCACAACTTCACTACTGTCTCAGATTGCTTGGAATTTTTCTGCCCTCTTCTGGCCCTGCAAAAGCTTTGGATTCAGACCATCCCAACCCAGGTGTTACCTTAGGAGTCCTAGGTTTCACTTCTGGAGCATGTCAGCTTTCCCATGCGCATAAAGGCATAAAGAATGGCAGCCACACTTTCTCCTCAGAGTCTTGCTATAGAGTAAGGTTGAATTTCAACCTCAAAGTCTCACAGTCCCTCCCCTCTGTTTTCTCATGCCAGCCCTCAAAGTTGGAAAATTTGCTATCATTTTATTCTTAAAATGCTGCTCAGTTCAGATTTGTACTGATCTGAGTGCTGGATAGATGTGATTCCAGAATAGTGGGCCCAGCCTTAGTCATAAGTGAGATGGGGAGGAGGAATCCAATCCTATAACATACAAATATCTTTTGGATTTGCCTCAGGACCTGAAATTCTCCTGATGCTCACTCCTTTGGTGTAAGGCATAGAAAATATTGCTTGAACATATTTTTTTTTCTTTTTTCTTTTTTCTTTTAATTTTTATTTTATTTGCATAACATATGTGTGGGTAATTCTTCAACAATAACCCTTACATAGCTTTCCGTTACAAATTTTTCCCCCCAACTCCCCACCCCTCCCCTAGATGGCAGGATATCCACTACATGTTAATTATGTTAAAATATTGGCAAATCGAATATATGTATACATATTTCCAAACTTATCATTGGTGTGCAAGAAAAATCTTATCTACACAAACGATATATCAGATAAAGGAAACACAATGTAAGCAAACATCAATCTGTTTGAACATATTTAATCTATATCTGATTGTTTATTGTCTTGAGGAGGGAGTGAGGATGGAGAGAGGAAGAAAAAATTGGAACACAAAGTTTTGCAAAGGCAAATGTTGAAAACTATCTTTCCATGTATTTGGGAAAATAAACACAATTTAATTTAAAAAAAAAGAAAATTTTTAGAGGGAGACATCAATTCATTTGATAGCCTAAGGGTTGCCTCTTCTTAGTAAAGAATCAACAACAATTATTTGTATATTTAAGAAAAGAAAGAAACTATTGCTTGCAATTGATGGGATACAATTGAAAGGAGGAGGTACTTAGGGGAAATATCAAGCTATTAGAATCAATTTGCATATTCTCATGGATGAATTTAACATACTTAGTTTCAGTCACTAAACAAGGTCCTGTTCAACTGGATGTATGATAAGTCCATCTAAAGGAATGGTCAGAAAAGTCAGGAGTATGAGACCAGATCTAAATGAGTCAACACTTTTGAGGGCCCTAGGAAGCCCAAAAATTCGTGATAGACATATGCAACAATCATATTTACAACAACAATGAAAATAATAACTAGCATTTATGTCGTTTATTATGTGCCAGGCACTGTGCTAATTGCTTTACAAATATCTCATTTGATCTTCAAAACAATCCTAGGAGGTGGATGCTATTATTATCCCCATTTTACAACTGAGGCAGAAGGAGTTGAACTAAGTATTACCAAAGGCAAAATTCAGAGAAAGTCAGAGTTAAAAGAGCCTTTAGGTGCTTTTTAGTACAACTCCTTTATTTCATAGATGAGAAAACAGAGATCAGAAAGAGGAAACAGATATGTAAGATCACATAGCTAGTTAGGGAAAAAGCTGATATTCTTTCCCATGTCCTAATTTCTTACTCCCTTCATAGTTTTGTCTCAAGTGAACCATAACCTAATGTGCTTTACTTTATACATCTTTATGTAGATTTATTTTCTGTATCACAAATCAGGATACATGCTCTGAGAATACATTCATTTTGTAAATTCATTATTAGAAAATATTAGTTTTATTGCAATGGTGAATGTTGAAAACTATCTTTGCAAATATTTTGAAAATAAAAGGCTATTATTTTTTGAAAAAAATAAAATATTAGTTTTTAAAACAAGTGTTTTAAAAATTGTTTTAAATGTAACTGGGAGAAAATATTAAATTTTTTTAAAAGGGAGAAAAGAAAATACTTTATTTTCTTAATATCAGGGTTGTTCTGAAAGATTCAGACCATGCATTCATTAAATAAATTAACATTAGACCAAAGAAAATGATTACCCAAGTGCCCCCATATTGACAGCCTTCCATCTTGAATTATAAATTACATTGTAATTATGATGCTTTATTAATCTAAACCCCATGTGATATTGACAATGTGATTTTAATCAAGCTTGGGCTTTGTATCTACTAGTTTAGTCCAATAAAGGTTTCATTTTCCCCCAAAGTCTGCTGATATAATACATTAAATGTACTCTATAATTGCCTTCTTATTTTCATTCATTTTATCATCATTGTTTATTATGTTTAGTGTTGTGTGCCACATTTTAGAAAGGACATTGATAAATTGGAGTGCCTAGAGGAGATTCTGATATGTCTTTTCCATATGAGATCAATTGAAGAAGAACCAAAACCAAAACAAAAAAAAAAGGAAGAGGAGAAAGAGAAGGAAAGGGGAGGGAAAAGGAAAAAGAAAACCAGAACCAAAACCAAGAATTTTTATTCTAGAGAAGGCAAAGATTTAAGGGAAGCATGATAGCTATTTTCATGTATTTGGAGGGTTGTCCATAGTTCATAGTTCTGGAGTCAGAAGTGACCTCAGAAGTTACCTGACCCAAATTTTTCACTTGACAGATTAGCAAACTGAAAACTCAAGAAAAATAAGTCATTTACCCAAGGTCACACAAATAGAAAGTGACAGAAGTGAGATTTAAATCTAAGTCTTCTGATTCCAGAGGGATTCAATATTTTGTTCCTCATGGCACCACATTAAAGCCTGAACTAAGGATAAACTTCCAAACAATCAGTCATCCAGAAGTGAAATGGGCTGCATTGGTTGCTGGTAGATTCCCTCTCCCTGGAAGTCTTCAAGGAAAGGTTGTATGAGTGATTGTCAGGCATATTGTAAAGAGATTTCCGTTCAGATATGAACTAAATGACTTTTGAATGCTCTTCCAATTCTGAGAGATTCTATAGTGCTCACTTGATTAAAAAGAAGATAAGAAAATAACAAAATATTTTCTCAATAAATATGGCAATTTATGTAATTATTTTTACTGTATTTATATACTTTTTTCATTCAAAATATCTAATTTTAGGAATATGAACAATATTCAGAAATAGTCTGTATTTGGACTATTCTATGACTATTTATAATGCTCTTGGAATTATGTAAATATAAAACTCTTGGAATTCAATGCTCCATTCCATCTGATCAAATTTTTCACTAGATAAAATGCTCATCTTAAGCATCTTTGCCCAAATTGTAAAGTCTGATGTTCCTCTATATAAGCCCAATGACCCTCAAATTTCTGCCTCTTGAGAAGGAAACCAGAAACAAGTTCAACTGTTACATTTCAAATGTTCCATGTCAAACTGGATTTAATAGCTCTCAGTATATCTATCTTCCTAAATCTGATTTATGCTGGATTAAAATGAATCATGAACCCAAATAATTGTAAAGATAGAACTACAGAGAAAGAGAAAGGGGGAGGGGGAGGGAGAGAGGAACTGCATTCTTTATACAAGGAGAAAAGGTCTGAAGTCAAATACCAGGAATGGCACCGTACCAAATTTTCCATCTTTTCTCTTCCCTCCACATACTTCTCAAATCAGCAATTATTCTCCTCTACCAAATGACTTATTCACCAGCTTCCTTCATAATGCTGTCATGGCTTAGTTACCTTGGCATAAATGTCAGTTCATCTGTTTGTTTCCCCATTAGAGAATGCTGAAAAAAGTTTATCCTCAGTGCTTGTGGATGAAAGTCCCCATTCTCTCTTGTATTTCTAGCTCTATAGCAAATTGATCTGATAATGCTAAGAGAGAGGATAGATGATTTGCACTATTTCTCAGGCTTCCTATGACTACCATGGAAGGCATTTTGTTTTCATGCTTCTCTAAAACCAAATTGAATAATACTGCAAACACATAGTATAGTTTCTATACATTTCACTTTTGATCGAATCTATTTTATCTTTAGCTTTGTCTGAGATGATTCCTAGCCCTGCTTTTTTATATAATAAATTTTATCCCAGACCTTTATGTCATCTTTGTATGTATCTTTCATTTTTATGTTTCCTGAAGTCAAAATATTATTAAATTGAAATAGTATTCTGTCTTTTTTTTGTGGAGGAAATGTGTAAAGCTAAAAGTTTTCTGATCTACTCCAATATTTTGCTAGAATCTTCTCCTTAATTATAAATTTTAAGTAGTTGTTTTCCTCAAATAGCTTTTGTGTTTTCTTTTCTATTTAGGCAATTGAACATTGTAAGGAATTGTTTTCTTCACTGAATTTTTGTATCTCCTTTTCTATTTGGCCAATTCTATTTTTAAGCAGTTGTTTTCTTTTTCCAAAGTGTTGACTCTTTTTTCATAATTCTCTTTCATCACTCTCATTTATTTTATCATTTTTTCTACTGCTCTTATATGATATTTAGCCTCCTTTTTGAGCTCTTTCATGAGTTCTTTTTGGGCTTGAAACCATTTCCCATTATTTGAAGTTTTGCCCATAAGTGTTTTGACATTGTCCTTTTCTGAGTTTGTGACTTGATCTTCTCTGTCACCATAGTAACTTTCTATGGGCAAATTCTTCTTGACTATTTTTTTACTCATTTTTTTTTTACCTTTTTTCCTTTCTTTTAAATTTGAACTATGCACTGTCTTAGACTTTTTGTGCCAAGGGCTGCTGGCCCTGGATATTTATCTGATATTGGCATAATGCTCATGGAGAAACCTTGTGTCTGGTGCTATGATGACGGGTTAGGAAAAGGGAGTGACAATTACTGCTGGAAGATATAGGAGTATCTGGACACTTACCTGCTGATGAGCCAGGGTAGGGGGGTTTGTGTTTCCTGAGGAATATACTGAAACACATGGAGGAATACACTGAAACCTGGCTGCTGGCTACAACATATTTACCAGAGATAAGCATGTAGCAGATGTCCCCCTGTGCCTATTTGGTTAGGGTTGGCATCTGCTTGTTTGCCAGGGAGTACATTGAAACATGGAGGTCTGACCACTAGAAGCTGCCCGCTTGCCTAGGGCTCTGCTGCAGCATGTGGCAGTTATCAGAACTGGAGCCTACCCAATGATCTCACTAGGCTAAAGCACGTGGGGTGTCTTGGTTTTGGTGTTTGCCTGCTCTACCACACTGTGGCTAGGAGCTGTTAGTTTGCTGAGGTGAAGCTTGAAGCTAGCTCATTGGGATGCTTCCTATACTGGACTGTACTCCCCTTTTACTCAAGTGAAACAAATCTTTATTGAAAAAATTTCAAGTTTCTTGGGCCCAAAGATTGCTTTACCCCATGTTTTTGCTGGTTCTGCCATTCAAGAATTTGTTTTTGAGTGCTATTTTATGGTCACTTGGAGGTGAATATGGGAAAGTTGCAGGGATTTATTTCTGCCCTCTTGGCTCCAGGAAGTTCAGCCTGCTATAAATATTTTTGTTCATGTACATTTTGTACCTATTTTTGTACAGGGATCTCTGAAATATAGCCCTAGTAGTGGTATTGCTGGATCAAAGCCTTTGGGGCTTAGTTTCAAATTGCTCTCCAGAATGGTTGGGGCAGTTTACAAATCAACCAACCATTCATTAGTGTTCCAATTTTCTGACATCTTCTCCAACACTTATTTTCCTTATTGGTCATAATAGCCAATATGATAGATATGAGATGGTATCTCAGAATGGTTATAATTTACACTTCTCTAATCAAGAGTCATTTAGAGAATTTTTTTCATATGACTTTATATCTTAAAACTGCCTATTAATATTCTTTTACCATTTATCAATTGGGGAATGACTTGTAGTCTTATAAATCAATTGAATTAGTTTTCTACATATTTAAGAAATGAGGCCTTCTTTAAAAACACAGACTATAAAAATTATTTCCCAGCTTTCTGCTTTCCTTCTAATCTTTGTTGCACTGGCTTTGTTTGTTTAAAATCTTTTTGATTAAATGAAATCAAAATTATCTAGTTTGTAATTCATAATGTTCTCTATTAGAAGCACTGACTATAAAAATTTTTTCCCAGTGTTGTACATATATTTTAATCTTGTTTCTATTGGTTTTGCTTGTCCAAATACTTTTTAATTTAATATATTCAAAGTTATCCATTTTGTTTTTCATAATGTTCTCTGGTTCTTCTTTGGTCATAAATTTGTCCCTTCTCCAAAGATATGATAAGTGACTTATTCCTTGTTCTCCTAATTTGTTTATGGTATCATCCTTTATTCCCAAATCATGCATCCATTTTGACCTTATTTTGTTATGGGGTGTGAGATGTAAGTCTATGCTGAATTTCTGACAGATTATTTTCTGGTTTTCCCAGCATTTTTTATCAAATAATGAGTTCTTATTACAGAAAGTATAGTTTGGGGGTTTATCAAATACTAAATTATTATAGGCCTTGATTATTATGTTGTATTATATAATCTATTCCACTGATTCATCACTCTATTTCTTAATTAATGCCAAATAATTTTGATTTCTGCTTTATACTAAAGTTTTAGGTTTGTATTGTTAAGCCACCATTCTTTGTATTTTTTTAAATTAATTCCCTTTATATTCTCTATTTTTTTGTTCTTCCAGGTAAATTTTTTATAACTTTTTCTAGTTCTATAAAGTAACTTTTAGTAGTTTGATTAGTATAATTCAGAATAAGTAAATTAATTTAGATAGAAGTATCATTTTATTATATTAGATACCCTTGACCAATTAATATTTTTCAAATTTTTAGTTCTGAATTTATTTCTGTGAAAGGTGTTTCATAATTCTGTTCATAAGTCATAATTTGGGGTTTGTCTTGGCAGGTAGACTCTGAAGTATTTTATATAGCTTGCAGTTATTTTATAAATGGAATTCCTTTTTATCTTCTTTGAATAGTAATGGTGATAGCATACAATATTGAGTAATAGTTGCGACAACAGGTTTGCCCAAATACCATCTGAGCCAGGCTTCACTTCCCTTTTACCCAAATAAAATAGATACTTCCTGAAATCCTTCTAAGTTATATGAATCTGAAAACTTGTTTTACTCTATATTTTTGCAGATTTTATCACTCTAGAATCTGTTTAGAGTCTTGATTTAACATTGTTTCTAAGAGAAACTCAGAGAGCTTAAGCAGCTTCCTGGCTTTTCCCTACATTCTTGATTCTGCCTCAATACAGATAATTTTCAAGGAGTGATTTCTATGTACTTCCAGTAACAATGGGCCCACCACTTGTAGATACTGTTGAAAGTTTTAACATTAGTTTATTCCTAGATTTTATGTAGTTGTTACTAGAGTAAAGAAGAAGATGGTTTGGATGGCAGATGATAATTAGCCAACCCAATAATATGCATCTTTCTAGAAAATCTCTTCCCACACATCTGAACTCTCAGAGCATATAAAGAGCACTATACAGCAAGTATTGTATTTGCTATACTTTTCCACAGCAACAAGGAGTTCAGGTTTTACTCTGTGGAAGAGATGATGATTTTTATTTTTTTCTGAAGAAAGATATATGTTGATTTAGTGAGTTTAGAGATCATAATTAGCTTCAATCCCATCAATGTGTGTGAGTGTGTGTGTGTGTGTGTGTGTGTGTGTGTGTGTGTGTGTGTATACTTTGTATTTCCTTATTTCTGGACATATTTTATCTCTTACAGTAGATTGGGGACTTCTTGAAGGCAAGGACTACTTTTTTTTAATCCCTCCAGGTCCAAGAACAGATCTTTGTGTATAATAAATGCTGAATAAATGTTGATATGAATTGAATCATCCTCACTTTTTTCATTTTTAACACAAGGATAATATTTGCCCATGATCCATTTCATAGGATAGATAAGGATTAGATCAAACAAGGCATATAATACCATTTTAAAACTTAAAAGTTACATAAATATAGTTTTATTATTTTTTTTAATTTTTCCAGAAATTCTGTTGTATTTAAGACATCCATGACATTTTCAGATCCTAAATGTGACAAAAGGTTTGATGGAATTAAAAAGCTACAAGTAAAAAAGAAGAGTTTCTTCTAAAAAGGATAACAATCAATGAACCTAATTGACACTGTTTCTTCATTCCCTCTCTCTGAGAGAGACAAGCAAGGGACATGGGATGCACCTGTTTCACTAATAAAGCAAGGTCTGTCATTCAGTTACAGAAGGCCAAAAGCCTGCAAGGTAGCCCGACTACTTTGTCATTCATCAGGGGCCTCTGGGAGCAAGCAGGGACATGCAACAATAAACGTCCCATGGATGGGCAAATGCAACACCAGCTACATTCATTAAACTAGCCAGAGACAGACAGCGTGAAGCTCTCCTAGAACATTGGTAACCTCTATGGGCCTTCTCCATGTCTGCCACCATTCAGATTTAACTGGTTTCCATGTGGGAAAGGTTGCTGGCAGGCAGGAGCTCTTTACAGGTGAGGCTTGTACTGAATGTAATTAATACTGCAGAGAAAGTCCAAAAGGACAGAGATGTGACTCGATTAAAATTACTTATGGACTCTGCATGGACACCTGCTTTTGAAACATTTGCCTGAATTCACATCACATTTGTCAGTTGGATGCTCTTATATATAGACCAGTGAATTGCCCATTAGTTTTTCTGTACCCAGGTGAGCCACTGATCTTTGGCTTTAATTTGTTTGAACTCATGGGTTAGCTGGAGAAGCATCATGGTTTCATATAGAGCTCTGGGTTTGGAGTTAGAAAGATCTGAGTTCAAATTTTCCCTCAGGTAACTGTCAAACCTTGGGCTTAATCTCTCTGAGTCTTAGGATTGTTTCTTTCTGTTTTGTTTTGTTTTTGTTAATAGAATTGTTGCAAAGAGTTTTGCAAAACTTAAAGTACTTCATAAATGTCAGCTATTATTCTTAGCCAAACTGTTTCCTCCCAACTTCTTGTTTCAATCTCAGTGCCAAGTAAAATACTACTATTGTGCATTATGCCATGCCAACCAGATCTTCCTGCCAACATAACAGCCCAGGGCACAGAGGGTTCCCAGATACAGCCTCTGTCCAGGGCTCTAACTTCAGTACCAGGTAATGTTTGGGGAGACTCCTGAGTGTCATGTACCTATGACATCATAGCCAGAAGGGACTCCCCAGATCTGTAGGGAGCTGATGGGTAAATTAACAACTTCTAGGAAAGCCTTTGAAAATAGACATTGATCTGAACTATGAGGTGAAATGCATGAAATTGTTTATAAATTGTCTGGATAATTGTAGGCACTGAAGCAGGAAGCCGGTGCTCCTGTCCCTTCTCACTTCTTGTATAGCTTTAATTGACTTTCAAGCAGGATTTGTTCCACAGGTATAGGGATTTCTCCTTTCTACTTCCTCCCTTCTCCTCTCTTAGGAAGGAAAGGAACATTCACTAAGCACCTAATAGGTGCTGTAAACCGAGCTGGAGAAGGAAATGGCAGACTACTGCAGTATCTTTGCCAAGAAAACTCCAAAGAGTCACACATGACTGAAATGACATAACAACATGGAAATATTCCTAGGAAGAAGGTGCTATGATTTAATTCTTACAATAACCCTGAGAGGTGCTGTTATTATTCCTGAAATGACTTGCCCAGTCACCTGGCTAGTAAATGTCTAAGGCCTGATTTGAACTTAGGTTTTCCTGACTCCAGGCCCAGAGCTCTACTAACTACACTACTTAGCTGACTCAGGAGTCTGGAAGGGCTTTTCAGGTAAATGTTAGTGGCTCAGATCTTAGAAAAGGACACTTTAGAAAGTATACTGGACTGTGAACTAGAACATCAGTATCCTAAGGAAACTAGGACACTGCTGCACCTAGAGATAGAAAAGCTCCTAGCCGGAATAGGAGAGCATCCCCAAGAATGGGCTTAGCACATTGCCTGACTCATAGTAGGTGCTTATTATATTGATTGAGTGATTACAATGTACAGTTGATAGAAAGGGCATATCATTTAATGGGCACTTATGCCAGGATATTTAGAAGAGTCAAATTATGGAAAGGAGTCTAGGATATCATATCAAACAAGACTGTGCAGAATAGTGATAAAGAATATGTGGAGAAAATGAATACAGGGAAAAAAACAGGATGAGATTGGTAAATGGTACCCAGGCAATACCTATGATATTTGGACTTTGGCCCTTTTCTCTTGTGCAATCATGTTGGTAATTGTCACCATTCTGTCAGTCCAAAGTTATGGTTTGTGCTCTTCCAGAACCCCTGCACACAATAATCAGAACAAGTAATAACAAAAGTCGGAGCCACTGTAGAACTGCCAGTCTGTTACTCACCAGCTGATTTAACTCCCCATTGCCTGTTGCCTATAAAGGTAGATGGGGTACTCAATGTTTGGAGTTAATATGAAGGGAAAAAATCTTGGCTTTACTCCCAGTTCTACCACTTACTGGATGTGTGTGTGTGTGTGTGTGTGTGTGTGTGTGTGTGTGTGTGTGTGTATTAGAATGAATTAATGAAGAGTTCTTCACCTAGGGTCCTTGAACTTTAAAAGAAAGAAAGAGAGGGAGGATGGAAGCGAAGGGGGAGAGAAACAAAGACAGAGAGAGACAGAGACAGAGACAAATACAGATACAGAGACAGAGACAGAGAGAGACAGAGACAAAAGAGAAGAGAGAGGAGGGAGGGAGGGAGGGAGAGAAAAGAGAAAAGAGAGGGGGGAAGGAGGGAGGGAGGGAGAGAGAGAGACAAAGAGAGAGAGAAGAGAAACAGAGACAGAGACAGAGAAGAGAGAAAAGAGAAAGAGAGAGAGAGGGAAGGAAGGAAGGAGAGAGGGAGAGAGAGACAAAAACAGACAGACAGACAGAGAGACACACACAGAGAGAGACAGAGAGACAGAGACAGAGAGACAGAGACAAGGAGACAGAGAGAGAGCAGGATGGATAAATGATAGAGAGATAGATGATAGATAAATAAATAAAAGATACCCATAAATAAAAAGATATAATGATATAATTTGTTCCAATTGTAATCATATGTATTTTTTTATTCACTGAAAAACATTATTCTGAGGAGGAAATACAAAGGCTTCACCAGACTGCTAAAGGGTCTGTCTCTCTCACACACACACAGAGATTCTCCTGTATGAGATGATTTCTAGAGTTCTCCTTTAAGTCCTAGCTTCCTCCTCTTTATTTGTGACTCAACATTTCCGTAGTACATAATGCAGCATCAACTTTGAATTTACTGTAAGTTTAATATGAGTCAACAATGGGTCATGACAGCAAAGAAAGTCAAGATCATCCTAAATTGTGTTAATAGAAACTGTCTAGAAAAGAGGTGTCACATAGCTTAGACTGTACTCTGATGCAATACCCTCAGTGCACCAAAACAGATTAAAATGTAATTGAGAAATATTTAACAAAATAAATGAGCATACAGTAGAACAGAGATAATGTGTGTGGTTTTGCAAGTGAATATACAGAGGGCAGAGATCTTTATGTATATTTAGTGGCCTCCATTTCTATAGGAGTTTGATACCACTAATCTAAGACAAATAATTCCTCCCTTCCTAATCATACGATATCTGGAGCAATGTTCTAATATGATTACACCATTTGATGGAAAGTTTTACCATACTGGAACCTGTCCAGAAGAGGATTAGGATGAGGTGATTGAAATCCAGTCACATTAAAGTCACTTAAGAGGTCCAGGATTGTTTCATCTGAGAAAAAGATTTAGAGGACATATGGTCACTGGTTTAAATATATGAAAGTTGTTGTTTGCTCTTTGTTCTCAAAGGGGACCATGACATCAGGGAGCTGTGCCATGACATGAAAGTAAATTGGGTTTCCCCTCCACAACCTTCTGGGTCCAGCGGCCAGATATAGGTCAGAACAACTGGAGATGGTCCTGGATGTCATGGGAGACCTTGGCCTTTTTAAACTAAGGTCTTCAACAGGTCTCAGTTTGACTGAGGCCATGTCCATTCAATAATTAAGGCTGGGTAGCAATTGAAACAAATAATCTCCTCTTTTAACTAGTTTTTTTTAAAAAAAAAAGAAAAGAAAAGAAAAAAATTCTAAATAAATAAATCTGGAAGGGGAAACCCCTCAGGGTTTCTGGCCAAAGCAGAAATGATGGCTATTTATATTCCAATCTGAGTCAATTGGGATCCAAATGATGACCAAAAGGGACTTGGCCTAGAACCTATTAATGCTCAATGAGAATATTAATTATTAAGAAATATTAATTAATTAATATTAATTATTAAGAAAGTCAGTAAACCATATGAAAGAGAGGCTTTGGAAAGAGGGATTGATGGTATTATTGTCCCAAATGAAAGCTGCCCAAAATTAAATTAACATTAGGAAATGCAGATATATCAATTGCTACAAAAAGAAAAAATACTATTTTTATGTTGAAAAAACTATCATTACCATCTATTTTCTTTGTTTTCTGGATTAATTTTTTTAATGCACTGTGAATTGATGTAGCTTGGTCCTTCATTGTCAAATTCTTGTTCTTCTAGGTGATTTACTTAGGCAAATACTATGAATGCCCCATTTCTGGAGATATTCAAAAAATCCATTGCCCCCATTACCATTCAGTAGCAGGATGGCACAGTGGAGAAAGTGTTGGGCCTAGAGGCAGGAAGACTCTTCTTTTCCAACACAAAACTTACTAATTGTGTGAACCTGTACAAGTCACTTAACCCTATTTACCTCAGTTTCTACATCTATAAAATGAGCTGCAGAAGAAAATGGCAAACCACTCCACTGTCTTTGCCAAGAAAATGGGGTCACAATGAGTCAGACACAATTGAAAAATGACTGAACAACCACCATCCCTAGCACCCTTATTATGATGAATGGTAGCTGTTCCAAGAAAGGGTCATTTCCAACATAGCTTTTTGAAAAATCTTCTGAGTGATCATTATAAAATATCTTAGGAATAAGTTGATTCATAATACAAAACTTTCACACCATTAGAATAGGTTATAATTAATTGACTATTCTAGCAACTTATAAGGGTGGAGCCAGTATCATTCCAGCTCCACAAAAAAGTTATTAACTCTTCCATATCACTAATCCTATAAATTCAATAAGTTTGAAAGTCCTGATGATTTCAATTTTGAAATATCATTCTCAGCTTTCATTAGATCATTCTTGCTCAGTCCCTTTTATCTCCTATAGTAGGATTCTTGGTGAAACTGCTAAGCAAAAGGCTGTATCTAAGCCCAGGTCTTTCTTCATCCATTCAAAACAGCAGAATTAACATAATTATTTGTGTGACCTAAGGTATATAATGTATTTAACTTCTGCTGTCTTTAGTTTTCTCATCTGGAAAATGAGAAGAATGGAACAAATGTTCCAAATTTCCTTCAAGGTTTAAAACTGTGATTCTTTCATTAGAGTGAAATGTCCTTCCTCTTCCTCTTCATATATTAAAGCTCTTTCTATCCTTTAAAACTTAATTCAAATGTCACATTTTCCATGAAGCTTTCACTCATTTTCTCAGTTAATAAAAAGCTTCCCCCTTGATCCCCACAAAATATTTTTGAGTCTTTTAAATACCTTCTCTTTTATTACTAAGCATAGTTAAATTGTTGATGTCTTATTTGCATATTAGGACATAGGCTCCCTAAAAACAGGAGCACATTTTACTTAAATGTATGTGAAACACAGAAAGAAAAGGAAAGAAAAAGGAAGGGAGGAAAGGAGGAAGGAAAGAAAGGAGGAAGGGAGGAAGGGAGGAAGGAAGGAAGGAAGGGAGGGAGGAAGGAAGGAAGGAAGGAAGGAAGGAAGGAAGGAAGGAAGGAAGGAAGGAAGGAAGGAAGGAAGGAAGGAA
>JAJPUD010001182.1:0-28067 GCA_023553655.1 Myrmecobius fasciatus | reverse complement strand
GGGAACTACCCATACATATGTTATACAAATAAAAAGCTTAAAAAAATAAATAAACTTCTCTAAAATTGACTATATTAGAACTAATATAGAGAATTGGGAGGTTTTGCCAGAGGGTGCTGCCATCCTACAGGGCAAGCTTACTTTATACAAATGGTAGACCATTTCTGTCTGCAAGGGTGTGATTCCTCTCCTTAATAGCAATTATTCTCATGATTTTTAATGTAACATGTTTTACAGTGATGAAGCTAGACTCCAGGTCACCATCGGGATCCTATCATCATTAATTCCTATCCCAGAGCCTGCTTTCTCCATCCTTTTTATGAGAAGGAATGAGAAAAATTTTCTGGAGATGGACTGTCCCCCTTTCTCAGTGCAGTTAAACCTCTGGTTGGATTGTCTTGTATATTTCCACACTTATCACTTTCTTTTACACGTTACTCATGTAAAACTATTCAGCTGAACTTATTCCAAGCACAAGAATCCATAGTTATAGTACTGAAGATTTTTCTAGAAATCGATAGCAATTTTATTAGTCTATAGTTTAAGTTCTCACCTTATTCTTTCTGAAATATGCCATACATGTTCATGCCTGATTGGACACACAAATGTACACATCAGAAAATATTCTATCCACCAAGCAGTTGGGAAACATCTAAGGAAAAAAGGATTTGTCTTCATCTGCCTTTACATATCTACTAATACATCAGATCTACTAATGACATGTCACTGCATAAATACCAAATTCATGAAAGTTGGTCCAAAAATGACAGGAATCACTTCCCTCCTTTCTACTCCCAGTGCAATGAAAATGCTGAGTCTGATATAGATAATCACTATCTTTCTCTTGGCATCAAAGTATGTTAAAGTACAAAGGGATTTTAGATACTGGACAGAGTGCCAGAGCTAAACTCAGAAAGATTCATCTTTCTGAATTTGAATTTGCTTCAGACATTTATTAGCTGTGTGACCCTGGGCAAGCCACTTAAACTAGTTTGCCCATGTGGAGAAAGAAATGTCAAATCATTCCAGTATCTTTGCCAAGAAAACCTCAAAAGTGGTCATGAAGTGTCAGACACAAATAAAACTGAACAACAACTTATGTATGTATATATCCACATATATAGATGCATAAATATGTGTGCATATGTGTATATATATGGGTTGTACATCTACACACAATATATGGGTATATATATGTATGTATATAATGCATATGTGTACATATACACAACTATGCATAATACTTATGCATTCCAAACATAAAGTTTCTCACTTTTCCACACTGCTCTGTTCTCCTCCACTTTCTAAAAATTTGACCCTTGTATCTTTTTTTTTTTTTTTTTTTTTTTTTTTTGCTTTTTGCTAAGGCAATTGGGGTTAAGTGACTTGCCCAGGGTCACACAGCTAGGAAGTGTCTGAGACCATATTTGAACTCAGGTCCTCCTGACTTCAGGGCTGGTGCTCTATCCACTGCACCACCTAGCTGCCCCCCTTGTATCTTTCTTGCAGGAATCTTTAGAACAGCTCTCCCTATCCTTACCTTTATTGTGAGCAGGAAATAGAATCACTTAAACTTTTGTTAGTTTCATTTTGCTTTTATTTTAAAGCAGTTTTGACAAAAGTCATCCTCAAGAATCTCAAAATGGCAAGAAGACCCATAAATCTCCAAATTCTAATAGGAGAGCACAAGCTGGATGAACTTAAATAGCCTTTTGATAATCTGGGCTGCCTTTAAGGACAGCGTAGCTAATTTCATGAAAACACATGGCCTGAGTTTTGATCCCTGTGGCTAATTTTATTTCAGTATAAGAAATATCTAAAGAACCCATTGCTAAATATTGGAGGGATATAATCTATGTCATGGGACAGAATCAAGTACTGAATGAGTATTGAAGAATGAAATATTGAATTTTTTTTTAAAGTAGCTCACTTTTCTATAGTACTTTAAGGTTCAAAAATAGTTTCTCATAAAAATTCTGAGATTGGTCATCTAAGTATTACTATGTGAATGTAAAAAACACCTGTGGTTTCATCTGGAAAGTGATCTTCCAATATAAGAATCATCATTGCAGGCCTCCAATTTAATTATAATATATTCAAAAAGAATTGCCCTGAATACTGAGAATTTAAGTGACTTGTCTCATAATTACATTATTTGTATGTCTCAGAATAGATTGGATCCATTTTCTCATGCTGCTTTTGAAAGCACTATTATTTCCATAATGATACAAATGGAGAGGTTATATGGTAGGATAGAGATATAGTCTCAAAGTCAGGAAGAAAATTTCACTTTGCATATTTATTGACTGAGTGATCCCAGGCAAGCCATGTCACCTTTCAGTACTACAGACAACTTTTTAAGGCTATGTTGCAGAACCAGTGCCATTCTTTATTGGTAGAGGGAATTTCATCATTTGGAATTCACTATGAAAACAAAAGTACAGGTCTGACCTAAAAATTATAAAGGTAAAGAAAGAGACACTCAGAGAGGTTAGATGACTCATCTGTAGTAGTCCAGCTTGAGGATATAAGATCTAGGACTCAAATCTAGGTCTCCTACTAGGAACACAAATAATATTTCTACTTGACAACAATGGTTGACCCCTTAATAGCACTTGGTTCAGAAGAAGCAGGCATAGTGAGGCTGTTGGACAGAAAGCCTTATGTGATTAATCTTTAACAACATGCATAGCCCAAATAAGTTGAATCTATCCCAGAAAAGAGAATAAAATTTAGTTTAAGTATGCAGTCTCTCCCACCCCCTCCAAGTTTCTCAGTTGGGTCTTCAAAGTCAATATTTCAGTCAATGAAGAGAAATGCAGCAGAATTGATTATATGATTGGTTTGACTGTTTCTCCCCTGGGTTTTTCTTCTAAGATTGAATCTCACTATTTCTAGGGGAGAGAAAAAATGATGTTGATTTTTGTGTACATGAAATCACTACTGAAAAAGAAACAACAGCTTTGTTCTGCTATTGAAAATACGTGAAGGAAAAGACATGACAGCAGTCTATGCCTCTCCATCTTGATTTGTTCTGCCATTTCTCTATTATCTCCTACAATAAGCCTGGTGACAAGCCAGGTTTTCTGCCTTTTGGATCTAGACACTCCTTCTCACCTAGGAACAAGGAGAAGACATAAAACTTGAGGAAAAAATAAAAGGAAATTTTAAAAAAAGCATTGTAAATACATGTATGTAATTTTGATTTATGGCTACATACACATAAATATGTGTATATAATACATGTGATACACACATGCACACATATATACTATATACACATACATGCCTATGCATGAAAATATGTATACAGTTAGTACTGAATTACTTAGGGACTGACCTCTGATTGATTTCATTGTTATAAGAAATTCCCAGAAGAGCAAGTTCCTTTTGCCAGTGTAAGTCAGTTCCTTCTCTGAAAACTTATTGTCTTAGAGATTAGCCTGGAAAACTGGATTCCAGTCCTAGCAACAGTCAATATGAATCAGAGGTAGGAAATGAACCAGGGTCTCTGAGATTGGCTCTTTATAGACTACGAATTGTTGATATCTAAATAGGTGCAAATGTATATAAAACATTTTATTTTATGTATTGTGTGTACATAAATATATGTGAATATTGTATGTATGTGAAGTGAAAATAAATTGTAGAATCAAAAAATAGTTTGAAAATTATATCAGTACTTGAGAAAGGAATAGTAGTTACATGGCAGTTTAAGTAGAGATTTTAATGAACTATAAACTCAATACAAGTAAAAAAATGAACAAAAAGGCCAGAAACATTGATACAACAACATGCTACATCAATGAAAATTTACACAGGGTCAAGCAAGTTCGTATCCAATCAAACTCAAGAGTGAGCAGCATATAAAGTCAAATGAGATGACAATGGAGGTTTCTATAGTAATTTTAGCTAGCAATAGAAATTTCAATTTCTAGCTGGTGCAGGTTTCCACTAACCTTTTGTATGTTTAGTGGGAGTTAGAAAGTCTGAATTAAGAAAGGTACTTTGTGAATTTATCAACTTATAGAAGGATCCAGGTATTGCAAAACTTCTTACAAGAAGAGGATTTGTTAGGAGAGTAATATGGAATTGGAATAGTCACCATTTCTGACACAAATATCTTTACCTGAGATTTTGTTACCTTTCCTTTTAGTCCCATTAACCAGATGCTAAAGATTCTTCATCAAAGATTATTTAAATAACAGTGAAGCCTGATTGACAGAGAATTCTGGAAGGAAAAAGAAGGGGTATGGCCAAGAAGTTGAGGACAAGCACAAGAGATTGTCAAGTTAATTGACTCAGTCATACTCCTAAAGAAGTTTATATCATTTAACCAAAAATGGGTGGTTACCTTCTGTCCATGGTCCTGATTACTTACAAGTCCACATAAGTTGTAGTTGTTTGTTGGTCAGTCATTCCAATAGTATCTGATACTTCATTACCCATTTTAGGTTTTTGTGGCAAAAGGTACTGAAGTGATTTGTCATTTCCTTCACCAGCTCATCTTACATATGAGGAAACTGAGGAAAACAGGATTAAGTGATTTGTCCATGGTTACATAACTAATGTCTGAGGCCAGATTTGAACTCAGGAAGTCTTCCTGAATTCAGAAGGTGCACTCTCTCCATTTCACCACCTAGCTGTCACCACAGCTATCCCACCACATACTCTGTTACAGAAGTACAGTGGTAAGAATGAAGAAGATGGCAGCCCACTGTCCTCTATCCTGATCAGGCTAGGCTTTTACTCTTGTGTTTAGTCCAGGGCAACATATTTAGAAAGGACATTGACAAACTGGAACACATTCAGAGATGGTAAAAAGAACATAAATCACACCATATGACTATTGATTAAAGAAACTGGATATATTTGATTTGGGACAGCAAGTTAGGATTTACACAGTAATTCACTTAAAATACTTGAAAAACCTTCACATGAAGGGGGTCCAGTTTATTTTGCCTCTGTGCAGAGAACAAAATTAGGAGCAAAGGGTAGAACTTATAGAAAGGTAAGTTTGGGTTTGATAGGAGGAAAACTCTCCGGTAATTAGACCAAATCACAAGTAGGACAATCTGTCTTGCAGTGAACTCCCCTTGAGAGAGAATTCAAGGAGTACTTGGATTATCGTTCATTAAGAATGTTGTAGAAGAGTGGAAATTGGACTAAAGTAAAGGTGTAGCATAATCTTCAGTCAAAAGACCTGGAATCAAACCAATGATTTGACCTTGAGCAAGCAATTTCATCACTCTATATTTAATTTTTTTATCCATGAATTGTTGAAGCCCACAGTATTAAAGGTCCCTCCTAATTTTATATTATATGATCCTTTCTTTCTGTAATTATTTTTTAACTCAGATTCTATCAGGGAAGAGTGAAATAAACACATAATCATATAACTGCTGTTCTATGATATTATAACTATCTTATAATAGCTAATATAATAATATAACTATCTTTTAAAAACTTATCTTATAAAGTAATCCTTCAAAGTTTGGAATTTGTTTTCTTCACAAACAATCCTGTGAGACTGAGAGTTTAGAGGATGTATTTGATAGCTATGTCTGCAATCAAAATGTGAGGTAGTATAGAAAAAGAACAGGTTTGGAAGCCAGACAGCCCATGTTTAAATTCTAGCTCTGCTACTCAAAACCTGTGGGAACTTCCTTTCCTCATCTCCAAAATTAACAAATTAGACTAAATAATGGATTATGACCTCTTCAAATTCTAAATCTCTTCTTCAATGAACTGGATGAACTGTTCAGCTCTCAACTTCTCAGGAGATGTGTTGAGAGGGTCTAAGTTCTATGATCCAAATGTAATTTTTGTCTTCTCAAAAAAAGAGTTCTGTACAATGTTATTATTAAAAGATTTTGATAACATTGCATTCCTTATATCAAAATATTTTATTTAGCCCTACTTATTTGCATTAATTGCATTTCCCAGCATGGTTGCCTGCATACTTAGAAAGCGAATAAATTGACAAATGACCCATTGTTCTAATTTAATTAAATGTAGAGCTGTGGTTTTAGTACATCATGACTTCCCAATTTGAAACATTCATATTGGAGGTCTTTGAGCTGAACTTTGGTTTGTACTTGGTTTTGTAAAGGCAGCCTTTGCTTGTAAAGCAAACTTGGCAACATATTGAACCCTACATTGAAATCACGTCACCAGGGCTACTTCTTCCAGAGCCACAAGGGAATGTTTTATCACATGCATTTGCCAAGTAACTTCTATGAATATAAGGAGTAGAAATTAATTTCTCACATTGACACAGAATTATTCTAAACTGGTATGCCAGGCAATTGTGGTTTTAGAAACAATGTGACAGAAGTGAGGATGACAAAGATGCTGATATAAAAGTTTTTATGAGAAAAACATCTGATGTGGAGTTAGTGGACTAAAAGCTTAATAGTAGTCAACAGTGTGACACAGTAGCCAAAAGAAATCTAAAATAATCTTAGGCTGCTGGGGAAGGGATGGTACCACTATCATCTTCCCTCATAAAATTACCTCTGTAATGTTGTGTTTGGCTCATACATACGTACATTGATAAAGCATAAAGAGTCCAGGGTGAAAAACAGAGGTGATGAAGGATTTCAAATCCATGCTATAAGAAGATCATCTGAAAGAATCAGAACTATTAAAAATAGAAAATTTTGTGGTAACCATGATAGCTATCTTCATGTACTTGAAATGTCACATAGAAAGGTAAAAAAACAATACCTACCTGGTTTAGCTTAATAAGTTTGAATTAGGAGCAATGACCTGAAAAGAGGCAAATTTTGACAGGACAATAGAAAATAGAATTAGTTGCCTTAAGAAGTAACTGGTTTCCCTTTATTGTAGGCCTTCATAGAAAAGATGGATGACAATTTGCCCTAAGTGCTGTAGAGGGGAATATAAATGAAATATGTATTATTCTAAGTGGCCACTGAGATCCTTTCCAGCTCTGAAATTCTGTGAATTTGTGAACCCCTAAGGATACCCCTGGCTATCCTTGCCAGTTTCTATATGAAAACTTACTTCATACTTCTATTCTATCCAAGTAATTCCAAGACTAAGTGACCTTTGAAGTTCATTCTAGTTCTTTAATGTTTTAAAAATATTGATTTATTTTGCTTTTACATCACCTTAATTTCCTTAATTTCCAAATATAGTCTTTTTCTCACACCATTGCAGCTATCCTCTTTAACTAAGAATTTAAATGGGGGGAACAACTAAATTAAACTAACATGTCAACCAAATCTTATATTAAATGCAATGGTCTCTATAGTCTGGCAAAAAAGAAAAAGAATGTATATTTTCTCACCACTTCTCCAAAGAGCTCTTTGATTCTTATCCATAACCTATAATATTCTAAGAAGTTTTAGGAATTTCACACTAAGAAAGTCCCACAAAAGTAAAAATTTCTCAAAGACTCTACCAAGGGACAAGAGTTAAAACATGGAATCTCCAAGTGATTAAAGCTTCAAGTAGGAGACATATTTCTGTTGTCCAAGTAACAGTCAAGATTAGTTCACAAAGTCTCATAACCAATAGCTTGACAAAAGTTGACTATTTTTATAATAAATTAAAACATGAAAAAGGTAAGGAGATTTTTTTAAAATTTCAATTTAATTCAACACACATATCTATATTATGAAAGGTACTCTATTATGTATGTTAAATTACTTTTATTTTTTCCAACTATTAAGAATTTATTTTATCTTTTGCCTATCACTCCTGAGGAAAAGGTAAAAAGCCTTGTAATAAATATATTATGGAGCAGAATCAATTACTAAATTGGCCATGTTCAAAAATGTGTGTAGCATTGTACATATTAGGCTATCGACTTTCTATTGTGCTATTTATTGAGGATACAAAGATAAAAATGCCATAGTTCCTTCCATCATGAAGCTTACAATCCAACATGGGGTATATAACAAGTACATCAATAATTTATCCATAACAAAAAGTGTTATGGATAAAAGAAAGAGTCCAAAGTAGAATAAGAAAAAAATTGAAGAAGAAATAATCACTTTCAAATGGGAAGGCATCATTGAAGATTTGTGGACAAGGTAGCACCTGAAAGGAGTTTTGAAAAATGGAAAAGTTTCACAAAGTAGAAGTAAAGTAGAGTGTGAGTAGTAGTAGAGAAGTAAAGAGAGTGTGATTCATGCATGGAAGAGAGCCTCCACAAATGTCTGAAAGAAGGCAACATGAGATTACGAAATGCAAAAGGAGATTTAAAAAAGCTAACTAAAGAAAATGATTCACTAAAAATTAGAATTGAACAAATGGAAGCAAATGACTCAAGACATCAAGAATCAGTCAAACAAAACCAAAAAAAAAGAAAAATAGAAGAAAATGTAAAATGTCTTCTCAGCAAAACAACTGACCTGGAAAATAGATCCAGAAGAGACAATGTAAAAATTATCAGACTACCTGAAAACCACAATGAAAAAAAGAGCCTAAACAATATCCTTCAAAAATCATTAAGGAAAACTACCCTGATGTCCTAGAACTAGAGGGTAAAATACCTATTGAAAGAATCCAGTGATCACCTCTTGAAATTAAATGAAAATGAAAACTCTTAGAAATATTTAAGTTAAATTACAGAATTATCAGATCAAGAAGAAAATACTTCAAGCATCCAGAAAGAAACTATTTAAATATCAAGGAGCCACAATCAGGATTACCCAGGACCTATCAGATTCCACTTTAAAGGATCAAAGAACCTGGAATATGATATCCCAGAGGGCAAAGGAACTTGGACTGCAGCCAAGAATCAACAACCAGCAAAACTAAGCATTATCTTTCCAGGACAAAAAGATGGACATTTAATGAAATAGGGGGTTTTCATTAATTTTTGATGAAAAGAGCATAATAGAAGAGAGAAAATTTGATTTTCAAATACAGAACTCATGAATAACATAAAAAGGTAAAAAGGGAAGAAAAAATGTTTTCAAAGATTGAAATGTTTACATTGTATGGGAAGATGATATGTTTAACTCTTGAGAACTATATCTTTGTTAGGGGTGTACTTAGAGTAGGTATAATTTAAATTTACTGTGATGATAGAAAAAGAAACTAAGGGTAGAAAAGGGATTGTTAAAATGGGGTAAATTATATCACTTGAAAAGGCAAAAAAGACATTATAGTTGAGGGGGAAAAGGGATAAGGATAAGCATTGTGTGAACTTTAATCTCATTAGATTTGGCTTAAAAAGAGAATATCAAATGTCTTTAGTTTTAATAATGAAACTTGTCTCATCCTATAGGGAAGCAGGAGGATAAAGAGGAAAGGAAAGAGGGAGATAATAGAAGGGAAAACAGAATTAGAAGGGGGAACGGATAAGAAAGGGGATAGGGGCTGTAAAAGGGGAGGGCAGATTGAGAGAGGTGGTGGTCAAAAGCAAAACACTGGTGAGGAGGAAAAGAGGGAAAGAAAAGAGAAGAAGTATAACTTTGAAAATATAAGATGGCAGGAAATATGGAGTTAGTCATTTTAACTGTGAATGTGAATGGGATGAGCTTTCCTATAAAATAGAAGTGGATAACAGACTGGATTAAAAGTTAGAATCCTATAATATGTTGTTTACAAGAAATACATTTAAAGCAGAATGATACCTACAGAGCAAAGATAAAAGGCTGAAGCAGAATCTAATGTGCTTCAACTGAAGTGAGAAAAAAAGCAGAAGTAAAAGATCCTGATCTCAGATAAAACAAAAGCAAAAATAGATGTAATTAAAAGAAATAAGGAAGGAAACTACATCTTGCTAAAAGGTAGCATAGATACTGAAGTAATATCAATGCTAAACATATATGCACCAAGTGGTGTAGCATCCAAGTTTCTAGAAGAGAAGCTGAAAGCTGCAAAAAAGAAATAGATAGAAAAACTATATTAATGGGGGGATCTAAACCTCACTATCAGAACTAAATAAATCAAACCACAAAACAAACAAAAAGAAGTTAAGGAGATAAATAGAATTTGTATAAAGTTAGGTATGATAGACCTTTGGAAAAAACTGAATAAGGACTGAAAGTAATATTTTTTTCTCAGCATTACATGAAACCTACACAAAAATCAACCATGTATCAGTGCATAAAAACCTCAAAATCAAATGTAGAAAGGCAAAGATAGCAAATGCATCTTTTTTCAGATCATGATGCAATAAAAATTACATGTAATAAAGATCCAGTGAAAAACAAGCCAAAAATTAATTGGAAATGAAATAATCTAATCTTAAAGGACAAGTGGGTGAAACAACAAATGAAAGAAACAATCAATAAATAATATTATCCAAGACAATGACAATATTGAGACAACATACTAAAATTTATGGGTAACCATAAATCAGAGCAAAGCAGTTCATAGGGGAAATTTTATATCTCCAGATGTTTACTTGAATAAAATAAAGAGAAGATCAAGAACAAATTAGCCCCCCCAATTAAATATCAAATTTGAAATTCTGAAAATAAAAGGGGAGATTAATAAAATTGAAAATAGGGACATTATTGAACTTATAAACAAAACTAAGAGTTAGTTTTATGAAAACACCAACAAAATAGATAAACCTTTAGTTAATTTGATTAGAAAAGGGAAAGAAAAGAATTGTTGGCATCAAAAATGAAAAGGGTGAACTTTTCACCAATGAAGAGGAAATTGGAGCAATAATTAGGAACTATTTTGCTCAACTGTATGCCAATAAATATGATAATCTAAGTGAAATAGATTAATACTTACAAAAATATAGATTGCCCAGATTAATAGAGGAGGAAATAAATTACTTAAATTATCCCATTTTAGAAAAAGAAATTGAACAAACTATTATTCAACTCTCCTCCAAAAAATCTCCAGGATCTGATGGATTTACAAATGAATTCTACCAAACATGTAAAGAACAATTAATTCCAATATATGCAAACTATTTGGAAAAATAGGAAAAGAATGAGTCCTACTAAATTCCTTTTATGGCACAAATATGGTGCTGGTACCTAAACCAGGTAGGGTCAAAACAGATAAAGAAAATTATAGAGTAATTTTCCTAAAAAATATTTATGGGAAAATCATAAATAAAATATTTACAAAGAGAATACAGCAAGTTATCACCAGGATAGTACACCATGACCAAGTTGGATTTATATCAGGAATTCAGAGTTGGTTCAATATTAGGAAAACTATTACTCTAATTGACTATACCAATAACCAAACTAACAGAAATCATATGATTATTAAAAAGCAGTTGACAAAATCCAACACCCATTCCTATTAAAAGCATTAGAAAACATAGGAAAAAATGGAGTTTTCCTTAAAATGATCAGTAGCATCTATCTAAAACCATCAACAAGCATCATGTGTAATGGGGATAAATTAGAAGTATTCCCAGTAAGATAAGGGGTGAAACAGAAATGTTAGCTTTAGCAATAAGAGAAGAAAAGAAATTAAAAGCATTAGAGTAAGTAATGAGGAAACAAAATTATCACTTTTTCCAGATGATATGATAGTATACTTAGAGAATCCTAGAGAATCAACTAAAAAACTATAGAAATAATTCACAACTTCAGCAAAATTACAGGATACAAAATAAATCCACATAAATCATCATATTTCTATGTGTTACTAACAAAGTCTAGCAGCAAGAGATACAAAGAGAAATTCCATTTAAAATAACCTTAAATAATATAAAATATTTGGGAGTCTACTTGTCAAGACAAAGTCAGGAAATACATGAACACAATCACAAGACATTTTCTATACAAATAAAGTCAGATCTAAACAACTGGAAGACTATCAAGTGCTCATGGGTAGACCAATCTAATATTATAAAAATAACAATTCTCCTTAAATTAATCTACTTATTCAGTGCCATACCAAAGTGCCAAGAAACTACTTTACAGAGCAAATAATAATGATGATGATAATAACAAAGTTCATCTGAAAGAATAAAAGATCAAGAATTTCAATGGATTATTGAAGAAATGCAAATGAATTTGGCCCACCTGTACTAGATCTAAAAGTGCATTATAAAGCAGTGGTCATCAAAACCATTTTGGTATTGACTAAGAAATAGAATAGTTGACTCAAATTTATTAGAATACAAGCCATTCTCCAATTGATAGATGGTCAAAAGATATGAACAAACAATTTTCATACAAAGAAACTAAAACCATTTCTAGTTATATGAAAAAAATGCTCTAAATATCTATTGATCAGAGAAATGCAGATCAAGACAATTCTGAGGTACTACTAAATACCTCTCAGATTGACTAGGATGACAGGAAAAGATAATGATAAATGTTGGAGGGAATGTGAGAAAACTGAGACGCTAATACCTTGCTGGTAGAGAACCTTTCTAGAGAACCATTTGGAACAGCCCAAATTTGGATAGCCCAAAGGGCTATCAAACTGTGCACACCTTTTGATGCAGCAGTGTCTCTACTGGGCCCATATCCCAAAGACATCATAAAAAAAAGGGAAAAGGACCCACATGTGCAAAAAAATGTTTGTGATAGCCCTTTTTGTAATGTCAAGTAATTGGAAACTGAGTTGATGCCTATCAGTTGGGGAATGGCTGAATAAGATATGGGATATGAATGTTATGGAATATTATTGTTCTATAAGAAATGACTAGCAGAATGATTTTAGAGAGGCCTGGAGAGATTTACATGAACTGATGCTAAGTAAAGTGAGTAGAACCAAGAGAACATTGTACATAGCAACAATAAGATTATATGATGATCAATTCTGATGGACTTGGATCTTTTCAGCAATGAGATGATTCAGGCCAATTCCAATAAACTTGTGATGGAGAGAGCCATAAGCATCCAGAGAGAGGACTGTGGAGACTGTGGATCACAACATAATTTTTCCCACCTTTTTTGTTGTTGTTTGTTTGCCTTTTGTTTTCTCTCTCATTTCTTTCCTTTTTGATCTGATTTTTCTTGTGTAGCATGATAAATGTGGAAATATGTGTAGAAAAATTTTATATGTTTAACACATGTTGAATTACTTGATATCTAAGGGAGATGGTGGGGGAAAGGGAGGGAGAAAAATTTGGAACGCAAGGTTTTGCAAGAATGAATGTTGAGCATCAGCCCTGAAGTCAGGAAGCCCTGAGTTCAAATCTGGTCTCAGACACTTAACACTTCCTAGCTGTGTGATCCTAGGCAAGTCACTTAACCCCAATTGCCTCAGGGGAAAAAAAAGAACGAATGTTGAAAAATATCTTTGTATTTATTTTGAAAATAAAAGGTTGTTATTTAATTTAAAAGGGAGGGAAAGAACCAGTAATTCAGTTTGAATGAAATGTAATATGTGAAGGAAAATAGAGTGAAATAGCCTAGAAAGAAATATTGTTGAATTGTAGATGCTATCATTTCTAAAGTCTAGCAAGTTTGTTTTGCCTTTAAGCAATAGAGGGCCCCTGAAAGTTTTTGAAATTTTCAGGAAAATTTTATATTCAAGTAAGTATAGAGCATCTGAAATTTGGCATATGTGTAAAGTATATATTGCAGATATAATAAACAGGCAGGAACCAAGAAGATCAATTAGAGTTATGACAAGTTTCCAGGTGGCTTAACCTTTAATAGAGCAATAAATGAAATACCTAAAATTAGAGTATCACAAATACTTTCTGTTTGCCTCAGCAAATAAAAACAACAGTGCCTAGTATACCATTAGCTAAAATAATTTTATATATAAAAAAAAATTTAAAAAAAAATAAAAATAAATAATAATTTGATATAATAGGGTGCTAGGAGGTAATGTATCAAGATGAGATCCTACACCAACCTTCACTTTTTTTCCCATCTCCAGCCCCATGATTTTCCAAGTAATGCAGTGATTTTTATCTCTAATCATTATAACAAGTCCCTATTCTTCCATCTTAATTGAAGAATCACTTCACAGTACTTGGCATAATCATGGTTTGTGTCCCAGACGCAAAAAATTTTAATGACATTTCTAAAACCATCTATGAAGTTATTAAAATTTTCAGGTGAACCTCCAGAGAAAGAACTGATTATGTTTGAATTCAAATCAAAACATATTTTCTTAAACTTTTTTTCCTGGTTTTTGTCTGTATTTTCTTTCGCAACATTACTAATATGGAAATATATTTGAATGGCTATGCATATATACCCTGTATCAAATTGCTTGCCTTCTCAAAGGGAGAGTGGAAAGAAAAAGGAATTAAGAATTTTTTAAATGAAGGTAAATTTTTATATATAATTAGAAAGAAGGAAAATATTTTATATATAATTAGAAAAAAGAAAACATTAAAAACATTTAAAATAAATATAAAAACTCTCCTGTGAGAGGTGGCAAGTATTTGAATTATGGATTTAAAAGATATTTTGTGGCAGTACAATTGGTAGACCTTAGCAAGTAACTAAATATAAGAGATGAATCAGAGGAAAGAGTTAAAGATGACCTTGAGGATCCAACTTTCAAAATAGAATGCTAATTGAAAGAAAAGAAATAGGAAAATCAGAAAGAGAGTAAGGTTTGTTGCAAGAAGATGAATTCAATAAGTTTAAGTTTCAAGTTTTAAAGGGAATATAAATGAAAATGCCCAATAGTTATTTAGAAATGTTTTACTAGAGCTCAGGAGAGATATGAAATATTATGATCAATCTAGATTACAAGAATATTGATAAGATGGAAAAGATCCAAAGGAGAGCAGCTAGGATGGTGAAAGGACTCAAGGTTAAGTAATATGACTATTGCCTGAAAGATATGGGGATATTTAGCTTAGAGAAGGCAAGGTTAAATGGGCATCATAATATAGAAGATAGATTAGATTTGTTCTATAGAGAGCAGAACTAGAAACAATGGATTAATGTTGTCAAGAGGCAAATTTATGTTTAATGCAAGAGTGAAAATGTCATAATAATTAAAGCTGCCCAAAGTGGAATAAGAGGCCTATAGAGTCACTGAGTTTCACCTCATTAGCATCAACTAGCATTTATTAAGTGCCTGCTGTATGCCAGGAGGCATGGTGATAAGTGCTAGAAATACAAAGAAAGAAAAAACAAACAAACAAATAAAAACCCACACAAACCACAAAACATAGCCCCCATCCCTAAAAATTTTAAAAATTGTTCTAGAAAAACAAAAGGTCAACAATTTCAAGGGAATTAATGATGAAAAAAAGCAAATTAAGGTGGCCTAGATGTGCCAGACCTAAAGCTATATTACAACACAGTGGTCATCAAAACCATTTGGTACTAGCTAAGAAATAAAGTAGTCGATCAATGGAATAGGTTAGATTCATAGGACAAAATAGTCAACGACTATAGTAATCTAGTGTTTGCAAACCCAAAGACCCCAGATTTTGGGATAAAAAACTCATTTAACAAAAACTTCTGGGAAAATTGGAAAGAAATATGGCAAAAACTAGGCATTGACCCACACCTAACACCCTATACCAAGATAAGAGTGAAATGAGTTCATGATTTAGACATAAAGACGGATAGTATAAGCAAACTAGAAGAACAAAGGATAGTTTACCTCTCAGATCTGTGGAGAAGGAAAGAATTTGTGGTTGAAGAAGAACTAGAGTTCATTATTAAACATAAAATAGATAAGTTTGATTATATTAAGTTAAAAAGGGTTTGTACAAACAAAGCTAATGCAGACAAGATTAGAAGGGAAGTAATAAATTGGGAAAATATTTTTACATTTAAGGATTCTGATAAAGACCTCATTTCTAGAATATATAGAGAATTAACTCAAATTTATAATAATTCAAGCCATTCTCCAATTGATAAATGGTCAAAGGATATGAACAGACAATTTTCAGATGAAGAAATTAAAACCATGTCTAGTCATATGAAAAGGTGCTCTGAATCACTATTGATCAGAAAATGCAAATTAAGACAACTCTGAGGTACAACTACACCTCTCAGATTGACTAAGATGACAGGAAAAGATAATAATAAATGTTGGAGGGGATGTGGGAAAACTGAGACACATACATTGCTGGTGGAGTTGTGAATAAATCCATCCATTCTGGAGAGCAATTTGGAACTATGCCCAAAGGGCTATCAAACTGTGCACACCCTTTGAGCCAGTAGTGTCTTTACTGGGCCTATATCCCAAAGAGATCATAAAAAAGGGAAAAGGACCCACATGTGGAAAAATGTTTGTGGCAGTCCTTTTTTGTAGTGACAAAGAACTGGAAACTGAGTGGATGCCCATCAGTTGGAGAATGGCTGAATAAACTATGGTATATGAATGTTATGGCATATTATTGTTCTATAAGAAAAGATCAGCAGGATGATTTCAGAGAGGTCTGGAAAGACTTACATGAACTGATGCCAAATGAAATGAGTAGAATAAGGAGATCATTGTACATGGCAACAAGATTATATGATAATCAATTCTGATGGAAGTGGCTCTTCTCAACAGTGAGATGATTCAGGCCAGTTGCAATGATTTTGTGTTGAAGAGAGCCATCTACACCCAGAGAGAGGACTGTGGGAGCTGAGTGTGGATCACAACATAGCATTTTCACTCCTTTTGTTGTTGTTTGCTTGCATTTTATTTTGTTTCTCATTTTTTTCTTTTTGATTTATTTGGGGGGGCAGTAAGATAATTGTATAAATATGTATGTATATATTGAATTTAACATATATTTTACCATGTTTAACATATGTTGGATTACTTGCCTTCTAGGGGAGGGGTAGGGGAAGCGAGGAAAATTAGAACACAAGGTTTTGCAAGGATTAATGTTTTGGTTTTGGTTTTTGGCTGAGGCGATTGGGGTTAAGTGACTTGCCTAGGCTCACACAGGTAGAAAGTGTTAAGTGTCTGAGACCAGATTTGAACTCAATTCCTCCTGACTAAAGAGCTGGTGCTCTATCCACTCCGCCACCTAGCAGCCCCTGCAATGGTTAATGTTGAAAAATTATTCATGCATATATTTTGAAAATAAAAAAGCTTTAATAAAAAATAATTGTAAAGATTTTTTTAGTATTTTATTTTCCCACTTAATAGCATTTTTCCCAATTACACATAATGACAGTTTTCAACATTCACTTATTTTGAGTTCCAATTTTTTTTTCTCGCTCTCTCTCTTCTCCTTCCCCAAGACAGTAAACAATCTGATATAGGTTATACATGTATAGTTATGCTAAACATATTTTCACATTATTCATGTTGTGAAAGTAGAATCAGAACAAAAAAGAAAAACTACAAGAAAGAAAAAAAAACAACAACAACAATGTGAAACTAGTATGCTTCAATCTGCCTTCAGACTCCATAGTTCTTCATTTCCTTATCATTTTCCATCAAAGATCTTTTGAAATCATCTTAGATCATTGCATTGCTTTAAAAAAAAGAGAGCCAAATCTCTCAAAATGATTATCACAAAATGTTGTCTGATACTGTGCATAATGTTTTCCAGATTCTGTTTATTTCACTCAGCATCAGTTCATTTAAGTACTGATTTTTCTGAAATCTGCCTGCTCATCATTTTTATGGTACAATAGTATTCTATTACATTCATATGTCACAGTTTGTTCAGCCATTCCCTGACTGATGGCCATCCTTTCAATTTCCAATTTTTTGCCACCAAAAAAGAGCTATTAGAAATATTTATATATATGTATGGGTCATTTTCCCTTTTCGAATATAGACTAGTGGTATTGCTGGATCATAGGTTGTGTACAGTTTTATAGTACTTTGGGCATAGTTCCAAATTGTTCCCTAAAATGTTGGATCAGTTCACAACTCTACTAACAATGCACTAGTGTTCCAAGTTCACCACATCTCTAATATTTATTGTTTTCCTTATCTGTTATATTAAGCAATCCAATAATTGTAAGGTGATAATTCAGAGCTGTTTTAATTTTCATTTCTTTAATCAATAATGATTTAGACCATTTTTCATACTACTATAAATAGCTTTGATTTATTCTTCTGAAAATCATTCATATCCTTTAACCATCTATCAATAGGGGAATGATTTTAAATGTTATAAATTTGACACAGATCTTTATATATTTGAAAAATGAGGCCTTTATTAGAAACACTGTTAAAAAAATTTCCCCAGATTTCTGTTTTCCTTCTTATCTTGGTTGCATTGACTTTATGCAAAAACTTTTTAATTTCATGTAATCAAAATTATTCATTTTTCATTTCATAATGTTCTCCACCTTTTGTTTGTTTATACATTTTTCTCTTCAAGGAACTTAAAGTTCAATGAGAGATAAATTGCTAACAATTATGTACAAATAATTATATACAATTATGTGTAAACAAATATATACAAAAATTATCTAGAAAATGTATAAGTATTACAAATTAAAGATAGTTTTATATGGAAGGCACAAAAATAGAGAGAACTGGGAAAGGTTTCATGCAGAGGTGATACTTTAATTAAGACTTAACAGAAGCCAGGAAATCTAAGATACAGAGATGAGGGGAAACAGCATCCCAGGGATAGGGGTAAAACAGTGAAAACACTCAAGAGTTAGTGAATGATATATTTGAGAAACAGCAAGGAGTCAGTGTCATCGAATCCCAAAGTACAGGGAGGGCAGTAAAGTATGAGAAGATATAAAGGTAGCAAGTGGAAAGGTTTTGAAAGGTTTTGAAAACAAAATCAGATTTTATATTTGATCCTGCAGGTTATAGAGAGCCATTGGAGTGTTGAATGAGAGGATAAGACATATACAAAGGATGCTTTAAAGATAAAAATGTCAAAATTTTAAAACCTGGATTTGGGCAGAGGAAGAGATTGAGGTGTCAAGGATGACACCTAGATTGTGAGCATGGGTGACTAGAAAACTGGTAATTCTTTTGACAATAATAAGAAAGTTAGGAAGAAAAGAGAGTTTGGAGGAAAAGATAATGGGTTCAGTTTTCAAAAATTTGAATTTGAAATGTCTGCAAGACTTTCAGGTTTAGATGCTTAATAGGTCACTGGAAAGATATGAAACTGGAAATTAGGAGAGAAGTTAGATCTGAGAGTCATCTGCATAGAGATGACAACTGAAACCATGGAAGCTGATGAGATCACAAAATGGAATAGTATAGAAGGATAAAGAAGAAATCCTAGGAAGAAAGAAAAAAAAACTTTCTGAGATTCTCCTATGGTTAAGCAGATATTATGAAAAGCTAGCAAAGGAGATGTAGAAGGTTTAGTCAGAGAGACAGGAGAAGAACCAAAAAAGAACAGTGTCATGAAAACCTATAAAGAAATTAGTATCAAAGAGAAAAAACTGGTGGACAGGTTTAAAAGCTTCGGAGAGTTTAGAAGGATAATTATCGAGAAAAAAATTCAATTTGGCAGTTAAAAGATCATTAGTAAGTGATGGAGACAGGTTCAGTTGAATGATGAGGTTGGAAGCAATCTACAGTCAGTCAATCAATATGTATTTAATAAGTGCCTATTATGTTCCAGGCACCATGCTGAAATCTTTTTTGACTCTCAAATTCTATAATCCTTTCATTAGTGCTTCATATTAAAATTTGAACATTGTCTTGAATAGAAGGGATAATAATACTATCAGGGTAGATGAGGTCTCCAAAAGAATTATTGTATACTGAAAAAAAAATCAAGGGACAGCTTCACTTAGAAGGTGAGAAAATGAGCCAAGGACATTGGGAAGAAGCATTAGACTTCTAAGAGGACAATCAAAAGTATTATCAGGAAATTGAATAAGGCTGTCAAGGTGAGCAATGTGGCTAAATATGTTAAAAGCTATAGAAAGACCAAGGTGGATGAGGACTGAAAAAAAATTCATTACATGTGGACATAAATAGGTCACCTGGACCTGGGAGGGACCAGATTCAATACAATGGCAGGAATAGAAATGTAATTGCTTATATTGATGTTTATCTATATTATAAATTCCTTAAGGGCAGAAACTCTTTTTGTTTGTGTGTCACTGGCATCTAGTATATGTGCTTGTACATGTAGGTGCTTAATAAATGTTCATTGAGGTAGCATCCAAAATAGTTCATTGAGTAGCTGACTCACATTATGCCTCAAATATGCAATAATCCCAGAAAGTTATTCTATATTTGAGGCACATTATGGGTCTGCCACTCAAAACTTTAGCTCATAAGCCCCTATTAATGTATTTCTTTTATTAAAAGACTAGCAAAATAAGTGACAAGAAACACCTCCTTCTTGTCACATATCCAGAAGCATATTTTCCCATAGATTTCTATGTCACAAGCAAGTGGTGGAGATAATGAAAGAAATGTATGTGTATGTATAGGACACAAGTTTCAAGGGATAATTATGCAGTGAGCATCTGTGTCCAGGGAATACATGGGGCAAGAGGAAAGTGCTTGTATCAAAGTAATATCTACAATGGAATCTGCCTCTATCTCTAATGTTGCTATCATCAGATCTTTGGATATCTCTCCTGACATCATTGGACTTTGAATTACTCTTTTCTGAACTAGGATCCTGTAATGAATTCTTCTCTTTTCTGAAAGGAAGATCCTACTGAGTTCCTGATGTCCCCTTAATTCATGGGGCTTAGCTATTATTGTTTCTAGACCTATAATGATAAAAATTAGGGGTCAGAACCAAGATGGCAGAGAAAAGACACGACTCTCTGTGACCTCCTCTGACCTTCTCTCAAACCAACAGCAGATTAAACCTCTGACCTGGTTTTGGAGTCAAAGAATCCACAGATATTTGAAGTACAACACATTTATTTTTTTTTTATAAAGCTTTTTATTTGCAAAACATATGAGTGACCTTTCAACATTGACCTTTGAAAAAAAACTTTTTTTTTCCCAAGCTTTTCCTTTCCTTCCCCCCACCCCTCACCCCAAGATGACAGGTAATCTAATACATGCTAGATAGGATAAATTATATGACAAATACAATACATGTATACATATCTATACAGTTATCTTACTGCACAAGAAACATCAGATCTAGAAAGAGAAGAAGAAAAAAAAACAACCTAAGAAGGAAAACAGAATGCATGGAAATATTCACAGAAAGTGTTAAAATTTGTGTTGTGGTTCACTCTCAGTTCCCACAGGCCTCTCTGGATGTATATGACTATCTTCATCGCAGCACAACTGGTTTGAATCACATCATTGTTGAAGAGAACCATGTCCATCAAAATTGATCATCGTATAGTCTTGTTGCTGTGTATAATGTTCTCCTGGTTCTGCTGATTTCACTCAGCATCAGTTCATGCAAGTCCCTCCAGGCCTCTCTGAAATCATCCTGTTGGTCATTTCTTACAGAACAATAATATTCCATAACATTCATATACCATAATTTATTCAGCCATTCTCCAATTGATGGGCATCTTTTCAATTTCCAGTTTCTTGCCACTACAAAAAGGGCTGCCACAAACATTTTTGCACATGTGGGTCCCTTTCCCTCCTTTAAAATCTCTTTGGGATATAGGCCCAGTAGAAACACTGCTGGGTCAAAGGGTATGCACTGTTTGATAACTCTTTGAGCATAGCTCCAAATTGCTCTCCAGAATGGTTGGATCCGTTCACAGTTCCACCAACAATGTATCAGTGTCCCAGTTTTCCCACATCCCCTCCAACAGCTATCATTATCATTTCCTGTCATTTTAGCCAATCTGACAGGTGTGTAGTGGTATCTTAGAGTTGTCTTAATTTGCATTTCTCTGATTAATAGTGACTTGGAGCACCTTTTCATGTGACCGGAAATAGTTTCAATTTCTTCGTCTGAAAATTGTCTGTTCATATCTTTTGACCATTTGTCAATTGGAGAATGTCTTGAATTCTTATATATTTGAGTCAATTCTCTATATATTTTAGAAATGAGGCCTTTATCAGAACCTTTGGATGTAAAAATATTTTCCCAGTTTACTGCTACCCTTCTAATCTTGTCTGCATTCATTTTGTTTAGTACAACACATTTCTCTAGAAGAAGATACTTTGAAAGAACTTCAGAACAAGTCTGAATTATGACCGGGGACTCTTTTCAGTCCATCATGCCTTGGATCTATGCAAATCAACTTGGGGAAAAGAAAAAAAGAACCAGAAAGATTTGCTTGACCTGAAGAACTTTACCAGATTTCTTCCCAGTAGCCAGTTGACAATACTCTTTACTTGGAAATGAATGAAATTGAATTATATTGCAAGGGTTTAAGATGTGAATATGTAATAAAGAAGTAGAAGTATAAAAGTATCTTTGAAGAAGTTTAGCAGAAAAAGAAGGACGATATATAATGATAAATTGAGAGTTTGAGGAATGGGTATTTTTTGAGAGTGTGGGGGTCATTTAAAGGACAGGATAGATCTGAGCATGAAGGTAAGAAGTATCATCTGAGAAAAAATACAAATGATGGTGGCCTAGCAGTACCAGATCTAAAACTATATTATAAAACAGCAGTCATCAAAACTATTTGGTACTGGCTAAGAAATGGATTAGATTAGTGGAATAGGTTAAATACCCATGATATAATCATCAATGATTATGGTAATCTAGTTAGCATTTGATAAATCCCCAAACTCCAGCTTCTGGGATAAGAACTCACTATTTCACAAAAATTGCTGGAAAAATTGGAAAAAAAATGTCAGAAACTAGGCATTGACCTACATCTCACACCCCATATCAAAATAAGTTCAAAATGGGTGCATGATTTGGGCATAAAGGGTGATATTATAAGCAAATTAGGAGAGCAAGGAATAGTTTACATATCATATCTTTGAAGAAGGGTGAAAATTATAGAGAACATTATGAAATATAAAATGGACACAAAACCAACAGAAACAAGATTAAAATAGAGGTACAAAAGTGGGGGGAAATTTATAGCCAATGTTTCTGATAAAAGTCTCATTTCTAAAATACATTAAGAACTATGTCAAATTTGTAAGAATACAGGTCATTCCACAACTGAAAAATGGTCAAAGGATATGAACAGACAATTTTCAAATGACGAAATTAAAGCCATCTATAGTCATATGAAAAAACTCTAAATCACTATTGGTTAGAAAAATGCAAATAAAACAACTCTGAGGTACTATCTCATCCCTCTCAGATTGGCTAAGATGACAGGAAAAGATAATAATAAATGTTGGAGGGATGTAGGAAAACCAGGACATTAATGCATTGTTGGTAGAGTTGGGAAGTGATCCAACCATTCTGGAGAACAATATGGAATTATGCCCAAAGGGCTATAAAACTGGGCATCCCTTTGACCTAGCATTGCCACTATTGGATATGTATCCCAATTATAAAGGAGGGAAATGGACTCACATGTGCAAAAACATTTGTAGCAGCTCTTATTGTGGTAGCAAAGAATTGGAAAATGAGTAGATGCCCATCAAGTGGGGAATGGCTGAATAAATTGTGGTATATGAAGGCAATAGAATATTATTTTTCTTTAAAAATGATGAACAAGATGAGTTTTAGAAAGGTCTGGAAAGATTTACACAGCCTGATGCTGAGCAAAACAAGTAGAACCAAGAATACAGTGCATACATTAACAGAAAAAAATGTGTAATTATCAACTTTGAAAGACTTAGCTCTTCTCAGTGCTTCAGTGATCCTAGGCAAGCCCAATGAACTTTGGCTAGAAAATTCCATCTGCATCCAGAAAAAGAATTATGGAGATTGAATATAAATCAACACATGCTTTGTTCACTTCTTTTTTCTGTTGCTTTTTTCCTCTGTTGTGGTTTTCCCTTTTGGTCTGATTTTTCTCTTACAACATGATTCATAAAGCAATGTGTATTTTAAAAGTGAATATACATGTATAACCAGAAAAAAACAACTTTTCAAAAAGTAAGTAATTAGGCTTACTGGGGAACCTTTTTTCTTCCATGGGCCATTTGGATATTTATAACATCATTCACAGATGATACAAAATTATCAACTTATGGAATGCATGCAGTGGGAGGGTGTTGAACCTAGCTTTCAGTTCATCATCACCTGTGGTTCCCTTAGCAAATGATTTCCTGAGCCTTGTGTGGCCTGTGAACCAGATGTTTCTCACTCCTGAATTAGAGAGAGATTGAAAGTATAAGAAAAGAACAGGAATGAAAGATGCAGCAAAATACAGGGGTATGTAAGAAAGGGCTCAAGTGAAGCAGTTATCCATGACAAGAGGGATTAACTCATACTTTGTGACTAGTGGTAGAGAGCAATCTTGAGGTGTGGAAGAGGAAAGAGAAGCTAGCTCAGGATCTGATGAAATCATGGATCATTTAGAGTAGAAATTGAAGGGAACATTTCCATGACCATGGAATGTGGGAGATTTCCATGATTATGGAGAGTGTTTTTGTTTCCCCTGGGAAACCAAAGGATCCAGAGGACTAAACTTTCAGGGACTAAAATAGAAAGTAACCACTGTTTTGAATAGGGACAAGCCTGCAGGAACCTGGTTTTGTATTTTCAAATACCTTCCACCTTGGTCTGACTATGTCTTACTTGTTCAGTTTTGTAATTGCTTATCAACCTTCCTGTATTGAATGGTAGGAAACTGTTTCTAGTTATCCACTGGAAACTGTTTCCTTTGTGTCTCAAGCAAATGCTGATCAGAAGTTGTTTCAACTACTTTTGTTGTTTCAACTTCTCCCTGAAATATTTGTTTCCCATGGATTGCAAAGAATAGAAGGAAAAAAAAAACAAAAGAAACAAGGTTAAGCCAAAGGTTAGAATGGAGACAGACAAAGATAGAGAAAGTGAGACAGAGACACAGAGACAGTGAGAGAAAGAGATATACAGAGACAGAGAGATACAGAAACAGAGACAGAAAGACACACAGAGACAGCGAGAGAAAGAGACATACAGAGACAGAGAGAAACACAGAGACAAAAACACAGACACAGAAAGACACACAGAGACAGACAGAGACAAAGAGAAGAGACAGAGAATGAAAGAAAGAAACAAACAGAGACAGAGAGAAACAGAAACAGTCAGAGACAGAGAGAGAGAGAAAGATAGACACACAGAGGCAGAGAGAGACACAGAGATAGAGAGTAAGAGAGACAGACAGGCAGACAAGGAGAAACAGAAACAGACAGAGACAGAGTCAGAGAAAGAGAGAAAAGGACAGACACACACACCGAGAGACAGACAGATAGACAGAGACAGACAGAGGCAGAGAGACAGACAGAGAGAGGCAGAGAGACAGAGACAGAGAGACAGAGACAGAGTAAGAAGGAGAGAGGAGACAGAAAGGATAGGGGAAAGAGGAAGAGAGAAAGGGAGAGAGAAAAAACAGAGAAAGACAGAGACAGGAAGAGAGAGAGAGGAAGAGGAAGGTGGAGGGAGAGAAAGAAAAAGGGGGAAAGAAGAGGAGGAAGGGAGAGGAAAAGAGGAAGAGCTGTAAAATGTATCCTTTAAAAAAATCTTGAGGGTAGCTAGATGATGCATTGGTCCTGGAGTTAGGCAAACCTGAGTTCAAATTTAGCCTCAGATATTTACTATCTGTGTGACCCTGGACACATCACTTAATCCTGAATGCCCCCCTCCAAATAAAGGTAGAGAAATCATGATTGTAGCATAAAATTCTGTTCATTCTCCATTGCAGAAAAATATAAATAAAGTAATGGGCTTCCATTTAACAAAAAAATCACTTTGACAGAACAGATAGTCTGAAGTGTGGTTTTTCAGTTTACAAAATAATTCCTAGGATAATATTGGAATGAGTCTTAAAAATTATATAGTCCATTTTAGGGATAAAGAACACAAAGTCCAAGGTCCAGAGATTTGAAATGATTTATTTCAGATCACATAGTTACTTAGGAGGGAATGGTACGGAATTCTTAAGAGGGAGCCTTGAAAGCCAGGCAGAGGGATTTGGATTTCATAGACTACTCATTAAAGAACTTAAAAATCCAATGTCACAGAGGGAAAAGACTGAGAAAGGTACATTTTGTTTGTTGCTGAGTGGTCACTGGAGATCTTCAAGTGATATCTCAGGGCCTGGATAGTAAATGGATGTGAGTTAATGTGAAACCAGATGATATGGGATCAGTCTAGTTACCTGTAGAGTTCTCTCTATTCGAACTAATCATTAACAAATCTACTTAACTTTCTTATTACTATTTGAGGCATATTCTTTAGCTGAAGTGAGGAAACTGCAAAGAACACAGAAGAATTTGATTTGGGTTAAAGATCACTAGAAGCTTTGTGCAGTGATAAGAGACATAGTGCCTAAGAGCTAAGGAGAACCTATTAGTCCATAACTGAGAAGAGAAATATGTTATCATTTTTTTTCTGAACTACTTTTTACCTTGTTAAATGTAATTCTCTGCTTCTTTCTTCTGTTCTGGACTTTCCTCTCATATATCAACACTCAAACTTTCTTTAATTCTTGTATCCCATTCATAGCCCTGATCTAGAGTTTCACAATACAATATAGGTGATAAAATATGTGTGGTATGAGAGGATCCTTACTATTTTCAAGTGTTGTTCACTTTACTTCCTCACAAATCCCACTGCCACCATACTACTTCATCTTGTTACCTTTTTCCAGGTCTGTTTTAATATACTACTAAGTGTCCTTCCTGTCTCAAATCTCTTCACACCTGAAACCATCCTTCTCACCAATGCCTCTGAAATTTCTCTTATTTATATGAGAACTTTGATCACACTACTGCTCTATTCAGAAGGTTGCATTAATTCCTTATAATGGCATTCAAGATTCTCTCCATTGTCCTTAGTCTAATATACCATCCATATTTCATAGTACTTCCTTTTATTCATTCTGTTCTCCAACCTGACAATAGCTATTTCCAATTCATCCTTTCTTCTCTTGCTTCTGTGAATTTGCATAATATGTTTCTGTGTATGTACATACACACATCTGCATCATTATCTCTTTATTTAAATGTGACACTTATTAAGTACCTACTGTGAAAAATACTGTGCTAAGTGAAAAGTAAAAACACAAGTTCGTTCTAAAGTAACTTACAGTCTAGTAAAGAGAGAGATTTTTACATGTAAGCAATAATAATAATAGCTAGAATTTATCAAACAAACACTTTAAGGAATGCAAAATACCTCACAAATGTTCTCTCATTGGTTCCTCACAATAGCACTGGGAGGTAGGTGCTATTATTAGACTCATTTTGCAAATGAGGAAACTAAAATAGACAGAAGTTAAGTGGATTGTCCAAGGCTTCATAACTAGTTAGTATCTGGAGCCAGATTTTAACTCAGATCTTGATTGCAGCTCCAGTGATCTATACACTTTTGGCATTCATTTGCTTTGATAAAAGCAAAAAGAGATAGGTTACTAAATCACAGCACCACAAAATTTTGGGGAGCCTAAAGAACCATCTTTTCCAATCTAGAAAATTATATATAATCAACACTCTAAAATGAGTACAAAATATCCAAAATAAATTTATTCAATTTTGTTTTTTTTAATAAAGCTTTTTATTTACAAAACATATGAGTGATTTTTCTACATTGACTTTTGCAAAAACTTTTTTTCCCCAACCTTTTCCCCTCCTTCCCCCCACCCCCACCCCTAGATGACAGGTAATCTAATACAAGCTAAATAGGATAAATTATATGACAAATACAATACATGTATACATATCTATACAGTTATCTTACTGCACAAGAAACATCAGATCTAGAAAGAGAAGAAGAAAAAATGACCTAAGAAGGAAAACAAAATGCATGGAAATATTCACAGAAAGCGTTAAAATGCTGTGTTGTGGTTCACACTCAGTTAGCACAGGCCTCTCTCTGGATGTATATGACTATCTTCATCGCTGAACAACTGGTTTGAATCTCATCATTGTTGAGGAGAACCATGTCCATCAAAATTGATCATCATATAGTCTTGTTGCTGTGTATAATGTTCTCCTGGTTCTGCTGATTTCACTCAGCATCAGTTCATGCAAGTCTCTCCAGGCCTCTCTATAATCCTCCTGTTGGTCATTTCTTACAGAACAATAATATTCCATAACATTCATATACCATAATTTATTCAGTCATTCTCCAATTGATGGGCATCCTTTCAATTTCCAGTTTCTTGCCACTACAAAAAAGGCTGCCACAAACATTTTTGCACATGTGGGTCCCTTTCCCTCCTTTAAAATCTCTTTGGGATATAGGCCCAGTAGAAACACTGCTGGGTCAAATGGTATGCACC
>JAJPUD010001181.1:430049-480618 GCA_023553655.1 Myrmecobius fasciatus | reverse complement strand
AGCTTTTGATAAAAAAAAATCAATGCATTCCTATTTCTGCTTGTTTCATTCAGCATCAGTACATGTAAATCCAGACCTTTTTAAAATCAGCTTGTTCATCATTTTTATAGATGAATAATATTCCATTACTTTCATATACCACAATTTGTTCAACCATTCCCCAATTGGTGGGCATCTACTCATTTTCCAATTATTTACTAATACAAAAAAGAGCTGCTACAAACATTTTTGCACATATGGATCCTTTTCCTTCCCTTATGATTTCCTTGGGATACAGACCCAGTAATGGCACTGCTGGGTCAAAGGGTATGCAATTTCATAGCCCTTTGGGCATAGTTTCAGATTGCTCTCCAGAATAGTTGAATCCTTTCATAACTCCACCAACAATGCATGTGTCCTAGTTTTCCCATATCCCCTCCAACATTCATCATTATCTTTTCCTGTCATTTTAGCCAATCTGATAGATGTGAGGTGGTATCTCAGATTTGTTTTAATTTGCAACTCTCTAATCAATAGTGATTTAGAGCAATTTTTCATATGACTAGAAATGGCTTGAATTTCATCATCTGGAAATTGTCTATTCATATCTTTTGACCATTTATCAGTTGGGGAGTAATTTGTATTCTTATAAATTTGACAGTTCTTTATATATATTAGAAATGAGACCCTTATCAGAAATACTGGATGTAAATATTTTTTCACAGCTTTGTACTGCCCTTTTCATCTTGGTTCTGTTAGTTTTGTTTGTGCAAAAACTTTTTAGTTCAATATAATCAAAGTTGTCCATTTTACCTTTCATAATGTTCTCTAGTTCTTCTTTGGTTGTAAATTCCTCCCTTCTCCAGAGATCTGTTAGGTAAATTATCCCTCGCTCTCCTAATTTGTTTATGGTATCATCCTTTATTCCCAAATCATGTAACCATTGTGACCTTGTTTTGGTATGGAGTATGAGATGTAGGTCCATGCTAAATTTCTCACATAACATTTTTTGGCAATTTTTGTTAAATAGTGATTTCTTATTCCAGAAACTAAGATAATATGTCTCAGATGACACCAACAGCTTCCTGCTACCACATGTGTGATCAGTCACATTTGGGTGTAGTGCTTCATTGCCTGTTATTGTTTCAACAGGAAGGCGCCTGCTCAAGAATGAAATTATTCCTTTGGCATCCTGGCCGTGTTTCTTGGATTACTTTTCATTATCTTTCAGCAGTCATTGTCATCTATGGACAGGTCAGGTAACAAAGGCTAATTCAGTGAAAGAAAGTTCACATTTACTGATGACATACTGTCTTGTGGAAAGCTGCCTCTCTTGGTTACCCTCTACTTGTTTTGACCCACTTGCTTGCATCTCAGAGAACTTTAGTTTTTTGTTCAGTATCACATCACATGGCTCTGAGACAGAGCAATTATATCCACATTAGTCTTCCTTGGTTAGTGGTGTCTGCTGAATTCACAGATGATTAGACATTTATGTCAAGGAGCATCTAACTCAGTGAAGTCAAAATTCAATTCAGAGGCTTGTTGTCAGTTCACACTTGAAAAGTTAATTCTAGACATATGGATCTTGAACTTTTCAATGACAACTTGCTCCTAAGCCAAGAACAATTGTTGATGTGTGAGGTCCTGTGTCTCATTGAGTTCTCTTTTACAACTAACTGCTGGCAACCAACACTCCTTTGAGAGAGAGCTGTTCCCATAACTAGGAGATTGGCAATCATGTGCAGTATGGAAGGCTTGCTTGGATTGATCTGCACAGGTTACCCCTCGTGTGTGTGAGCTGGTTGGCCAAGTCTTTGAAAGAATGTTCATATTTATCTGCCCCAATGGTCTCCAAATGGCTAATTTGGTTTTCCTACTTCTAATTCTCTTCAATCATATATGCATAAGTGTGGTCATCCAGTGGATTAGCAACGGAAGCATATCTCTTAACCCATTTGTGGCATTCACTGCTACAAAGTTCTTAGTTCTTGGAGGCTCTGGGGGCACGGCCAGTTCAGAAGTTTTTCCATCTTGTCTGGATTATTGCTTATGTCTTCCTATGGTACTTGATAGAAGGGCTCCCAAATGGGCATTTGCCAACTGATAACTTCCTACTAGCATTTTTTTTTGTAAAACAGTAGCTTTAAATCAAATCTTTTATATTCTTCCAGTGTCTTAGATAGGTAGCTAAATGGAGGGAAAGATGACAGAGCATTTAGTTTGTGTCAGACACTATGCTAAGCACTGGGAATACAAATATAAGCAAAAAGAAACATAGAACGTGTCCCTGAGGAGCTTACATTCTAATGGGGTTAGACTACATATAAAAGGGAGCTGAAAAGCAGTCTTAGGGTGGGGGAAATCCTCATGGGAGAGCAAGGTGAAGCACTTCAGTGAGTCATGAGCTTTGAAAAGAGTACAAATTTGAAATAAGCTAGCATGAGAAAAAGGTTGCTAGGGTGGTGGTGGAGAAGTCACCCATGGAGTGATATAGGCTGGTCTTTCTAATGATAATGAGGTCTCTAGATACACCAGCAGATTGAGGTAATTCATGTTTAATTATTTTTCTGGTACCACGTGTTAAATGGAAGGTGCTGGAGATGTCTTTGGGGACACTTTCAAATTAGTTCCAATTGGAGAGATGAAAGCAATTTCTTTGAATTCCCTCTACTATAAGAATTGGAAAGTACCTATTGCTTCCTGGTGGCCGTTATTGATATTGCAACCTGTGCCAGGAAACTGATACACATCCTACAAGCATTTATATATCAATCAATCAACACTGTGCTAGCTATTAGGGATATAAAGACATACTGCCTTTGGGAATGGTTTAGAAGAGAAAGTAAGCACTGGAAAGTCTAAAGCTTCTTGAATTTAAAGGAAAACAGAATCTAAAATGAATTATTATCTCAGGGGTAGATTCAGATTCTTCTGGGAAATGAGGGAAGGAAGAGCTAGGGAAAGAGCTGAATTTCCCTGAGGATCATCCCCAGGGGATGGAAAAAGTCTTAGTGGCTCTTTCTTGGTCTTTCCTCCATTAGCCATTCAGGTTTCTCCCAGGACATCTTGGGCTCGAGTGGTACGGCTCATTCCTTTTCTAGAATCAACACCGACACACACTTGTGCTCACTCAAGCCACAGATTTGGATCTTCATGGCTTTTCATTCATGTCTCTTACTTGAAATTCCCTTCTCCTTTTCTGGGTTGCCTTACTACTTGGTTCTTCTGCCCATAAGCCCCATTCAAATCTGAGATTAGAGCCACACGGGGGTAGACTAGGGAATTTGGGCAGCTGAGTCAGTAATCTGGATTCCACCATCTAAGTATTTGCCCTAAGTGTCTTATATCATTGTCCCCTGTGGGTAAGGCCAAAATTGAGGAATATAATAAATATGTAAAATAAATATCCAAAGAAGGCATTACAGTGAGACCACCTTGAAAGATAGGTAGGATATCTATGTGTATGTGCTGAGATGTCAGGGTGGGTATTAACTAATTTGCTAGTTAACAAAAATAACTAAAAAGGAAGTCATTTAACCAGAGAATGGTAGTTTGTTTAATTTATTTATGAGGGTGAAGTGTGGTAAATCACAGGACTGGGAGAAATCTGGTTTCAGATTTCCCTTTGATATTTATTGTGCTGTGTGACCATGGGAAAGACACTAAACTTCTGGGCCTCAATTTATTTATTAATAAATAGGGAAAATGATAACTGGATTATTTTTCCCTTCTAGGCTTGCTGCAAAGATCGACTAAGCCATCGCTGATCCAGTTTTTCCTTAAATTCACTCTGCAAAGTGTTTGGGATAAATCTGGCTCAAAAGTATAAAATTCTGAATATGGACAAAAAAAGCTTGAAGATGTCAAAAAAAGATGTCAGCTCTTAGTTTTTAATGTCAACTCTAGTAATGTCTTATCTGATCATAACCTTGAGAGGATACTTTTTATTTGAATTAAAAAATAAAGGCAATCCTTGTTCTATAGAAAGGCAGCATATCAAGGGGAATGAAAATCAGTCTTTTCTTAACTTTTATTCTCATCTTTAGGACTTGGTGATTTCTTTATCCTGAGATAAACTGAGTTATTCTTGAATGAAAATGCATCCATTATATTAAAACTACTTTTGATTATATCTCCTGAGTTCTCTTCCCTTTTACCTGCTTGGAAGAATCAGACACTTGAAACATGGGGTTTGAGTAGGAAACATTAGTTCTGATTTGTAGTTTCTCTTCTTAATTCTTAATTCTAATCCTGGAATTAGGAACTAGAAATCCATAATTAAACAAAGAAGGGGAGAGACCAATAATCAAAAGTGGTATTTTTTAGTTAAGCCACATGATTCAAGTCTCTAACTCTCCCAAGCAGGTAGAGGGGTCCTTGGAATCCTGGGAGATTAATCAAGGGTAGTTTTTACTAATGGATGCATGTTAGATTAAAACATATAAATAATGTGTAATATACTTTGCAGTATTCTCTCCCTCATTGACATACAAGTTCCATGAGATTAGGGACTATTTTTGCCTTTCCTCGTATCTTAAACATTTAGCACAGTACCTGGCACAGAGGAAATTACCAATTAAATGAGTATTTAAATGTCAGCAATTATTCTTCTTTGATTTCCTGGGAGCAGGGAAGATATAAAATTGTAGTGATGGGAATTCAGTGTTTCTATCATAAGAAACAGTTTCGAGAGGACTGGGAGTGAGAAGAAAGTGTCTTTTGAGAAAGCCTTGAGGGTACTATCTTCCAGCCTCTTTTTAAGGTTGAAGTTGTCTGAAATCATCTCATGAAAATAGGAAGAAGGCCAAAGATCTTTGCTGGTTTTGTTATTTTGGACCATTTTACTACTTTTGCTTTCTAGGAAAGAGGAAAATATGGAGAGGTAATTAAGACCTTTCTGAGATAAAGTGATATGGTTGTGGGGGTGGTGGAATCCTTTTGGGTAACTTTCCTAATTTGTCTGGGTTGTGGTTTACTGTGTAGGGTGTGTCACTAGGGACATTATGGGTGGTGACCTCAGCAAGAGTTACTTGGGCAAAGAAAATAGAGAAATGTCTGGTGCTGATAATCTCAAGCACAAAATTAATGTCAGTTGCCGTAACATTTGTTCGTCTTTTCCCCTTAGTCTTGGACATGGCTGCTCAGGGACAAGAGCCCTGACAGTCAGTCTAAAAATATAGCTAGGATTGGCTATGGGAAGTCTTTTTTTAATTGATTATTTTAATACACACTATTTTGCGAATCATATTGGGAGAGAAAAATCAATGCAAAAGGGAAAAACCATGGGAGAGAAAAAAACAGAAAAAAGAAGTGAATATTGTATGTGTTGATTTACATTCAATCTCCATAGTTCTTTTTCTGGATACAGAATTTTGTGTCCAAAGTCTATTGGGATTGCTTTGAATCACTGAACCACTGAGAAGAACCAGGCCTTTCATAGTTGATCATCACTGTGGGAAGTCTTGAATGCTATAATGGATAACTGTGATTGGATGAATCTCTGCTAGATCTTAGGTTAAGGGATCCTAAAACCTTTTCTCTCCCCATCTCTCTTTCATTTCTCTAGGAAATGCATTGGACAGAAATTCGCCATGAATGAAATAAAGGTGGTTCTTGCTCTCACCCTGCTCTTTTTTGAGCTGAAGCCCAATACCATGAAGCCTCCCCTGCCAATTTCAGAGATGGTTCTCAGGTCCAGAAATGGGATTCACTTGTGGATGAAAAGACTCCATTGACATTGTTTCGGGGAGGGAGGTGAGAGATACTCTATTTCTATCACTCATCTGTCTGACTATTTACCTGTCCAACTAGGACTTTCTCTTGCCTTTGTCTTTCAGTCTTAGCTATAATAAAGTTATCACAGACTAGAATCTAGAGTACTGGGGATTTATCCCTTTTCCTGGAAATATGGAAAAGAAAAAGAATAAGAATAGTAAGGGAATGATGGGACAGAAGAGTAAAAGGAAGAAGAGGGAGAGAGGAGAAGGATGTCAAAAGCCACCTGGATGATTGGGTTCCATTTCAGGGATAATCTTTGGAATGGATATTAAACATTCAATGGAGGGCAACATGAATAAGTGGGCCACTTGAGACCATGGTTGAATAAACTGAGTGAGTTTAGTTTGAAGAAAAGATTTAATTGAGGGACATGGGAAACATTTTCAAGTACTTGAAGAGCTGGCTTAAGAAGAGGGATTGGATTTGCTTTTCTTGGCCCTAGAGGACAGAACTAGGAACAATGTACTATGAATGTGCCTATGGGGGGGGGAGTAGGAATAAAGCTTGGCATTTATAGCCTGTTACAATCTGGATTCTACCTTTCTAAGCAAATATCACATTTTATCAGTTTAAATAATCTATATTCCAATCATATTGACCAACTTGTTGCTTTTTATATGTGACTCCCTTACCACTTCCATGCCTTTGTCCAGGCTGTCCCCAAACTTCTTTCAAGACTCAGCTCAGGTGCTATGTACTGCATAAAGTCTTTCTTAATCCCCCAACTGTTTTTCTCTCTTCCCCACCTCACCCCTCTGTCTTTACTTTGTATGCTCTGTTTCTCTCCATAAGATATAACCCCAAACACTGATGCATTGTTGGTGGAACTGTGAATGGATCCAACCATTCTGGAGAGCAATTTGGAACTATGCTCAAAAAGTTATCAAACTGTGCATATCCTTTGATCCAGCAATGTCTCTACTGGGCTTCTATCCCAAAGAGATCTTAAAAGAGGGAAAGGGACCCACATGTGCAAGAATGTTTATGGCAGCCCTTTTTGTAGTTACTAGTAACTGGAAATTGAATGGATGCCCATCAATTGGAGAATGGCTGAACAAATTATGGTATATGAATGTTATGGAATATTATTGTTCTGTAAGAAACGACCAACAGGATGATTTCAGAGAGGCCTGGAGAGACTTGGTTGAACTGATGCTGAGTGAAATGAGCAGAACCAGGAGATCATTGTACACAGCAACAACAAGACTATATGATGATCAATTCTGATGGACATGGCTCTCTTCAACAATGATGTGACTCAAACCAGTTCCAGTTGTTCAGTGATGAAGAAAAGCATATATACCCAGGGAGAGGCCTGTGGGATCTGAGGATGGACCACAAAATACCATTTCCATGTTCTCTATTGATGTTTGCTTGCATTTTGTTTTCTTTCTCAGATTTTTTTTTTTGTAAATCCGATTTTTCTTGTACAGCAAGATAACTGTATAAATATGTATACATATAAAAAATAAAATCGCTAAGCAAATTCCTAAAAAAATGTAACCCCAGAAGGAAGGGGGTGTTTCACCTTTATCTTGGTTTCCCCAGCATGGAATGAAGAGGCTGACACAGAGTAGGTGCTTAATCAAGATTTGTTGGACTAGATTCTAAATTCCCTGCTGACTACCTGCAATCCCAAGAGTGGCCACCACATGGCAGTAACATGTTAATAAGTTGACAAGATTTTTTTGGTTTTTGTTTTTTTGCTTTTTAACACTTAAGTGTCAGTCAATCCCTGGTCTAAGAACTGAATATGAAGAAAGGCAAAAAATCCCTGACTTCAGGGATCTTTTATTTGAATGGGAATGGACAAATGCAAAAATACTAGATATAGGCCAGAAACTGTAAGTGTATGGAAATGTGTGGAAGATAATGTTGGAGGAAGACATAAGATAGCAATGCAATTATAACATAATGTGAGAGCTATAATATAATAATAATAAGACCTATAATGGGTCTTATCCTTGAATTCTATTATTTTCCCCACCTGTCTCCCCAACCTCAACTTCCTCCTTTACAATGCCTTTTTTTAATTGAAGCTTTTTGTTTTCAAAACATATGCAAGGATAATTTTTCACCATTGACCCTTGCAAAACCATGTGTTCCAATTCCTCCACCTTACCCCACCCCCTCTCCTACATGGCAAGTAATCCAATATATGATAAATATGGTAAAAATATATGTAAATCCAATATAGACATACATGTTTATATAATTATCTTGCTGCACAAGAATAATCAGTTCAAAAAGGGAAAAAAAAGAAAGAAAATAAAGTTCAAGCAAACAAGAAGAAAAGAAGTGAAAATGCTATGTTGTGATCCACACACAGTTCCCACAGTCCTCTCTCTGGGTGTAGATAGCTCTCTTCATCAAAAAATTATTGGAACTGGCCTGAATAGTTTCACTGTTAAGAAAAGCCACATCAATCAAAATTGATCATCATATAATTTTGCCATTGCCATATACAATGAAATCCTGGTTCTGCTCATTTCACTGAGCATTAATTCATGTAACTCTCTCCAGGCCTCTCTAAAATCATCCTGCTGATTGTTTCTTACAGAAAAATAATATTCCATAATATTCATATGCCATAACTTATTCAGCCATTCTCCAAGTGATGGACATTCACTCAATTTTCAGCATCTTGCCACTATAAAAAGGGCCACCACAAACATTTTTGCACATGTGAGTCCCTTTCCCCCCTTTAAGATCTCTTTGGGATATAAGCACATAGAGACACTGCTGGGTCAAAGGGTATGCATAGTTTGATACCCTTTTGAGCAGAGTTCCAATTTGCTCTCCAGAATGGCTGGATCCATTCACAATTCCACCAAGAGTGTAGTAGTGTCTCAGTTTTCCCACATCCCCTCCAACATTTGTCATTATCTTTTCCTATCATCTTAGCCAATCAGAGAGGTATATAGTGGTATCTCAGAGTGGTCTTAATTTGCATTTTTCTGATCAATAGTGATTTAGAGCACCTTTTCATATAATTAGAATGGTTTCAATTTCTTCATCTTAAAATTGTCTGTTCATATCCTTTGATATGAACAATGGGGACTGATATTTTCAATGGAGAATGGCTTGGATTCTTATAAATTTGAGTCAAATCTCTATATATTTTAGAAATGAGGCCTTTATTAGAACCCTTAAATGTAAAAATATTTTCCCAATTTATTGCTTCCCTTTTAATCTTGTCTGCATTAGTTTTATTTGTACAAAAACTTTTTAACTTAATATAATCAAAATTATTTATTGGGTGTTCAATAATGAGTTCCAATTCTTCTTTGGTCACAAATTCCTTCCTTCTCCACATATCTGAGAGGTAAACTTGTTCTTCTAATTTGCTTATAGTATCACTCTTTATGTCTAAATCATGAACCCATTTTGACCTTATCTTGGTATTTGGTGTTAGGTTTGCGTCAGTGCCTAGTTTCTGCCATACTAGTTTCCAATTCACAATGCCTTTTGTTGCACACCATGAAAATGAATATAAGTGAGGGAGGGTTGTGCAAAGCCACCAGCCTTATTTTCTCCTCCAGAGCCATCTGCATCCAGTGGTCAGATATAGATCAGGATGACTGGAGATGGCTTTTAGAAGGGGATAGATATAATAAATCATAGTTAGAAGAAACCTCATTGAGGTCGGTTCCACATTCTACAAGAAATTCTAACCCAGGCCCTTTAAATTCCCCGTCATGGCTTTTCCACTCTGATGTCATTGTCTTCTTCAAGAATGAAGGACAAACACCCTCTGTGAATAGTAATAGGAACTGCCAACTGGGGCCTGGACTTTGAGCAGTTTCTTCACTTAGAAGATGAAGGGAACAAGACCCCTTTTCCAGATTAAATACCTTCTGTTCCCTCTTAAGACGTGGGCCCAAGGCTGTTCCCCATCCAGACAGTTGATCAATATCCTTCTAAAAATGTGGTGTCCAGTTTTTGAATCCAGTCTTCCAAAGGAGACCTGATCCTAGCAAAAAACTGATCCTAGACCTGCAGGCTTTATGCCCCCTCTGCCACTCCATTAGGAGTTGTAACTTTCCCAGACTCCTGGAGCTAATGCTGCAAAGCACTTTAGAGGCCACTAAGGGTCATCTTAGAAATAATAAGGTGGAGGTCCAGAGAAGAGAAACAGTTTGACTAAGGTTACAAGGTTAGCAAAGGCAGATTTTGAACCCATGTCCTGATTCCACATCTAGCATTCCTCCCATCACTGGGCTACTGTATCCTTGCACTTGGCCTTTTATTCTCTAGGTTAGATCCTCCTTGTCCCCTTAACAGCATGAATTCATTCCCTTCTGGCCTCTGTCATTTCCAGACTTTCTTAGATTCTCCTTGAGATTCTAAGTTCTTCCTCCCCCATGTCTTCTCCAGTTCTGATGAGGAGGGTCACTTTAAAAAAAACCTTTTTATTTTCAAAACACAAAGATAGTTTTCAACTTTCACCCTTGCAAAACCTTGTGTTCCATGTTTTTCTCTCTCCCTTACCTCCAGGCCTCTCCTAGACAGCAAGCAATACAGCTTATGTTAAACATGTGAAGTTCTTCTATACATATTGCCATAATTATCATGCTGCACAAAAAAAAAACAGATAAAAAAGAAAATAAATGAGAAAGAAAGAAAAGAAGCAAGAAAACAACAACAAAAAGGTGAAAATACCATGTTATGATCCACATTCAGTGCCCACAATTTTCTTTCTGGATGCAGATGGCTCTCTCCATCACAAGTCAATTGAAATTGGCCTGAATCATAGAAGGGTTAATTTTTGAAAGGATGAGTGAAAAGACTTCTAGATTTTCAAAGTTGGAAGGAAGCTCCAAGTTCATCTTCTCAAGGTAGGATTCTCAGAGAGTCACCCACTCTCTGATGAACATCTGTAGTGTAAGGATGTTCTTACTGGGAAGACCCAACCCAGTGCAAAGATCTTGTCAACCAATATGAAGGTCAGGTACTGGAGAAAAGAGAATCTGCTTCTGGAGAATCATTGGTTCACCAAGGAGTTGAAATTTGAAAAAGAGAAGAGTATCAAAAAGGGTAGGATGGCCTGGGAGAGTATTAAGGGATGGAAGGATTGAAATTCATGATGAAAAAAAACAGGCTTAGGAGGAGAAAGGCTTAGAAAGAAAAAGGAAGGATAAGAAATTGTCATCAGATCAAGAAACTTCAATGTTCTTCAACATGGAAAGGAAGCATGTGTGAGAGCTAGCAAGATCAAAGGATGCTCCTCCAAGGATATAGCTAAGGCAGAGTGGGGGAGTACATCATGAGGGTTCTATAGCTTGAGGAAGGGGGAAGTTAGGCTTCTTTGAGAGAGTGACAATATATCTGCTGAAATCTTTAGTGTAAGAGCAGAGTTAGACTGGAGAAGGAGACTTTTGGATAGCTGCTGTAGTAGTAGAACTTTGTCTTTTATGTGAATCTGAAATCTGCCTCCCTTTCTTTCTAGAAATGCTGGGTCTCAATTTTGAGAGAAGGAGACAGCCTCTCATAGTCTATGGAAGGATGAAAGAAGCTTTGAGTAAGCTTCTGTGGCTTCTGGGAAAAAGGTCCAGTTTGTAGGACAGTTATGAGAAACAAATGTGAAAATATACAGAAGGTTGTGAGTGGGACAGAAAGTGCTGTGAGAGGCTTTTGGCTTTCTGTCCCATGATATAAGAAAAAAGAGCTTTTGGCCAGGGACTGAGTGAATTTGTTGATTATATTTGTTTGAGTACTGGCTGTTCTGGTTAAAAGGGAATTTAATTAATAACAGAGGTGAAGGTAGGGGAAAGGGAAAAGGTTAAAAAAGGGGCTAGATTCAGCTGCTAAGCAAGTTCCTATAGAGAACAACAGACAGTATAAAAAGAAAAATAAATGCAGTATTTCCATGGGTAATCTACATGAGACAGTTTTTTTTTTTTTTCAGGAAAGGCAACTTTTGGATGTATTTCAGCAAAACTTCCTAACCCCTAGAGCTGTCCAAGGAGGAATGGATTGTTTTGAGAAGGATAGGCTCCCCCTTCCTGGAAGCTTTCAGGCAAAGGCTGGATGAGCACTTTCTGAGGGTGGTCTAGTGGATGTTCTTTTGAGAGACATGGATGGGCTGGACTGGATGGTCGCTGAAATCCTAACCAGTTCTCAAATCCTGCAATTCTCTGGCTAAGTTGGAAGCATTCTGCAACAACTGGGGTGGGACAGATCTCTAGATTTTGAGCGAGATGGCCTTTAGGCTGCAGGGAGAAGAAAGGGATGGCTGCTCTTCCAGGAGACATGCTGCAGATTTGATGCTCAAGTCAAGCAAGGCTTTTGTCATTTGGTTTAATCTGTGGAGACCCCTCAGTCGTCCCAACTTACACAATGAGGGGGCTCAGTACTGTGGATGACAGCAATGTCAAGCATCTCAAGCAGGTTCTTTTCTTCTGATACCCCAGGCAGGGAGCCCACGATTAGTGAGAGAGCTTAAAGCATGGCCATTTCTATCCTGACAGGGCTTAGAAACTCCCAGAAAGAACATATGTTTTTACATCAGAGAGAACTCATTCCAAGAAAGGTTGAATCTAGAAAATAGAGAAAGGTTTTTGTTTTGTTTTTGGAGGACCACAATCCTCTCTCAACTGGCTGGCTATTCTCAGGATATTCTGCCAGAACACAAGGGCTTTCCAGCAGCAAGAAGTCCAACTTAGTAACCTCATAAAGTTACAGAGTAAGGAGGAAAGCTCCCAGTCAGGACATGCCTTGATGGCTTAATAACGCCTCTGACTCATCAATAGGGAGCAGGTGAAGCATATGAAGACTTCCCCGGGAAGAATGTGTGAATGAAAACAGTTTGTTCCAATAGCCCGGAAGGAGGCTGAAATTGGCATGGAGGGGTGCTTAGAGCTTGGTTGGACATCAAGGACATCAAGATCATCCACTGCACTCCGGACCATTGCCAATCATTCTGTTTTATGTCTTGCCATAGGTTTCCAGTGATTCTGGAATAGAGAATGAGACTGGTGACTTTAAACAACTCAGCTTCACTTATGCTTGAATCAAAAGATATCCCCTATACCATTTTTTAAAAATAATTTTATGGGGCAGCTAGTTGGTGCAGTGGATAGAACACCAGCCCTGAAGTCAGGAGAACCAGTGTTCAAATCTGGCCTTAGACACTTAACACTTCCTAGCTGTGTGACCTTGGGCAAGTTACCAATTGCCATAGTAAAAAAAATCATTTTTATCTGCCTCAAATTCTGTTCTATCGGGCAAATAACAAAGTAATAGGCGCAGATACAGTGGGAGTTGTAGCAATAATCCTGCACATAGATGACCCAGGCCATAGGATCATCTCACTGGAATGAAGCAGCACTGGACTGCACTGTTCATCTCTTGAAAGGAGGAAGAAGCTAAAAATGCCCTAAAATTAATCAATAAATGAGTATATCCTTTTATAATTCTTTAAGGTTTACAAAAGGATTTACAAATATTTATCCCTGAGAGGTAGGTACTATTATTATCCTCATTTTACAGATGAGGAAACTGAGGCATACAGCAATTTAAGTGACTTGTTCAGGATGACTCTTAATTTGAAATCAGATCTTCCTGACTAAATCTCATACTCTATCCAGTGCACCACCTAACTGCCTCTTAATTTTACATTAATTCAGAGATTTAAGGCCAATAGAACAGACTCCCTATATTGTGCAAACTGACAGGTTCTTGGAACATCAGATGGAAAAATTTCCAGGGTACACTATGCATTTGTCCTTTTTCCTCAAATGATTTGTCCAATGTAATTTGGACTCCTGTTTATCTCCCAAGTTGGGCCCCAATTTCTTCATGCAGTAGGTTCCTAGAGCTCAGTTGGAAGAAACACACACACACACACACACACACACACACACACACACACACAACCTTCTTCCATCTGCTTGGAAGAAGATAAGAAGAAGAAGAAAAAGAAAGAGGAATAAAGAAGAAGGAGAAGAAAGAAGAAGAAAAAAGGAGAAGGAGGAGGAGGAAGAGCTGTTGGATAGGAATCAAAAGCAATTAATTTAGTGCTCACACAATGCCTGACACATAGTAGATGCTTCATAGTCACAAGGGAGACTAATTTTTACCAGGAGGGAAAGTAAAAAGCTTCTGATCTGAGGCTACTCTGTTTTCCTCAGAAAGTTTCAGGCTAGGATTATATCTGTCTATTCCCTTAAATATTATTACTGTAGGTGATATGATCAACTTCAATTTAACTTCTCAATATTGTGTTATTAGTAGGGGGAAGGGCAACCCCAAGCTCTTTATCCAAGTCTTGGCCCCTTGCCTATCTAATACCAATTCTACAATAAGCACATATAGTAAACAGCAAGAGAGAAACCCAACCCAATTTATCCAAATCAGTGCAAATCAATCAGTATGTTTAAGATAATATATATCAGATAATACAGAGTGAAGGAGTTTGCTCATTGGGAAAGGGAGAGCTCAGTTCAACTATGACAAAGTCCTAGACCCCATCCATATGGAAACTCCTTAAAGTGTCTAGAGTAGTAAGCCAGGGATACAAACATAAAGGAGACCACTGGCTTCATTCATACCTTCTCGGTCTTTTCCTTCAGTGACCAGAGATCTTTCCTCTCAAAACTGGAAGCCTGATGTGCCTAAGTCATTGGAAACTTGAAGCCCTGAAGCCTTAGGTATCTCCAAGAAGACTGAAGAAGGCTTGAACTGTTCCAGTTTCGTCCACTCCACCCTGGCTCTTGTGAAGGGCAGGACATGTTTGGGACATGGGTTACACTAGCATCTCCTGGAAGCCAGACATTGTGCTAAGTGCTTTACAAATGCTATCTCACTTGATCCTCACAGAAACCCCGAGAGTTAGATGCTATTTTCTTATTTTACAATTGAGGAAACTGAGACAAAAAGAGGATAAGTGACTTACTCAGGATCACACAGCTTTATCTATGTCTGGATTTGAATTGATGATTTTCTTGACTCCAGACCTAGCATTCTATACACCGAATCACAAAATAACTCTAGAAGAAAGGAGCAGGGAAGAAAGGAGAAATAATTGGGTTTTTTTTTTGCAATAAATGCAAGATCCCTCAGCCCAAAGAAGATTTTTGGACTACCATGGTACTTAGAGAAAGGATAATTTTCATCGTCATTATCATTATTTATGAGTATTAGGAGTTGAGGAGTGAAATGACTCACTCTTCTGTTTCTAATATTGGTTTGCCCATCAGTCAAATAGCCATAATCCAAAGACTCTGACAACTTTTTTCCCCTGAGTCAATTGAGGTTAAGTGATTTGCCCAGGATCACACAGCTAGGAAGTATTAAGTGTCTGATTTGAACTCAGGTCCTCCTGACTTCAGGGCTGGTGCTCTATCTACCATGCTACCTAGCTGTCCCTGACAAGTTCATATAAATTCCCTACTATGTGCCAGATACAAACCCTCCCCCCAAAGAAAAAATATAGATTAAAAGAAACCCCAATGAAGGCCACTTTAAGGAATTGAAGGCTGCCTTTAAGGTTTCTATAGTCCAGGGAAGTGAATGGCGCAGTGGAAAAATCCATGGATGTGGTATTAAAGGCCCTGGATTAACATTCAACTCTCACAAAGTCCACAAACCTGGACAAATAATTTTAATCTCTGAGAGTATCGGTTTCCTTTTCTTACAAATGAGGGGACCAAACCCAAAGGTCTCTCACGTCTCTAATTAAACTAGAAATTTGATCCTGGGCCTTTGTAGGAGAAACTACTAGTGAATCAGGTTTCTGTCTAGAGTTCTGAAAGCCACACGCCCAGAGAGATGGGGCAGAGAGTAATAGGGTTTAGTGTTGAGTCAATCCATAAAGAAAAGGAGGTGTCCAACCTGCCCTACAATGACGTCTGGATCTACTTTGGCCTCTGGAACAATGTACTCTTTCCAAGTGGAAAGCAGGTTGCTGCTGGGTGCAGTGATGCAGGTTTCTTTTTCTAAGACCTGCAGAATGACAGAATCTCCAAAGTTTAGAGTTGGAGAGACCCTCAGAAATAATCTATTCCAGCACAGTTCTTTAAGGTTAGCCTAAGGCCATAATCCACTCCATCGATTCAGATTTGAGAGTGAAGTGAGTGACACTTCTGGATCATAAAATACAACAAAAGCTTTGGGGATATTCTATCACTCTATCAATAAATATTTATTCTATCAATCAATCAACAGTTTAAAGCACTTTTGTGCCAGGCATTGTGTTAAGTGCCATGGATACAAAAAGAGGTAAAAGAAATCCTGCCTTCAAGAACTCCCAATCTAATGGAGGAAACATGTAAATAACTATGTAGAAACAAAATATTAACAGGATAAATTGGAGATATTCCCAAAGGGAAGGAACAGACATTAAGGAGGATTGAAGGAGGTGGGATTTTATTCGAGAACTGAAGGAAGCTGGGAAGAATAAATTAAGGGGGAAGGAGTTCCAGCTATAGGGGAGAGCTAGTGAATATGAGCAGGACCAGGGGCTTAGAATGTCTTGTTTTAGGAGCAGCAAGTAAGTTACTGGATCACAGAGTATATGGAGAGAGAGAGAGAGAGAGAGAGAGAGAGAGAGAGAGAGAGAGAGAGATAGGAAGAGAGAGAGAGTGTGTGTGTGTGTGGTGTGTGTTAAATCCTGGATAACAGACCATATCCCCCCTTTCTTGCAATTAGATTAAAAAAAAACCCTAAACCTTGAGGCTCTGACCTCCCTTCACATACCATTGTGATGCAATGAAGGATGGCAAAGAAAAATATTGTCCAAGTGCCCGCCTCCCAGAGTCTACCCTTCTCCAAGAGTGTCCTGGCCTCCCTTAGGACTTGAGTTATTGCCCCTGCCTCCCTGTCTCCTGTCCTTGACAAGACATTGAGTTATATTTTCCTATCTTGCCTCCTGTCCTGTTAAGGCTAAAATTATTTTTTTATATCTTAACAAGCTTGTCCTTCCCTAGAATTACGGTCCCTATCATCCCAGGAGTGACCTTACCTCCCTTGTCTCCTGGCCTGACAGGGCTTGAGTTACGGTCCCCATCTTGTTAGTGCCAGGTTTACTCCTCTCTCCCTGCTCTTGTCTTTGAAGTATTTTCTTAAAGATAACAACAGCTGCAAGATGCTAGATAAGACTGTAGGCTAATTGCATGTCTGGCTTCTGTATCCTGCTTGCAAACCCTAGTTAATCAAAACTCTATATAAGTTCTGTGCCTCAGTTTCTCTTCACTGTATTCTTTGGATCTAATTCCCATGTGGTCAAAAATCTCCACTGAACATTAAATCAGTCTCTGGTACTGCACACTCACTCCCATGTTTGCCATAGTGGGCTGCCCACTCCTCAGTGACAGCTCCCAGCATGCAACTTACCTCCTACACAAAACATCTTTCCTTCAACAGAAGCCACTCTTTGACACTACTCATAAAAGGCCAAGGGGTTTTTTATTTAAACATCTCTAATAAGAGTATCCTCATTTATCCTAAGGAAAATCCCTTCTACTTGTAGTTTTCTCTGGTTGTAGTAAGCCTAAATCTTATTGCAATTTTCCTTCATTATTTTTTCTGTAGGGATATAGGTCAGAGGCACTCCTAGTCACCTAGCATCTAGAGCAAAGCATATCCCAATGGAGATAAAAAGCCTGTTCCATATGAGACTCTGAAGGAAAGAGGAAAAATCGAGGAAGTTTTTATTTTTTTTCCTGGAGAGATATTTCTGTTGGCATGATGACTTAGTGTAGTCACTTTACTGAAAGAGAAATGGAAAACCTCAGATCTTTTGCTCAAGAGAGCATGGCGGAGACCACTCTTCTTAGTCGGAAGCACTCTCTCTAACCCAGGACTCCAGTTGGAGTCAAAAGCTGGAAACAAAAGATGTTCCATGAGCAGGATTAGTACAGATTACATGTGTGGCAGGGACCACATATCCAGAAGGACTGTGCATCCAGAATGGTGAATGATGTAGCAGGATCTTAACTCACACCTGTGTATTTCTTGACCACACATGTCCCCTACATGCATATACTTGCATACATACATTTGTGTTAGCCACCTATTTTCACGTATTTATCCCCCTTTGTGCAATTGCACGGATCCCTATGATAATGTGTCTATTTGTGGGAGAATGGACTTCAGGAATATTGGAGAGAGGCTTTATTATTCCTTTTTTGTATTCTATTTCTTTAAATGTCTTTGCTTTGGCCTAATTGTGTCCTTTGGCTGACTGATGGAGGTAAACACATCGGTTTGGGTTCACGAACTGTGATTTTACAGGAATGTGATTCTACAGAGTACCATGACCCTGGGGCGCTCATGTACAAAGTGAGAAATGACTTTAGTATTAGCAGGGAATTGTGCAAATTGTTGATCCGACTAGCAATAGCATTTCTTGGCTCAGAAATGGGCAGTTATGTAACTATTAGTATTAACGGGAATTATCAAATAGCATGTTTTCACATGCAGATGTTTCAAGGGATAGAATACTGTGATATAATAGATACATAGAAAAATAAAGAAAATTTTAAAAATCAACTAGCATTTATGACTTGTCTACTATGTGTCAGGCACTGTGCTAAATGCTGGGGATACAAAGAACAACAAAAGACAGCCCCTTCTCTCGAGGAGCTCACGTTAAAGGGGAAAGGCAACATGTAAGTGGCTGTGTTCAAACCAGCTATCGAGAGGATAAATTGGAGATGATGTCAGAAGGAATACACTAAGATTAAGAAGGACTGGGAAAGGCTTCTTGCAGAAGGTGGGATTTTAACAGGGACTTGTAGGGAACTGGGGAAGCCAGGAGAGAAGGGTAAGGAAGGAGAACATTGCAGGCATAGATGCAAACCAGTGACAGTGAAAACAAAACAAGCCCAAAATATTTGAGATCTAAAGATAGAACAATATTCAAAATAATAACAAAAATATTTAGCTGCTAATCCCAGAGAGAAAGAAGAAAATTAGGGGGCTTGGATGGAAAACCAGTGTGCTTCAAAATGGATGAATTACATGTTTATAAATAACCATAAAACCTAATAAATTGTTTAAATTTCAAAAATTCAATAAATAGCCATTCTTCACCAAAGATCAGAAATTGCCCTGTTTTTAATTTTAAACTCAAAGATATAAAGAAAAAAACCCTTTAAATCAATTATTATATCCTCCCTTTCCATTTGGCTGATCTGAGCTTTTGGGACATGGGGCTCAAGTCCTGGACTTTTCTCTACTCTGCCTAATAAAACCCAAACTTTGTTCACTTTTGAGGGAAGTAAGGAGTATTTTGGCCACCTCTGGAATCAGTGAGATGAGGCATATGGGCAATGATGTTAACTTATACTGGGAAGTATGGTCAAGGATACTGACATCCTGGAAGGAGTCACATCTCCATGAGGACCAAAAGATGGAAGAAGTATGAGAAGAAGTTGGCTAGAGCAGGACTTCTTAAACTTTTTTCACTGGTGACCCCTTTTCATCCAAGATATTTTTACATTACTCCAGGTATGTAGGCATATAAAATAGGTATACAAATCAAACATTTACTGATGATAAATGATAAAGAAATTTATTTTAAAACAATTCTTTGGTACACATAACTATCATTTATTAAAGATGAAAGCAAATTTGCATATCAAGATGAATATACAATATTTTTTTATTTTTGCATAATGAGTTAAACCCTGGCAGAATATTTGATACTTTTTACTGTTGCCAAATTTTTCGTAATCACTACATTCCTTTATGTGACTCCACAGTGTAAGAAGCTTTGCTCTAAAGCACTCCTTCAATGAATGTTGAAGTCCTTGTGACATCATGTTCTCAGCTGAAAGGGACCTTAGAAGTCATGGAGGCCAATTCTTTCATTTTTCAGGAGGAGAGACTGAAGAGTGGAGATGGGAAGAGATGTAATTTGCTCAGGATAATAAGTAGAGGAATCAGGATTTGAACCCAGGTCTTCTGATTTCAAATCCATTGATCTTTCCATGGCATGATTTCACCTTCAATTTGGGCATTAATAGCCTCAAAATCAAGAGCCATTAACTCTCCAAGCTATCAATTTTAAGCCTTTTTATAAATAATAGTAGAAAGTAAGCTCCTGTCTCTTCTATAACTGTTCATCTGTTTGTCTCTTACTTTCTGTTCTTCTCTGCCTCTGCTGCTCTCTATCTTTCTTCACCCTATCAAACAGACTACAGTTCAGCAGAGCTGGTCTGTATTCTAGGCAAGTGGGGGAAGAAACTCTGTTCAGGCACAGTTTTTCCCCATAGGAAGAAATTGAGGGCAATTCATGGATTCAGAAGCACATGTTGTGGCCTATGTGAGATTGTAACCCAAAAGAACACCTCCAAAGACATCTTAAGATCAACAGATTATAGCACCTACAACCTTGATAAATTGTATGCAGATAAAATGCACATGGCAGATTCAGGCATATTCATGGCACTTCAGTTCTCAAGGGGAGCTCAAATATAGTCCCACATGACGGAGGCTTCATTTGAATTCCTCAGGCAGCCCATCGCCAGAATCTAGCTTTCTAGACAGAAAAGAGAGATTTCCTGGAAACACTAGCTTTGGGAATTGCAGTGGGGATGGCCTCAATTTTGAGTGTTCCCAAGTGTGATTGTTTGGGGAACAATTTTTTTTATTAAAGCTTTTTATTTGCAAAACATATGTATGCGTAATTCTTCAACATTGACCCTTACAAAGCTTTCCGTTACAAATTTTCCCCCCTAGCCCCCACCCCTCCCCTAGATGGCAGGAAATCCACTACATGTTAATTATGTTAAAATACTTAAGAAATCGAATATATGTATACGTATTTCCACAATTATCATTGTTGTGCAAGAAAAATTGTATCTACAAGAAAGAAAAATCAGAGAAAGGAAACACAATGCAAGCAAACATCGATAGATAGCATGAAAATGTTATGTTGTGCTCCAAATTTCATATCCCTCTCTCTGGGTGTATATGGCTTTCTTCACTGAACAATTGGAACTGGTTTGAAACATTTCATTGTTGAAGAGAGCCATGTCCATCAGAATTGATCATCATACAGGCTAGTTGTTGCTGTGTATAATGATCTCCTGGTTCTGCTCATTTCACTCAGCATCAGTTCATGCAAGTCTCTCCAGGCCTCTCTGAAATCGTTCTGCTGGTCGTTTCTTACAGAGCAATAATATTCCATAACATTCATATACCATGATTTATTCAGCCATTCTCCAATTGATGGGCATCCTTTCAGTTTCCAGTTTCTAGCCACTACAAAAAGGGCTGCCACAAACATTTTTGCACATGTGGGACCCTTTCCTTCCTTTAAGATCTCTTTGGGATATAGGCCCAATAGAAACACTGCTGGGTCAAAGGATATGCACAATTTGATAACTTTTTGAGCATAGTTCCAAATTGCTCTCCAGAATGGCTGGATCCGTTCACAGTTCCATCAACAATGTATCAGTGTCCCAGTTTTCCCACATCCCCGCCAACATTCGTCATTATCATTTCCTGTCATTTTAGCCAATCTGACAGGTGTGTAATGGTATCTCAGAGTTGTCTTAATTTGCATTTCTCTGATCAATAGTGATTTGGAGCACCTTTTCATATGACTAGAAATAGTTTTAATTTCATCATCTGAAAATTGTCTGTTCATATCCTTTGACCATTTATCGATTGGAGAATGGCTTGAATTCTTATAAATATGTGACAATTCTCTATATATTTTAGAAATGAGGCCTTTATCAGAACCCTTAAATGTAAAAATGATTTCCCAATTTATTGCTTCCCCCCTAATCTTGTCTGCATTAGTTTTGTTTGTACAAAAACTTTTTAAATTAATATAGTCAAAATTATCTATCTGGTGTTCAATTAAGAGTTCCAGATCTTCTTTGGACATAGATTTATTCCATCTCCACAGGTTTGAGAGGTAAACTATACTATGTTCCTCTAATTTGCTTTTAATATCACTCTTTATATCCAAATCATGAATCCATTTAGATCTTATCTTAGTATGTAGTGTTAGGTGTGGGTCAAGCCCTAATTTCTTCCACACTAGTTTGGGGAAGAAATTTTTTAAAGAGAAGAAGGAATTTCCCAAATTCTCTTGAGAAAGTATAAGATGTGTAGTTACTGTGCTACTTGGCAATTAAAACAAATGAGGTCCTTGGATAGAGTAAATCTAATGGAAAGAGACTTCAAGTCCAAAGATGAGTGGAGCACTATGAGTGTTGGGAGGATCATGTGGAATTGTGGAAAAGAGTTCTCCAGAATTTCAGAGGGTTGCTTCAAGTTCAGTCCTCTTCCAAGGAAAGTTGATGGATTATTTTGAGAGCTTTCTGTGTTTTTATATTGACTTCTGGGATTCTCTGAGTTCCCAGCACTTTTGATGGGGCAGAACAGATCTCTCCTGCCAATCTTTTGAGTTATCTTAGGATAGCCCAACCTTTTGTTGGCTCTGTCACTTTAGAATTCAATTTGAAATGTTATTTTAAGTTGTTTGGAGAGGAATGTAAAGAGGGTTTGGCTGGATTGCTGCCTCTACTCCATTACCTTGAGTTTACTATGGACCAGAATAAAGTTTGCCTTGTACCTAATATACATTTATTGTTTGAGACTGAGAATTTTTACATGTTTTATGGATCCCTTTGACACACATTTGGGAAAATCAAGGTTTTGATCTGTAGCATGAGTGACAGGGAAATTTTCTTGTAGCAACTCTACATTGAGATAGAGTCAAAGACAGTAACTGGTGCTCATGGTGGTCATCCTCTAGGATTGGAGAGGGTTCACATGAACCCAGAGTCTTTGAAGGGTCCAGAATTACATTCTATATTTTCCTATCTGGGTAGAAATTGTTCTGCTCTACTTCAAATTTAGAAGGATATAAATCACTCCTCAATTGATAAATGGTCAAAGGATATGAACAGACAATTTTCAGATGATGAAATTAAAGCCATTTTATATGGAAAAAATGCTCTGTCACTATTGATTAGAGAAATGCAAATTAAAACAACTCTGAGGTACCACCTCACACCTTTCAGATTGTCTAGAATGACAGGAAAAGATAATGATAGATGGTGGAAGGGATTGGAAAAACTAGTACACTATTGTATTGTTGGTGGAGTTGTGAACTGCTCCAATCATTTTGAAGAGCAATCTGGAACTATGCCCAAAGGGCTATAAAACTATGTGCACCCTTTGATCTAGCAGTGCTATTACTGGATCTGTGTCCCAAGAAAATCATAAAGAAGGAAAAAAGGACCCACATGTGCAAAAATGTTGGTAGCAGCTCTTTTTGTGGTAGCAAAGAATTGGAAAAGGAGTGGCTGCCCATCAATTGGGAAATGCCTGAACAAATTATAGTACAAGAATGTAGTGGAATATTACTGGGTTTTTTTTAAACATGTTAAAATATATGTTAAATACAATATGTATAAACATATTTATACAATTCTCTTGCTGCACAAGAAAAATCAGATAAAAAAAGAAAGTAAATGAGTAAGAAAATAAAATGCAAGCCAACAAAAACAAGAAGAGTGAAAATGTTATGTTGTGATCCACATTCCTTTTCCACAGACTCCTCTTTGGGTGTAGATGGCTCTCTTCATCACAAGATCATTGGAACTGGTTTGAAACATTTCATTGTTGAAGAGAGCCATGTCCATCAGAATTAATCATTGTATAATCTTGCTGTTGCTGTGTACAATGATCTCCTGGTTCTGCTCATTTCACTCAGCGTCAATTCATGTAAGTCTCTCCAGGCCTCTCTGAAATCATCCTCCTGATCATTTCTTATAGAACAGGAATATTAGTGTTCTATAAAAATGATGAAAAACTGATTTTAGAAAGATCTGGAAAGATTGACATGAACTGATGCTGAGCGAAACAAGCAGAACCAGAAATACATTGTACACAATAACAGCAAGAATGTGCAATGATCAACTATGAAAGGTTTGGTTCTTCTCAGAGATTCAGTGATCCAAAGCAAACTCAATAGACTCTGGGCAGAAAAATACCATTTGCATCCAGAAAAAGAAGTAAGGAAACATAATGTAAATCAACACATGCTATGTTCACTTCTTTTTTCTGTTTTTTTTTAATCTCTTCCATGGTTTTTCCCTTTTGCTCTGATTTTTCTCTCCTAACATGATTCATAAAGCAATGTGTATTAAAAATGAATAAACTTAACTACAAAAAAATTGTTCTACCAAAGTAGGCTGTAAGGTCCTGGAGGGCAGGGACTGTTTCATTTTTGTACTTGGGTCTTAAGAATCTTGTCCTGAACATTGAAGGAACTTAATAAATTTCTGTTACATTGAATTATTTTTAATAATTATCATAATTAAGTTTTAATTTTATGGTTTTATGAAGTTGGGATTTCATTCAGGAGGCAACAGAGAACCATTGAAGGTTTTTGAGCAGGGAAGTCATGCTGCATGTTTAAAAAATGAAAGAAAAAATTAATCAGGGGCTCTCTTAGGGAAAGACATCTTTATCTGACCAGAAACTCTCTTAAAGCAGGGTTATTTGTCCTTTTGAGACCTTAATGATGGGTCTAAGGCTATGAAATAGACTGTTCTGAGGATGGATGGTTATTGAAATCCTACCTCTCTTTCCCTGAGTTAATAGGTGTGCCAGTGATAGACCCTCCTACTGGTTCTGGGCCACCAGCTCTGAGTCAGCATTCTCTTGGTCTTCCAGACACCAACACATTCCAAATGACCTTATTTGAACTGGTAGTGTTTGTGTTCAGAATGTTTGCTCAGTAAACAACATGTGGTGGAGCTGGGCCAAAGATAATAAAGATAAGAAGATAAAATTTTTGTACCACCCTTCCTCCTTCCTTTCATTGCTTTTGTCCCGTGATCTAGGACCCTCTGCTCCAGCATCCCTCAGCCTACCCTCCTCAACAACACAAGGCAGCAATATACCTTGCCTTCTACTGTTCAGAATCCCCTCTCTTCGTTAAAAGCTTGCTCAGGGCCCCTCTGCTGGGAAGTATTCTTTCACTGCTCTTAGTTCTCTCCTACGTTTATGGGATCACAATTTTAGAACCATATTTCAGTGCATTCTTCATTGCAATCAAAATGGCCTATGATTGTTCCTTGAACTTGGCATTTCATTTCCTCCTTTTGCACTGAAGGCTTCCCATGTCTGGAAGGCAGGGCTCTTCACTTTTAACTCAGAATTTGTTCCTCATTTTCCGTCAAAGAATGGCTCAAGTGCTACCTTCTACCTGGTATATTTCCAGATCACTACAATTCCTACTGTCTGTCTACAGTATTGTATAAGGCATGTGCGCTGATAGACCAGTTCCATGTCCTGTCTATCCAAATGTCTGTCATTGACTAGACATTAGTTATTCTTCACCTTCTTGTTTTTTTTTTAAACTCTGGCCAAAGTCTTTGTTATAGATGGAGATTTTATTTAAACAGGAGCAAATATGAGCATCTAGAAGACTTTCATCATCATCTCTGGGATACTTCTTCCATTAGAGCTCCATGGAAGGCAAGAGTGGAGAAAGATTCCATTGGTGAGAATACTTCTCCTGGCTTTGTTTATTCATAACCAGAAGGTCACTGGACCAAGAGATTTTTCCTGATGAATTATTAAATGCATCTTGCTTGAATTAAAAACATGGAGGTGGAGATGTAGGACCAGAGGAGAGCCTTCCAGGCAGCAGGTGATTGGAATAACTCAAATGCTTTTTTTTTGCTGAGAATAAGCCCAATGGGTCCTGGGATTACCTGTAGCTCAACATTAGTGGTATGTCTATTTTTATGGGATAATCTTTTAAGGACCATGCATTAAACCCAAATCACTTCAGCTCTCATTGATTAAGCAACTGTAGGTCTTAGCCCAACCCTGACTTGGTCATTGTTTGGACTCTGATGGCTCAGAGTATAAATGGCAATAGTTTCTGTTTTGGCCAGAAAGCCAAAGGATCTTTCCCTTCCAGACTGAATTTTTTTTCTGATTAGTAAAAGCCATTCTTTGCCCCATTCTGGCCTAGCTTTAATCACTAAATGAGTCTTGCTTCAGACAAACTGAGACCTGTTAGAGATGTTAGTTTAAAAAGGTCAGGGTCCCCTACTGCATCAGAGGCTATCTTCATTTTTCCTGATCTTGCCACTGGATTCAGATAACTTTGGAGGAGACAGTAAGATTGATTTGCACAGCCCTGCCTCCCTTAAATCCAATTCACTTGCAGTCAAGATATCACCCTCTCATTGCCATTGGTCTTCTTCAAGAATGAAGGACGAACAACAGCCAACATAATCAATTAATACCCATGCCCTCTGTCTATATAATCTCCTTCTAAATTCCCTAATAATGATAAGGTTCTTAGGAGCTACATATATCATCTTCCCAAATAGAAATGTAAATAGTTTAACTTTATTGAGTCTCTTGTGGTTACTCTTTCAAGCTTATCTTTTTACGCTTCTTATGTTTGAATATAAGATTTTCTACTCAGTTCTTGTATTTTTTATCAAGAATGCTTGAAAGTTCTCTATTTCAGAAGCAGGTAGGTGGTACAGTGACTGGTAGAGCACCAGCTCTGAAGTCAGGAGGACCTGAGTTCAAATCTGGCCTCAGACACTAAACACGTCCTAGCTCTGTGACCCTGGGCAAATCACTTAACCCCAATTGCCTCAAAAAAAAAATAAAGTTCTCTATTTCATCAAATATTCATTTTCCCCCTGAAAGAATATACTCAGTTTTACTTCATCGGTTATATACTTGATTGTAATCTATCTTCTTTGCCTTCCAGAACATATTCCAAAACTTTTGCTTCTTTAAAAATGGAAGCTGTGAAGTATTGGGTGATTCTGACCATGGTTCCAAAGTATTTAAATTGTTTTTTTCTAATTGCATATAATATTTTCTCCTTGACATGGGAGCTCTGGAATTTCTTGGGAGTTTTCATTTTGGGATCTCTTTCAGGAAGTAATAATTGGATTCTTTCAATTTCTACTTTACTCTCTGATTCTAGAGTATCAGGGTGATTTTCCTTGATAATTTCTTGAAATATGATATCTAAATTCTTTTTTTATTATGACTTTCAGGTAGTTCAGTAATTCTTAATTTAACTCTTCTTGATCTATTTTCCAAGTCAGTTGTTTTTCCAATGAGATATTTCACATTTTCTTCTATTTTTTTCTTCTTTTTGACTTTGTTTTTATTGTTTCTTGAAGTCTCCTGGAGTCATTAGCTTCCACTTGCCCAATTCTGATTTTTAAGGAATTATTTCCTTTTGTGAATTTTGGTACTTCCTTCTTCATTTGACCTGTTATGCTTTCCCCCTCTCTTAGGCTTCCTCCTTTCCAAATATTTTTATTTTATTTTATTTTTCTGAGGCAATTGGGGTTAAGTGACTTGTCCAGGGTCACACAACTAGGAAGTGTTAAGTGTTTTGAGACCAGATTTGAACTCCGATCCTCCTGATTCAGGGCTGATGTTCTTCTCATTTGACCACAAGCACAAGAGCTCTTCTTTACCTTAGAACTGTGATGAGGATCCCTGCTCCCTTGTGACCAACCACAAGTGCTCCTCTCTGCACTGGAACTGTGACTCAGAACTGAACATGGGCAACAAAGTTGTCAGTCAGGATCAATTGCACCTAATATCGACAAAGGGTTCCCTTTAATGTCTTTATAACCAATTGTCTGACCCTTTTACTGTATCTGGATTGAACACTCCCGAAATTACTGTTTCCATTACCTATTGTCAAAGTCTTCCCCAAGGACCACCACTGCTGTTATTGCACTCTTAGTCCAGTGTCACTTGAAAAAGGAGGTACAAAAATTCACTGAAGAAAATAATTTCTCTCTTGTTGACCTTCTAAGTTGCCTTAATCTGAAAAAAATGTCTCCCTCTGACCTTTTGTTGACTCTTCGGTTCCAACATTTGATTTGAAATGTTATTTTAAAGTTGTTTAAAGGGGAATGTTGAAAAAATTCAACTGGGTAATGGCCTGTACTATTCCATCTTGACTCCACTCCACCTCTTTATTACTTCTTACAACACAATAGTTTCCATAACACTCATATTCTACAACTTGTTTAGGCATTCCAAAATTGATGGGCATTCCCTCAATTTCCAATTCTTTGCCCCACAAAAAAAGAGCTGTTATAAAAATGTTTGGACAAATGAGTTTTTTTCTCCTGATGTTTTTGAGATAGAGATCTAGTAGTAGTATTGCTGGATTAAATGATTATGTAAGGTTTCATGTTTCTTTGGGCATAGTTCCAAATTATTCTTTAAATTGGTTAGACCACCAAGAGTGCATTATTAATGTTCCTATTTTTCCATACCCCTCCAGAATTTGTTATTGTCCTTTTCCATCATGTTAATCAATCTAATAGGTATCAGGTAGCTTGTCAGAGTTGTTTTAATTTGTTCTCTATTTATGATTTAGATTTTTTTTTTGCTGAGACAATTCAGGTTAAGTGACTTGCCCAAGGTCACACAGCTAGGGAATGTTAAGTGTCTGAGACCAGATTTGAACTCAGGTCCTCCTGACTTCAGGGCTGGTGCTCCATCCACTGCACCACCTAGCTGCCCCTTTAGAGTATTTTTAACATAACTACTGGTAATTTTGATTTCTTCTTTTGAAAACTCCTGTTCATATCCTTTAATCATTTAACCTTTGGGGAATAGCTCCTATTTTAATAAATTTGTCTCAGATTTATATATATGTATATATATATGTATTTGAGAAATTAAGACTTTATCAGAGAAGACTATTGCAAAATTTTCATCATGAACTCTTCCCTTATCCAAAGATCTGATGGGTAATTTTTTCCATGACCCCATAATATGCCTGTGGTATCACCATTTATGTTAAAATCACATCTTGGTATTTAATGCCATGTTTAATTTCTGCATACTACTTTCCAGAAGTTTTTCATTGAAAAATGGGTTCCTGTGTGAAAAGTGTTTTGTAATTTTCATACATTTCCTAGGTATGTCTTGACATGTAGATTCCCAGTATTTTATATTATCTACAGTTATTTTCAATGAAATTTCTCTTTTTATCTGTTCCTGTTGGATTTTGTTCTTGGTATATATAAATGCTAATGATTTGTGTGGGTTTGTTTTATATCCTGCAACTTTGCTAAAGTTGTTTATTGTTTCACTAGATTTTTAGTTGACTCTGTGGGGTTATTTAAATATACCATCATATCATCTGTAAAGAGTGATAGTTTTGTTTCCTCATTACCTATTCTAATATCTTCAATTTCTTTTTCTTACATTGCTATAGTTAGCATTTCTAGTACAATACTGTGTATTAATGATGATAATGGACAGCCTTGCTCCCTTTTTCTCCTCTCTACCCCCATCAATCTTATTAAATAGACATCTAATTTGTCCCTTTTAGTTTTTAGCTCCCTTTGTTTTTAGCTAGATACACCTTATAATTTTAAGAAAAGTTCTATTTATTCCTATGCTTTTTAGTGTTTTTAATAGGAATAGATAGCTCCTCTCTTTGAGGAGAGGAGAGTGGCTTTTGTCCCTGACTTTGTTTCCTTTCCTAAAAAGAATTAAAGCTTCCCTTGGAAAAGATTGGGAAGGCTAAAGATGGATATTCTGCCCTTCTTTGAACCACACAACAGCCTCTTGCACTCACAAGTCTTGTTATTCTGTCTGTAGTCCAAGAACATTCTGTGAATTCCTTTTTTCTAATTAAAGTTTTTTTTTTAATTTTCAAAACATATGCATGGATAATTTTTCAACACTAACCCTTGCAAAGCCTTGTGTTCCAATTTTCCTTCCCCTTCTCCAACTCCTTCCCCTAGATGGCAAGTAATCCAATATATGTTAACACCGTGGAAATATATGCTAAATCCAATATATGCACACATATTTATACAATTATCTTGCTGCACAAGAAAAATCAAATGAAAAGGGAAAAATGAGAAAGAAAATAAAATGCAAATAAACAACAAAAGAATTGGGATCCATACTCAGTTCCCACAGTCCTCTCTCCAGGTATAGGTGACTCTCTTCATTACAGGATCATTGGAATTGGTCTGAATCATCTTATTATTGAGGAAAGCCACACTATGACTTTCTTATATCACAAATTAGTTTACTCAGTTTTTTTTCCAGATTAAGAGGGTATTGGAATAGAAGGACATTGGATCTGCCAGTATCTAGAAATCTCTAGCTTTTCCTTCCTTCTCCATCCCTTGGGCATCTGCCTTGATGCTGTGACTTACCTATGTCAAACTCTGGCTGTCAAATTAGCCCCTCCTCCCCTCAGCTAAGAGAAAGGACTCAAACCATGGAGAGGAGAGTCTGTAGACTGAGTACACAAGCAGGAGAGGTGCTCAGGGTGTGGAATGGGGAGCAGCCTACCAAGCAGTGACAGAGTAAACTCTGTGGAGAATAATTGCCATGGAAGCCAGATGGGATTATAGTGATGAAGTAGATGGATTAGGGTTATGAGATTCAACTAAGAGAAGCCTGTTTTTGCCAAACTCACTCAATGACTCAGGCCCAAGGCTAGTGATTTCTCATTCCTATCCATCTTTTCCTCCCCCCCCACCTGCTTCTCTCTTCTCAGGAGTGTGTGTATATGTATGTTTCTAAAAAACTATCTATATTCCTTTAAGATGTATTTACCTCTCTTTAAAGGCAATTTTTAAGAGATGTGGCTAATAATTATGTCATAGATCTGTGAGTTTCATTGCTGAAATGCAGCAGAGAAAGATACTGGGGGTGAGCTACAGGGAGAAAAGAGAGAAATATTATTTTTTCCAATTGTGACACATCTTTACCAGAGCAGATTTCCTGCCTGGGGCCTCAGAGCTATAAATGGAGAATTCTTGATTTAGTGTTTCTAATACAGCTCCTGACACTTAATAGTAGGCATCTAATTAACACTTGTGGATTGACGGATTCTTGAACTGGCTAGGAAGCACAGTGGAGAAGTTAGTCTGATGGCAATCCATATCATGGAATGTGGCTTTTTCCTGAGGGAGCCAAAGTGAGAAGGAACTCCAGGCAGTTACCTGAGGTTCCAAAAAACATGATTTGCTGGCATGTGGTGCTGATAAAACCTGATGGAGAGGTGGCCTGAAGCTGGCTCAAACCTGCTCGATGTTTATCAGCAAAAGCATTTACATCTTGGAAATAGGGAAACATTATAAATTTGGTATTGATTCATTGCTTCATTGATTGTCTAGACTTAAGAAAGTAATGGGCAAGAAAATAATGCAGTTTAAGCTTAAAAGTGTGTCATGGTCCCTTTCCCCACCCTCTGAGAGCTGAGAGTTGTTATACATTTACCAATTTACCCCTTCATGACAGCAGGATGGTTCAATGTTCCTGTTGATATTTAAGGAATAGATCCATCTAGCTTCTCATTTTTGATACACTGGCTAGACCTTTATAAGCAGAATTTTAGAAAGAATTCGATAGATTTAAGAAAATGATGGTCATGCTTGTATTGAATATAGTGGGTAACAGAGGAGTTGAAAGTGACATCTAGGTTGTGACTGGGTTACTGGAAGGATGGTGGTACCTTCAACAATAATAGCAAAGTTTGGGAAGGGGAGTGTCCTTTTTTTGGGGGGGGAAGGAAATGAACTTAATTTTGAAGGTGCTGAGTTTAAGATATCTAATGGGACATCCGGATGAAGTTATCCAAAATGTAGAGGGAGATGAGAAATTGAAAGTCAGCAGAGAAGTTGGAGCAGATAGATTGGAGAATCATTAGCATCGAGTTGGTAATTAAATCCATAAGAGCTGATGAGATTACCATGAAATATAAATAGTAGAAGAGAAGAGGCCCAAGGACAGAACCCTATTAACAACCCATAATTAATGGGTGTGATCTGAATGAAGATCCAGGAAGACCCATAGAAAAACACAGAGAACCAGGAAAAAATCAACAGCATGAAAGCCTAGAGAGAAGAGATTATATAAGAGAAAATAAAAGGTGATTCAGTGTCAAAGGCAGCAGAGATGTCAAGAAGGAGTAAGATGAAAAGGGCCATTGGATTTGGCAATGAAGAGGTCATTGGCAATTTGGAAGAGAGGAACTTTGGTGGAATGAAGATGTTGGAAGCCAGATTTCAGAGAGTTAAGAAGAGAATAAAAGAAAAGGAAATGGAGGTACTTACTGGAGACAACCTTCTCAAAAAACTTAGCCGCAGTTACAACATAGCATTTTCCTCTTTTTGTTATGGTTTGCTTGGATTTTCTTTTCTTTCTCATTTTTTTAATCTGATTTTATTTTGTACAGCAAGATAATTGTGTAAATATGTATGCCTATTTTGGATTTACATATATTGGGTTATATGCCATCTAGGGGTGGGGAGAAGGAGGGAAATTGAAGCACAAGTTTTTTCAAGGGTCAATGTTGAAAAAATTATCCTTGCATATGTTTTGAAAATAAAAAAAAACCTTTAATTAATTAAAAAAAAGAAATTTAGCCACAAAGGCTAAAAAATAGGAGAAAATAGTTAGCAGGGATGGATCAAGCAAAGGGGTTAGGGATAGGGGACAGGGAAGGCATGAACATGTTTGCAGACAGAAAAGCAACCAGTAGACAGGGGGAGATGGACAATAAGTAAGAAAGTGAAGATCTTCAGAGAACAGTGCAACTTCTGGGAGATTTTGTCTTTGCCTTGTGTTTGTTATGATGAAATAATTGTACACCATGCTCAATTTGTCCAGCCTGGGCCTAATCAACACTGCAGTGAGTCCTGGATGCAAATACTCTAGTTGTCCCTCAAATATACTTCACTTCTCTATTACCAGTATCAACCCAGGAATTTTGACCAAAACATAAGAACAGGGAAAGGAAATCCATTATATCACCACTTTTGTGAGCCCTCACTCTTCCCTGCCTTCCCTTCCCTCTTTTTTCCTCTGGGATTGATCATCAAATACACATCATATGCTCTACTAGGAAGGGTGGAATCTGAGCTTCTTAGTATAATCCCTGACCACAATTGCTCTGGTCCTGGTTCCTGTCTTCTTGGTGTTCTACCTATCTAAGTTGTCCTCTGGTGATGGTCTTATTCTGTTGTTAAATTATCCTATATAGTAAGTGAGGGTCCTTTCCCTGGAAATTACATTGTAGACAGTTTCCTTTTCTTATCTACACCATTGTTGGTCCCATCCATGGGGACTGTAATTCAAGACAGTCAGATACCACCCAGATGGGTGATTTGCCATATCACAAGAATCATGCATATAACCTTGAAATGGGAACTTATGGGGAGAAGCAGAAAGGTGCCTAAGAGGGGCTATCAGGAACAGCCTATGAGAAAGATCAACAATGATAATCAGGCCCTAAAGGAGAAAAGAGGGAAGGAGGAAAGAAGGGAGAGGAGGGAGAGAAAGAGAGAGAGGAGAAGGAAGAGGAGGAGGAGAGAGAGGGAGAGGGAAAGGGAGAAGGAGAGGAGGGAATGAGAGAGATAAAGACAGGGAGACACCATTCTGGAGAGCAATTTGGAGCTATGCTCAAAAAGTTATCAAACTGTGCATACCCTTTGACCCAGCAGTGTTTCTACTGGGCTTATATCCCAAAGAAATCATAAAAGAAGGAAAGGGCCCCACATGTGCAAGAATGTTTGTGGCAGCTCTTTTTGTAGTGGCTAGAAACTGGAAACTGAATGGATGCCCATCAGTTGGAGAGTGGCTGAATAAATTATGGTATATGAATGTTATGGAATATTATTGTTCTGTGAGAAACGACCAGCAGGATGATTTCAGAGAGGCCCGGAGAGACTTTCAAGAACTGATGCTGAGTGAAGTGAGCAGAACCAGGAGATCATTATTCACAGCAACAACAAGATTATATGAGGATCAATTCTGATGGACATGACTCTCTTCAACAATGAAATGCTTCAAACCAGTTCCAGTTGTTCAGTAAAGAAGGCCATATACACCCAGAGAGAGGGATATGAGATACGGACTACAACATATCATTTTCATGCTCTCTGTCAATGTTTGCTTGCATTGTATTTCCTTTGAATATATATTCGATTTCTTAAGTATTTTAACATAATTAACATGTAGTGGATTTCCTGCCATCTAGGGGAGGGGTGGGGAATAGGGGGGAAAATTTGTAACAGAAAGCTTTGTAAGGGTTAATGTTGAAGAATTACCCATACATATGTTTTGCAAATAAAAAGTATTAATAAAAAAAGACAGGGAGACAGAGAGACAGACACACAAAGAGAGAGGGAAACAAAGAGAGAGAGAGAGAGAGAAAGATGAGAGAGAGAGAGAGAGAGGGACAGAGAGAGAGAGAGAGAGAGAGAGAGAGAGAGAGAGAGAGAGAGAGAGAGAGAGAGAGAGAGAGAGAAGGATCAAGAGAGTACCCAGTTTTTTATCCTGGATCACTAGTTTAGGGAAGGAAATAGGTAAATTTGGGGAGAGATGTGTGTAGAGAAAACCAAAGTTCAGTTTTGGATATGTTGAGTTTGAGATATCAATACATATACAGAAATTCTTAAGGCACTTAACAGTTTGGGACTGAAATTCAGAAGGGAGTCTGGGGATTGATGTATGGTTTTGGGAGTCTTTGGTAGAGATGATAATTAAATCCATGGGAGCTGGTGAGATCACCAAGAGAGTTTAGGGAGCAAGACTAGAAAAGGTCCCAGGACAGAGGCTTGGGGACACCACACAATGGACAGGAGATAAAATTCCCCTTTGGAGAAAAGGATTGAAAAGGAGTTTCTGATGGGTTATAAGAAAACTAGTAATGAACACTGTGAAATAAGTCAAGGAAAGAGATAATATTCACTAGGAGGAGGTGTTAATATCAAAAGTATAGAGAGGTTGAGCACAATGAGGATTGGGAGGAAGCTAGTGGATTTAGTAGTTGACATTATACAATGTCAATTGTACAATGATCCTTGACTACTATGAAGAACTTATGATGAAAAATGCTATCACATCCAGAGAAAGAACTGAATGTGTCTGAATACAAATTGAAGCATATTCTTTTTTAAACTTTATTTTTCTTGCAGGTTTTTCTAGAGGAGGGAAGATTTAAATTTTCTTTGACAACATGACTTTTATGGAAATGTTTTGCATAACTTCACATGCACCTTCTTAAATAGGGTGGGTTTGGGAAGGAAGGGAAAGAATCTGGAACTAAAAGGTTTTTTTTAACTATTATTAATTTATTATTATTTTTTTTTGCTGAGGCAATGGGGGTTAATTGACTTGTCCAGGGTCACACAGCTAGGAAATGTTAAGTGACTGAGGCCAGATTTGAACTCAGGTCCTCCTGACTTCAGGGTTGGTGCTCTATCCACTACACCAACTGGTTGTCCCTGGAACTAAAAGTTTTAAAAAACAAATATAAAAATTGTTTTATATGTAACCCGGGAAAATAAAAAATATTAAAGAAATAAAATTTTAAAGAGAGAGGAGAAATATGACTAGCCACAAAAAGGTACTAGTTAGATAAAAGATAGGAAGACAAAAAGAAGAAATGACTGAGTCCCATAAAAGCTGAAAGGGGTTGGGATAGATAACAGAAGTGGAGAAATTGATTTTGGAAATTTACCAGCTCTTTCTCAGAGACTGGAGCAAAAGTAGAGAGAACAAATGGTTATATTCTCTTGGGGTTTATTGGCTTCTTTGGGGGGGGGCATATTTCTTTTGGAATCAGTTCTGGATTTCTGGGCAGTTCACCAAAGAAGAGAACAAAGTTCTCTCTCAGAATCTTTCCTCCCCATAGTTTGTATTGTGAGCTAGTTCTGGGATCCAGTTGGAGATAATCCCGCTTCCCCGGGTGTGGCCAAGGGATAGAGAGTCCTGGAGCTGATCAGCTGTGGCATATAAGAGGAAGGCTATCGGTGATAGGGCAGTACCTGTATCCAGAACTGAGCTCTTCATGTTTTTGTGGCTCTCCTCATGGCTCCCTGTGAGCCTCCCCACACTGTGGCTGTGGGCAGTTTCCCTGATCCTGACCCTGGGCTTGTTACAACTGACCCGGCTCCTGAATAGAAGGCAGAAGCTCTTCCAAGCCTTGAAGAGCTTTCCTGGGCCACCCACCCACTGGCTCTTTGGACATGCCATGGAGGTAGGTCCAGACTCTAGTCCAGGGGCAAAGGCAAGAAGGATGGATTTTAAGAGATGGAAGAAAGGCATACTGAGAGAGAGAAAGGAAAGGAGAGAGGGAAAGGAGGAAGAAAGATAAGAGGAGGGGATGATGATAAATGAAGGCAGAAAATGAATTATAAGATCTCCACAGTCCTTTTCCTGTTAACCCAGCTCTCACTGTTAGGACATCTCCTGATGTCTAGATGGAATCTGCTTGTCTGCAAGAAGGACTTGTTCCCACTCCCAATTTTTTTTTCCAATTCTGCCCTTGGGAAGAGAGAGGAGAGAAAGAGTGGGATGATGTGTGCCCACACATTGGCCCTTTAGATAAGCTGGAGCTAGAGCAAGAGCTCAGGATGAAGGGAAATAAAGGGAGGGCAAAGGAAAAGAAAGAGTCCAACAATAATAGACAATGAGAGGGAGGAAAAGGAGGGTACCAAGGAAAAAGTAAACAGAGAGAGGACTGCAGAGAAAAGAAAATCTGAGAAGGAAAGAGGAAGAGGTGGGGGGAGGAAAGAAGGGAAGGAGAAAGAAAGAGGAGAAAATGAGGGGGAGAAGAGAGGAGGACATGGGGAGGAGAAGGAAAAGGGGAGGAAGAAGAGGGGATGTGGGAATAGGGAGAGGATGAGAAGGAAGAGGACTATTTGTTGTGTTGCTGAGAAATGGGGTTTAGGATTTTCTGTGCCAGTAAATCTGATGGCCTTTATTCAGTCCTCATCCTCCCTGATTCTGACAAGCTCCACCATCATCTGGATGTCTGCTGTTCTTTTCCTCTCTACTGGCTCTCCTACCTCTTTGCTGTTTTTCCTAAGTCCTCTTCATTGCATCAGTGTTCAAGTCGGGTTTGTTCTCTCAGAGGGATCTTCCCAGGTTTCTGTCCTGAGCCTTCTCTTCTGCTCTCTACATTCTCTCCCTTGGTAATCCCATCAGCTCCCATGGGTTTAACTATCATCTCCATTCCGATGGCTCTGAGAGCTGCATCTATCCATCCTGTTCCCACAGTTTTGTGACCTTTCTGTCAGGCCTTCCTGGAAGTCCTTATCTCCCCTTTCTTGAGCTCCCATGACGACCCCTTTAGGCAGGAGAAAGGCCAGCTTTCTGCTGGGCACCTTAGAGAGTTGCAAAATTCTCTTCCTCGGAGTATCTCATTTGTCTGCTTTAGACAAAGCCATTTGATGTTCCAACTGTTCCAAATGAGAAGTTCAAATCTTCTAACCTTTTGATGTTCATAAGGTTATTCTCTGGTTAGAAAGGAGAATAGGAGACATGAGCTCCTCTTTTCTTCCCCCTAGCAGCTTGTCTGAACCATTCTCCTTCATGTACAGGCTTGAATGCTAGAATTTGGAGTGCCTTGCTCCAATATAAGCCTAGGACATGGGCATGACTTTATGAATCTCTTTAACCAATCCCTATACATTTCCTATAAAAGAATAATTTCATTTACTTCTATTCAAATCGATGAACTTGTTTCCTTTGCGTATCAATGCCCCTTTACAGAGACATATACCAGGCTTCATCCCAGGCCCCCTTTTCTTCTTTCTCTCTCTACTCTCTTATTTAGTTGCCTAATGAAATTTTATGGGTTCACTCTTATTTTGATGCCCCTGACAGACTGACTAATTGAAGTTTTCACACATTTTAATCCATCCCTGACACAACTCCCAGAACCAGCTTCTTAAGGTACAGCTCTAATCATGTTGCTATTTTGCCTCCAAATTGTGAATGCTTCCCATTGTCCACAAATAACAAAGAAATGACTTCGGTTGGCACTTAAGGGGGCACTAATCCCCAGCTGGCTTTCAATTACCCTTCTAGCCTTATTTCATACTACTCCCCTTCCTGTACTCTTTGTTATTGCCATACTCAATCTCTAGACATTGCCTGAATTTAAAGTCTTTTCTCCCATTTCCAAGAATTTGCAGAAGCCATCTCTCCTGCTTGGGAAGAACTTCCTCAGTTTTCCTCTTTCATTTCTTTCTCCAAGCCTCAGCTCAGAAGTTCCCTTCTCAGTGAAGCATTTTCTAGATTTCCTCTGCTTCACATTTGTTCATACTTTCTCTTTCCTTACTCTAAAGGATAGAGTGTTTTGATAGACATTCTTGGTTGTATCTGACTCTGTGATCCCATTTGGTATTTTCTTGGAAAAGATACTGGAGTAGTTTGCCATTTCTTTCTTCAATTCACTTTATACACAAGGAAATAAACAGTCACCCAGCTAACAGGCCTGGCATTCTCTCCATTGTGGCACCTATGCCCTAGACATTCTTAAAGCCTATGATAAATAGGTCTAATTTCCCCTTCTCCCCAATATTTTTACAACAAGCAGACATAACTACTGAGTAAAATCAGGATTCACACCTGTTTAAACCGCATGTCAAGTGTAACTGAAGGGGATTTGCCTCAAGAGCTTGTGAAGTAGTCAAAATACATGAGTAGAGTCAAAAATCCCCATGGGTGACATCCATCTGAATTCATCCTCTGTCATGACAACAAAGAAATGCTAAAAAAAAAAAAACCCGGCTAAGTTAGGGGCCTTGATAGAAACAGGAGTTTATGATGGCAATTCTGAAATATATCACTGCTTTAAGAAACTAGTATAAGGAATCCATATTTAATTATTAATGAAGATTAATTATACAAGGGAATATACAGAATGGGCGATGCAGCCCTGAGTAGTTAAGAAGAAAAATCCAAAGCAGATGCAAAGCCTAACAAGACATGACCTTGTGGCTAGAATTACACATAATATGTTTACTATTCTGCATTGACATACAAGAGACAAATTCCCACACAGACGTAAAAATCTGAAGAACTCAAACACTAGAGCAAATTGAAACTAGTCTATTATCAGACATTTGCTATAAAGTGCAATCTCCTTGATATGATATTCATTAAAGAAACTCATTAAGAGCAATGTTGTTAATAGGTGTTACCATGTCAGTATAATCAGACCCCATGAAAGAACTTTACCTCTAGTGAAGTCCATGTGTGGAGAGGGCTCTCTCCCTTCCTGTAGCATGAAGAGTATTACTATATGGTTCCAAGGAGGCAGAACAGACATTTTTAGCCTCTTTTCTTCCTACCCTTCTCCAATGAAGACTCATTCTTACCAGGAGGGAAAGCAGGAGGTGGGGATGGAGGTCACTCTCTCTCCTCAGAGTGACAAGGTACCTCTAGAAGTATAACTATTGTCATTATAGATGATCAGGTTTAATCTAATTTCTGATCACAGTGTCATTATTAATGAGGAAGGAGGGCCCAAAATTCTTTCTTTATAAAAGATCTGACCCTTTTCCCACCAAATGCCAGTTCTACAATGGACATATGGCAAATAACAAAGAAACCCATTTATCCAAATGGTAGCAAAACAAAAATTAAAACAGTGACTCAATAGGGGATGAGCTTACCTCTTCTTGTGCCTTTATCAATGACAAAAAATTATTTATTATTTTTTCATCGAACAATAGTCTTTCTATCTGAACCTTGCTGGAAAAAAGAAGGAGATTAAACAACAAAAACCACAATGATAATATTGGGATAATAATGCTAAGCAGTTTAGTGGTGCAGTGGATAGAGTTCTATACTAAGAATCAGGAAGACTTAAATTCATATCCTACCTACTAGCTCTGCGATCCTGGGACAACCACTTAACTTCTATTTATCTCAGTTTCCTTGGGGATAGGGCTGATAATAATAGTACTTACCTCCCAAGGTTATTATGAGGACAAAATGAAATGATATTTGGAAAGCACTTCACATACCTTGACAACTAGTTATTTGGCAAGTAGCTAGGTGATGTGGAGAAAGTGCTGTGACTGGAGTCAAGAAGACTATGCCAGTGTACTTCTCATGTCTCACAATCAATACCAATGAGAGTTAGTGTCCTTATATTGTTTCTTCTGATCTCTGTGTGAGTGCTTGCCTTGTGAAAAGTCTTTGTAAAATAGTCTTTTAGGCTAATATATGTCTGGCATTCAAACAACGTCACCAGACCACCGATGTCGTGTCTTATTTATCTAAGAATTCCACCTCCCATTCTATCTCTCTCTTTCCTTTTCTCCCTGTGCATCACTCTTTCTCATCACTATATTCTTTTCTTGGAGATCATCCCAATATAATTGCCTGATACCCAGTCCCTCTGTCTATGAAGATGCCCTATGACTTTCATAATGATAAAATTCTTAGGAGTTACATGTATCATCTTCTCATATAGAAATGTAAACAGTTTAACTCTATAGAGTCTCGTGATTTTACTTTCATTTTTACTTGTTATGCTTCCCTTGAATCTTCTGTTCAAATGTTAAATTTTCTATTCAGCTCTGGTCTTTTCATTAGGAATTCTTGGAAGGCTCTTATTTCATAAAATTTCCATTCCCCTTCCCCCTGAAAGAATAATACTGTTTTTCTGCATAGATTACTCTTAGATATAATCCTAAATCCTTTACCCTCTGGAATACATATTCTAATACCTCCGCTTCTTTAATGTGGAAGCTGTTCTAAATATTTTGTGATCCTGATACAACTTGACCTTAATGTTTAAATGTAACATTAATGAGTTACTTCTACAGCTATCTTATTTTCTTTTGACAACTCTTTTTCTTCCTCATTGAAATTGTATTTTTAGAATTCTGTTCTTGATTCCCTTCCTTCCTCCTTATAGGTTCCTTTCCATCTGTTTCTGTCCATGTCATCCTCTCTTTTGCTTCCCCCACTTAGTTTTCCTCTAAAATTCTTTCTCTCTCCATCTTTTCTCCCTTTCCCGATGGTCTCATCTCTTTCTCTCTACCTCATCTTTCCCATAACTCTCCCTATCATCTCTTTATCCTCTGTTTTCTATCTGTTCCCCTTCCTTTATTCTCTCATCTCATCCTCCCCACCACTTCTTATATACTTTTTATTTTTTCATCTCTTTTTCTTTCAAACTGAATTCAATTCAACTTACTGAAATGAATATTCCAAGGTACTAATAAAAAAATGATAGGTGTGATTTCTAATCATTGTCAGTTAAATCTAAGTGCAGAACATGAGGGGTATTGGAAAAAGATTAAATGTGCTCATCTTCAAAAAAAGTAAAGATAATGAAAAATTTTAACTATAGTGAGCTTAACTTTGATTTCTAGCAAAATTCTACAACATATCATTATAAAGATGGAATTATAGTGATGGCTGAAAAAGGAAGTAATGATCACAGAAAATCAACCTGGCCTATAGAAAAGATCATACCAAAATAATTTTATTTTCTTTTTTGATGAAATTATTTAACTAGTGGATACATTACTAAATTACTATAGGTCTAACTTCCTAGATTTTAGCATAGAATTTGATTAAGCATTTCATGCTATTTTCATTTTTTTCAGGTTTCTTTTTTATGTTCAAAATATATGCATAGATAGATTTTAACACTCACCTGTGAAAAACCTTGTGTTCCAAAATTTTTTTCTTCCTCCCTTCCCCCCACACCCTCCCCCAGATGGCAAGCAATTCAATATATGTTAAACTTCATGTTATTTTTATAAAAAAAGAGGGAGAGATATGAGTTGGACAATATGTGGATTCAGAAATGCCTAAATGGATGTATTTTAATTAATCATTAATGGCTCTATAGAAACTTATTGTCAATTTCCAGTGGAGTGCCCCATGTCTCTGTGCTCAGCTTCCTGCTGTCTAACATTTATATAAATGACTTGGATAAGGTATAATTATATCCTTTTTAAACATATCAATGATACAAAGCTAGAAAGGATTACACTGGATGACATATTACAGGCCCTAAAAGATTTTGACAATGTTAACATTGAACTAAATGATGAAATGCAACAAGAATGGATGGACAGTTATTTATTGTACCAAAAAATGAACACCACAAGTATAAGATTATAGGGATTAGGGGCTGACCAGATATCAGTTTGTCTGAAAAAGATCTGATAGTTTTAGTGGACTACAAAGCTTGATCTAAGTCAGCAAAGTCATATGGAAGTCAAAAATGTAATGTGATTCTTAGCTACATTAAGAAAAAAAAGAAATCTTAGAAATAAGGGATAAAGTTTCACTGTATCTTGTTCTGGTGAGACTAGATTTGGAATATTATATTCAGTCCTGCCTTCTAGAAAAAAAGGTACTGCCTTCTAGAAAAGATATTGATGAGCTGGTTAAGTGTTCAAAGAAAACCAATTAGATGAGTGAAAGGTCTTATATCCATACCTTGAGGAAAGGAGTGAGGGATATTCAGCCTGGAAAGAAAAGGTACAGGAGAATAGCTATCATCACATAATTGAAAAGCTGTCATGTGAAAGTCTGTATGTCTGGCCCCACAAGGAAGAACCAGGAGGAACAGGAAGCATTTAAAGAGACAAATTTAGTTTTAATATAAGAGAAAATTTTTTTTAACATTAGAGCTATCCAAATGTAGAATGGTTACATTACAAGGTAGTGGACTTACCCTCACTAAATAACCAAGTGACCACTTGGCAGTATGTTTTAGGATTTTTTTTTTAGGATATGGACTATACTAGATGGTTGATGACATCATTTGCAACTCAGATTCTGTGATTACTCCTTCCCTCATTTCTTTCCTCTTCTTAATCTTCCCTACTTTCTTTTCTATCTTTTCTTATCTCTTTCTTCCTATATCTTCTTCCCACATCTTTCCCTTACAAATCCACTTCTCCCAGAACTTCTTCCTCCATATAATCTTCCCCTCGGATTTCTTTCTTTGTTGTGATGTTAACAGCTTGTTCACTGATGGGGACTATGCCATCTGTCATATTATATATGGAATTCTCTAACTTTTGTTGGAATCTGTTTTTCTCCTCTCCTGACTTCCAGTAATGTGGTTCCTGTGATTTATATTCCCTTCCCCAATTGCAGATCAAGAAGGAGGAAGGATTGGACAAGGTTCTGTCATGGGCTAACACTTACCCTTGTGCACACCAGCTGTGGATGGGGACTTTTATTGGTTTTCTGAACATCTATGATCCTGACTACACCAAGGCTGTGTTCAGTCGAGGAGGTGAGAGAACTTAAGACTCGCCAATGGGGTCTTTTTGTTTTAAGAAGGAACAAGAAGGTTAAATATTGGAAAGAATGAATAGAGAAGGGGAATGGGAGGGTGCAATGGAAAGGGAGCCCAAGCATGGGGTTGGACAGAGGCCTGAACTAAAAGCCTTGGCTGAGGTAGTAAAGATGATAGCTGTCAATAGGGCTTGTTTTCTTTGGCAAAAAAAGTCTGAGTAGACCTGTGGAGATGGAATAAATTTATGTCCAAAGAAGAACTGGAACTTTTAATTGAAAACCAGATAGATAACTTTGACTATATTAAATTAAAAAGTTTTTGTACAAACAAAATCAATGCAGACAAGATTAGGAGGGAAGCAATAAATTGGGAAATCATCTTTACATTTAAGGGTTCTGATAAAGGTCTCATCTCTAAAATATATAGAGAATTGTCTCATATTTATAAAAATTCAAGCCATTCTCCAATCAATAAATGGTCAAAGGATATGAACAGACAATTTTCAGAGGATGAAATTAAAACTATTTATAGTCATATGAAAAGGTGCTCCAAATCACTATTGATCAGAGAAATGGAAATCAAGACAACCCTGAGATACCACTTCACACCTGTCAGATTGGCTAAAATGACAGGAAAAGTTAATGATGAATGTTGGAGGGGTTGTGGGAAGGCTGGGACACTGATGCATTGTTGGTGGAGCTGTGAACGGATACAGCCATTCTGGAGAACAATTTGGAGCTATGCTCAAAAAGTTATCAAACTGTGCATACCCTTTGACCCAGCAGCATTTCTATTGGGCTTATATCCCAAAGAAATCATAAAGGAAGGAAAAGGCCCCACATGTGCAAGAATGTTTGTGGCAGCCCTTTTTGTAGTGGCTAGAAACTGGAAATTGAATAGATGCCCTTCAATTGGAGAATGGCTGAATAAATTATGGTATATGAATATTATGGAATATTATTGTTCTGTAAGAAATGACCAGCAAGATGATTTCAGAGAGGCCTGGAGAGACTTACATGAACTGATGCTGAGTGAAATGAGCAGAACCAGGAGATCATTATACACAGCAACAACAGTACTATATGACGATCAATTCTGATGGACATGGCTCTCTTCAACAATGAAATGTTTCAAACCACCTCCAATTGTTCACTGAAGAAAGCCATATACACCCAGAGAGAGGGATGCGAAATGTGGACCACAACATAACATTCTCATACTCCTTGATTGATGTTTGCTTACATTGTGTTTCCTTTATCTGATATATCGTTCGTGTAGATAAGATTTTTCTTGCACACCAATGATAAGTTTGGAAATATGTATACATATATTCGATTTGCCAATATTTTAACATAATTAACATGTAGTGGATATCCTGCCATCTAGGGGAGGGGTGGGGAGTTGGGGGGAAAAATTTGTAACGGAAAGCTATGTAAGGGTTATTGTTGAAGAATTACCCACACATATGTTATTCAAATAAAATAAAAATTAAAAAAAAAGTCTGAGTACTGAAAAGGGTCAAGAAAAACAGTGGCAAATAGAGAATTGAAGACCAAGATAAGTAGGGAGATACAGTATTTAACTGCCTTTACGAAACTCAAATCATTCATCAAGGCAAATTCCTTGACAGGGCACTAAAAGAACTGGTACTTTATGAACATTAAACCATTAGCAGTGTGTTTTTGAGAAAATGGGAGAAGTACAACAAATGAGGAGAAGGGGAAAGGTCCCAGTGTTTTAAACCACAAGTTAGGACTTGCAAGTTATCAGCCAATGAACTTGATGAACTTAATGAACTTGCCAAGATTATAGGATGTCCTATCAAAGAGATGGTTGCTGAACACCTGGAAAAGGAAGCAGTGACCACAACCCAACATGGTCTTGTCAAGAACAGGTTATGCCACGCTAATTGATTACTTTCTGACAGCATTCCTAAATTTGTAGACCATTCTTCTGAGTCCCACACAGAGATGATCATTTTCTTGATCTAGCCATCACTCAAAAGTGTTTTACTTCTATACAGTCTTAGCACAATGCTTGGTACATAAGACACATCAAATAATTGCTTGTATCTATTGATTAACTCTGAAATTTTTCTTCCTGGCCATATTTTATTCTTCCATCTCTAATTTTGTCTTAGTTTTCCTAACCTGATTGGGACCATTAGTCACTATCTTCCCTCCCTTTGGATCCTGTTCCTATGCTTAACCAGTTAACTTCTATATTATTGAGGTCCTCATCTTCTGCTCATGCCTTTGCTAAATCCTAACTCTAAGCTGCCCTTTCCAGTCATCTTCTCCATTCTGACTTGAGTGTTGCTGATGGGCACTGGACTGAAGCATGCAATCAGGGAAACTAAGTCCCCTCTATGTGGCATCTAATCTTAATGGGGTCCTAGTTTGACAACAGCCTTTGATTTTTCAGCCACTGACCTCTCATACTCTCTTCTGCTTCAGTTGTTCTAAAGTTTCTGTTTTCTTCTTAAACTTAATATGCTGTTCCTGATCAACAAAAAACCCCAATCCTTCTCTTTTAGTGGAAAAGGTGATCTTCCAACACCAGTTCCCTATTCTCTCTCTCTCTCTCTTTTTATTTTTTTAAAGCTTTTTTATTTGCAAAGCATATGTATGAGTAATTTTTCAACATTGACCCTTGCAAAGCTTTCCATTATAAAATTTTCCCCCCTAGTCCTCATCCCTCCCCTAGATGGAAGTTTACTACATGTTAATTATGTTAAAATACTTGACAAATCAAATATGTGTATACATATTTTTACAGTTATCTTGCTGTGCAAGAAAAGTCGGATCTACAAGAAAAAACAAGCAAACATCAATAGAGAGCATGAAAATGTTATGTTGTGGTCCACATTTCATATCCCTCTCTCTGGGTGTATATGGCCTTTTTCACTGACCAATTGGAACTGGTTTGTTTCATTGTTGAAGAGAGCCATGTCCATCAGCATTGATCATCATATAATCTTGTTGTTGCTGTGTATAATGATCTCCTGGTTCTGCTCCCTATTCTATATCTCCAAACACTTCCTCTCTGTTCTTTCCTCCTTTGCTTCAATCTCGGATGAAGAACTTATCCTTCTTGGCTTGTTCCCTAGATCCTACCCTTTCTTATCTCTTCTAGGACTTTGTCCCTCTTAATTACAGATAAGGAGACTTAGCTCCTGGCCCTTTCTCTATTAATAGCAACATGGGCAGGTCTTTGCAAAGTGTTTGCTTATGCTTGAAATGATCTCATGTCTTATAACCGCCTCTTAGAACCCTTACCTGCCTTTGCAGCTCATCTCAACTGTAATTTCTATTAGAGATTTTTCCCAGTCCCCTGTAGTGGTCAATATGCTCTTTTCCTTAATCCTAAATCTCCACATCTGCATGTATATCATATCCCTATAGGTAAATATAAAAGGAGAGTCAGTGGCTTCACTTTGCCTTTCTAGAACCTGGGACAATTTCTTGCCCATAATTGGTATTTAAAATTAAATTAAAGTAAAATTTAACCACATTTATTTGAATCTGAGGGATGCTATCAACAGAATTAAACTGAATTTCATGAAAACATTTGTCAGTTTGTCTAATGTTACATCTGATAGAGAGATGTGAGATAGGTTAGTGAATTTAGAATTGTTTGTTATAGCAGTCTCTTAGGCTCATAGATTTACATCTAGAATCTAGGAAGTCCTCTTCCCTCCCATGGAGGCCTAGACAGCGGAATGATTGCTGAAGATCCTACAGATAGTAAGCAAGATAACTAGGATTTTTAACCCATATCTTTTTCTCCAAATCCATGACTTCTTTCCTTAGCACATTATTTCATAGTTGCCAATGGGACAAGGTGTCTCACAGGAGCATCCTGATCTCTATTATTGATCCTGGGCAGTTTCATAGTTTTTTCATTACTTGGGTAAAGGCATTGATGGCAAGATCATCAAAGTAGGGAGAGTTAGGACAATCAAGTCAAAGATCCAAAAAAAAATGAAAATATTCAAATGCTGGACAGAATATAAGATGAAATGCAATAGAAGCAAATAGGGATTTTTATATGAGTTTTTTTCAAAATCACTTTTGCAGGAGAAAGTTAGTGAGATAACATGGCTTGATGGCAGTTCATATATTAATTATTCATATTAAATATATTGAAGTTTTAGTGGACTGCAAGCTTGCTGTAAATGATGTGGCCACTAAGAAAACTAGTATAAACCAAGGTTCCATTGGAAGGCAGAGCCTCCAGGACTTAAGGAAGTGATGGTTCCCTTTTTCTCTGCTCCAGAGAGGGTCTTGTGTTCAGTTCTTGAGTACTCCAGTTTGGAAAGGACATTGATAAGATGGAGAGTATTCAAAGGAGAGTGACTAGTTTGGTGGACTGTGAGTTTAAGGCATATGATGACACAGAGGAAAAAGCACTGAATTAGGACTCAGAGGAACTGAATTCAAATTTTGCTGTGTGACCTTGCATATGTCATTTTTCTCAAAATGTAAAATATGTATTTTGAATTAGTTCCCAAAGTCTCTTCTAGCTCTAAATCCATGATCCTGCTCGGTGGAGGAAGCAGGTAGGTGACACATAATCATCTTCCTGAGTTCAGATCTGGTCTCAGCTATTTAGTATCTGTGTGACCCTGAGCAAGTATCTTAACCCTCTTTGTTTCAGTTTCCTCATCTATAAAAATGAGGTGGAGGAAGAAATGGAAAACCTCTCCAGTATCTTTGCCAAAAAACAAAACAAAACAAAAAAACCCACATGGGGTTCAGACAAGACTGAAAAATGACTGAAGAACAACATTCATTAGAAGTGTTTAGATTGGAGAAGAGTTAAAGGTGACATTATAACTTTCTTCAAGAATTTGAAAGGCTCTTATTTAGAAGAGGGGTCATCCTTACTCTGATTGTTGCCTAAGAGTGACTTAAAGTCAGTGGGTATGGGGTGGGGGAAGAAATTGCAGAAAGGCAACTTTCATCCTGATGTCAACATGGCAGTTGAATGGGGTGATCTACCTACAGTGTAGCTTCTCATGTCTCTCACATAGGCATGGGGACACCCACTTATTCTCTGAGCTGGTTATTTTACTCCCTAGTTTCCCAGATATGTTCTATTACTTTGTCGTTACACTAAAATTCTCCCAGATTCCTAGAAGTAATTCTATTAAGGGACAAATTCACTCTTTCTATCTACCACTCAAGTTGTTTAGCTCCTACCAATACATTTCGATTTGAATAATCAAAAAAACACTTCTAGATCTTTAACACAATCATTAATTTAATAATAAGGCAAAAAAATAGTGGTGATAATATTAAAGGTATTCACATAATAATATAGTAAATAAGTATATAAGTAAATAAAATAGCAAATAAGTATATCACAATCCACACAAAATCAAATCTGGATCATACATTTGCATAAAAACAATCAATATCTACTGGCAAGAATGGACATACACTTACAGAAATCTGCCAAGGAGAAAACTCATATGCCCTATATGCTCAAGGTAACTCACGACTCTAGAAAATAAATTTATTGTGTTCTTTCTGTCTCAGGAGCTGTCCACAAGAGTTCTTTGATGAATGTAATTTCTGTGTTGAAAAATTACTTCAGTTAATAAATTCAGTTGAAACTGTACTTGACTAATACTTTAGTGGGCAACATTTCAGCCACTGTAGCTGATAAGGTTCTGAAACCTGTTCAACCTCTCTCCTACACTCTTTCCTTCTCTCTCACCATTCTTCCCTCTGTCCCTGCCTCTTATTATATTTGTGTTTTGGATTAGACTATAGTCAAATTCATTATATTTGTCCCATAATAATACAACAGCCCTGGTTTTCATATTTTCCCAAATATTAACTTAAAAGTTGTCCTAATCACTGAAATTGATTGTTTTTCATTTGCACTAAATTTCAAAAACTTGTTACCATCAAAATTCAGCAACAAACAGCTCAGAATTCAGAAAGCAATTACTTCCACAACTGTAATTCTCATAGGCTTCTGAGGTTTAACTCAGCAACAAATCAACAAGCATCTGTTTATCAAATATTTACTGTATCCCAGGCCTGGTGCTAAGGGCTGGGGAGGCAAAGAAAGGTAAGAACAGCCTTTGACCTCAAGTTGATTACCTATCTAGGATATACGGAGACAAGTAGGATTATCACCTAATCCTAATCAAGCAAACTTTAAAGGAATTGTACAGTAATCAAGAAAAAACTTCCTTATACCATTTGACATGGATGCTGGAAAGGAACTTCTTAGCTGGGCGTTGAATTCAATGGCCACTGGAACTCTTTCATCCTTGAGATGCTCTGTTTGTATCTCCCGGTTAAGGACAGAATCGGTTCTATTCTCTGCCAGCCAGATCCTGCTTTGGCTTCTCAGAGTTGACATTTGGGAGAAGCTTCTCTAACTATACCTTTTTTCCCCTTTACAGATCCCAAGGCCTTCGATATATATGGTTTCTTTTTACCATGGATTGGTGAGTGGGATTCCTCTGCCTCCCCTAATTCTTTCACCCACCTTGGCTAAATTAGAGAAAGCAGAAGTAAGTGCAGATCTGAATAATGGGGTACCTGGATCTGGGGAAAGAAGCAGGAATATCCAATCCCTTCTTCCTCTCTCTCTCCATCAGTCTTTCAGTTTTCATCTTACCCCCAATCCTAGCCAGGTGCCAAATCCTAGCTTAATCCGAAAAAGACTGGGGTCTTGTTGACCAGAAGCTCTTAGTGTACCTGAGTAATCAATCTCACATACGCCATCTTCCTAAGATTGAGCAAGGGCCCTAAATGGGAACTCAGGAAAATTGGGTCCTATTCTTGGCTCTGTCTCCACATTATCATGTGATCTTAGGCAAAACTCTCCCCATCTCTGGTTCTCTTTTCTCCTCTCTAATAGAGGAATAACAATGTCTTCTGGTCCTTATGGGATGGCTGTGAAGAGAACACCCTGTATTACCTCTTGAAGAATATTAACTATGTGAAATATCAGTACAATCTATCACATGATCATATCAGATTGCAGGAAACCCTGGGGCCCTTGCTCTGTATGTCATCTCTGTTCCTATCTGTGATACTCTATGTGTGCCTTCCTGAGATCATCCTCTCCCTCTCTTCCTTTTCATAGCCACAATTATTATCTTTACTCATCTGTCAACACCTTGCAATGACTTCTAACCCTTTCATGCCATTGAATTTACTTTCCCTGAGATTATCAATGATCTCTTCTTAAATATTATATCCAGTAGCCTTTTTCCATCCTTCTCCTTCTAGATTTCTCTGTAGCTTTCATAACTATTTACTCTCACCTTCTGGATAGTCTTTTTGCCCTTTCTATCCATGAAAATTCTCTTTCCTCTTTCTTCTACTCCCTCTCTGACTATTTCTCCCATCTCCTTTGCCGGATTAACACTCTGCAAAGTATCCTATTATTTTCAATAGGCATTCAGCCAATACTTATTGAAGTGAATTGAATTTGTGATTGCATCAGCTTTCCTGTTTTAGTTTCTAAACACTAGATAGATAGATATGTAGATAGATAGAAATAGAAATATAAACATTAAGCTAGCAATTATTTATGAAGCACTTACTACAGAGATACAAAGGCAAATATGAAACAGTCTCTGTTCTGTGTAGCTTACATTCTTGGGGGTGCAGAGAGCAACATGAACAAGAAATACCAAGTATAATTTCCAATGGTGTAGGAAGACCCTATGTGTGTGTGTGTGTGTGTGTGTGAGAGAGAGAGAGAGAGAGAGAGAGAGAGAGAGAGAGAGAGAGAGAGAGA
>JAJPUD010001181.1:394002-429740 GCA_023553655.1 Myrmecobius fasciatus | reverse complement strand
AGAGAGAGAGAGAGAGAGAGAGAGAGAGAGAGAGAGAGAGAGAGAGAAGCGACAGACAGACAGACAGACAGGGACTAAAACAGGGACAGAGACAGAGAGACAGAGAAGGACTGAAACAGAAACAGCAAAAAATAGACAAAAGGGGGGAAAGAGAGAAAAAGAAAGGGGGAATTGGAATAGAGATATCAAGAAAGAGAGAGGAGAAGGGGGGAGAGAGAGAGAGAAAGAGAGAGAGAGCACTTTCTAGTCTTCTTTTTATATGTGCTTTCTTGCTAAATTTCAGTATTTCTCTGTACCTGCCATTCTACAGTCAATCTTTAACTAGGCAAGGGAAAGCTTCCTAGAAAATAGCCCAAAGTAAAAAAGGCAAATGTTGGAAATAGGAGGCTAGGTCCCTTTATAAAACAGCAGCTGTAATCTTTCACTAGAGATTCCTGAAGATTTGCTTTCCTTCATTGAGTTCTTTATAATAAAACATTAATTCTGACAATATGCCCTTTCTGGAGAAGATTCACAAACACTTTTACTTTCCTACTTTTTGCCGATATAAGAAATCCTTGATTCTTTAATACCAAATTTTTTTTTATTTAAGTAGCCAAAATGTATTACACACATGTCTACAATTTACAAATCACTTTACAAAGCACTGAAGAGAGACACAGAAAGCAGACACTTTTCTGAAGTAAATGACATCCTATCAATGAAGGCCACCAGCACATGTAACACCAGATTCAAGGTCCCAGAGGCGCAGACATTATCTAGCCTTCATTTGCTCAATGATCCACTTCACTAACTTTGCCTAGTTGAACTTAGAGCCCAAAGGATTTGCACAATGTTTTGGACGCATGATTGTGAGTTTTAAACATGAGTTTTAAAAGCAAACAATGAAAATATGAAATGAATGCCTGACAAGCACTTTACTCTGTGATGGCAGAGTAAACAGTGTCAGAGAAGCGTCCAGTAGGATGCTAACTGCTCCCCAAACTTGTGTAACACGTCTCATTTTTTCTCTATCGTGCAAGTTGGAGATGTGGGTGGTTGCCAACACAAAAATGAGAACCAAGTTATTTGAAGTCATGAAAGTTAACTGTGTGAATGCTGAAGACTGACTGTGTCTCTGTGCATCAGCTGGGCCCAGTGCCTGGCAGACTTTTTGTGCTCATCTCCACCTCCTTTACGACTCAGTTTCCATAGGAAGCTTTTTCTGATCCTCCTGTGACCTTGCATTTACTTTTCTGGTGGAGACCTGGTGGTAAGCTCCAAAAGATAGGAGACTATCTTTTGCCTCTTTTTGTATCCTCAGTGCTTAGCAGGATGCCTGACACACAGTAGGTGTTTCCTAAATGTTTATCGATTACATAACCCCTTTGAGTGTGGAGACTTGGAATAGTCTCTGGAGAAAACATAAGGATTTTTGTTCTTTTATCCATATAGTGCTATGTGTTCTGAACTCTAGAATTCTCTTTTCTATATTCTAAAGTCTTCAAGTTTGAATGTTCTGTGTTCTATGGCTCAGGGTCATCTCCCAACTTGCCATTCTTTCATTTGCCTTGTGTTTTCTTAAGTAGGTGAAACTTCTAACTTTTCCAGTGGGGTTTTCCAGAAGGAAACTTCTCCAGTGAGGTTTTATTCCATGACTAAAATCTTCAGAAGACCCCTTCAATTTCCATTATATTGAAGACTGACAATGTGCTCCCAGAAGGGGAAATGGGCTCCTTGTCCCTCTCAAAGTTGCCATGTGTGGGGATCCTGTGACTGTCCCAGTGAGGAAATGCTGCTTTCTCATGTGTTTTTCTTTCTAATCCCAGGGAAGGGGCTATTGGTTTTGGATGGACCCAAGTGGTTTCAGCACAGGAAACTGCTCACGCCTGCATTTCACTCAGAGGTCCTGAAGCCCTATGTGGATCTGTTTGTTGAGTCCACCAAAACTATGCTGGTGAGAGCCTGGCTCCGATCCTTGGCTCTCCCCCTGGGGATAAATCTAAGGCTGGGCTAGCGTGGAGGGGGAGATTAAGTTGTACTGGGCACATTGTCCTTTGGACAATGATCAGAGAAGGAAACTGGATAGTTAGGGAAGGAGTGCCAGAAGAGAAGTGAACCCTGGAAATAAGTCCCAAAGGTCTGTGAGGCTTAGGACTAAAAGGGGTCTCTGATCTTTTGTCTTTCTCAGGACAAATGGGACAAGAAGATTCAGAGTGACAAGTGTGTGAATATCTTCCCAGATGTGGGTCACATGGCTCTGGACAGTCTGACTAAGTGTATCTTTGGAAGGAGCAGTAAGACCCAGACACAGAGGTTAGGGAAAGGGCTTTGACTCTACTGGGGGAGCTAGCTACCTTTATCTGGCCCAAGGGAGCAAGCCCCTGGTCTGAGGGGAGACTCAGCCCTGCTCTGGGAGCCCCTGGTCTGAGGGGAGACACAGCCCTGCCCTGGGAAGCCTCTGGTCTAAGGGGAGACACAACTCTATCGTGGGCAGTTCCTGTTTGGAGGAAGAGAGACACAAATCCCACAGGGAAATATCACTGAGGCCTGAGTGGAAGATAATGGATTTTGAGTGAGCCCTCAGGACAGGGCTCAGTCTTTCAAAGTGTCTAGGTCTGGGGTGAGGGAGGCGAATGACTACTCAAAATGACTACTCAGCCTAGACCATCTTTCTTCTCTCCTCCTTTACTCATTGCTTCAATTTTTCCTCTCCTTGACCCCTGCAGTGACATCAGCTATTTTAAGGCCATCCGGGATCTCACCTTGTTGATGCAACAGCGAATGGCAAACTTCCATTATCACAATGACTTCTTCTACTATTGGCTCACACTTCATGGCAGAAAGTTCCTTCAGGGCTGCAAGGTGGCTCATGACTACACTGGTGTGTCTCCAGCCTGGGGCTGCCCTTCTTTCATCCCTCCTTTTCTCTCTCTTCCTCCCTTCCTCCTTCTCTCCCTTCTTTTCTTCCTCCCTTCCTCACTTCTTCTTTCCCTCCCTCCCTTCCTCTCTCCCTCCCTTCCTTCTTTGCTCCTCTTCCTTCCTGCCTCCGTCCCTTCATCCCTCCCTTTCTTCCCTCTCTCCCTTCTTCCTTCCCTCCTTCCTTCCCTCCCTCCCTCCATCCCTCCTTCCCTCCTTCCCTCCCTCTCTCCCTCCTTCCCTCCTTCCTTCCCTCCCTCCCTCCTTCCCTCCTTCCTTCTTTCCTTCCTTTCTTTCCTCCCTCCTTCCCTCCTTCCTTCCTTTTCTCCTTCCTTCCCTCCTTCCTTCCTTCCTTCCTTCCTTCCTTCCTTCCTTCCTTCCTTCCTTCCTTCCTTCCTTCCTTCCTTTCCTTCTTCCTTCCCTCCCTCCCTCCTTCCTTCCTTCCCTTCTTCCTTCCCTCCCTCCCTCCTTCCTTCCTTCTTTCCCTTCTTCCTTCCCTCCCTCCTTCCTTCCTTTCTTTTTCCTCCTCATTGTTATTTTACTTTTAAGTTGACTAATTAATGACAGCCAGAGTGATTTGGGCTGAAGGCATGGCTCTTAAGAAAGAAATCTAGCTAGTAAACCTCAAGATACTTTGCAAGGTTTCGGTGATCAAAATTTCCATTCCTAGGGCAGAATACCTGTGGGTAAGGCTATGATATGCCTTATGTGGACGGAAGGAAGAGAAGGGAAGGGAAAGAAGAAAGAAAGGAAAGAGCCCTGAGAAGTGTGAGAGGCTGTCCAGAGACCTGATTATTTTATCCGCTCCATTTGATCCCATGACCTTGACACAACCACTTCTTCTAACTTGGATTTAGTTTCCCCTTTTGCAAGTTGGGAGCTTGAATACATGACTTCTTTCACCTTTTCAGTACTAACACTCTGATGTCCTTGCACAGACAAGGTGATTAGGAACAGAAAAGCTGCTCTGAAGAAAGAGGAAGAGCTGGAAAAGATTCAAGGAAAGAAACGCCTAGATTTCTTGGACATTCTTCTTGGAGCTGGAGTAAGTCTGGGGGCTTCTATGGAACTCAATTCAGGGAATGCCAAAGTGGATCTTGAAGGTCCTTCTGCTCTCCTTGCTCCAAGTAGTGTCTATTTCTCTTCTATTCCTGCTGCTGTTCTTGTGCATTTGCTCATTCATCACATAGAAAGGGAGACCAGTGGGGAAAAGAGACTGCTTATCCAGGACTTCCTGGGGGAGCTGGGGAGGGAAAGTAACCTCCCTCTTATTTCCTACTATGTAGCAGCTCTTATTGAGAGGAAGTTCTCTCTAAAATCTACTTTAAATGCTTCCTGTTGTGTCATCCATCCATTTTTTGTCACTTCCATTCCTTCCTAAAGGATGAGAACAAGACTAAGTTGTCAGATACAGACTTACGGGCTGAGGTGGACACATTCATGTTTGAGGGTCATGACACCACCACTTCTGCCATCTCCTGGTTCCTGTATTGCATATCCCTTTACCCAGAACACCAGCAGCGATGCCGAGAAGAGGTCCAGGAGATCTTAGGAAATCGTGATACCATCCAATGGTGAGCCCTGGGCCTGCCTTGTCTCAACACTGACTGAGAAATGTTCCAGTGGTGCAGGGATTCTATCAAGGGCTGATCTGCTCCCTCAGACTCTGCCACTTAGTAATGTTGTGGCTAGACCAAACATTTTTCCTTTTCTGAATCTCAGTTTCCTCATTCATAAAATCAGGGGATTGGACTTAATTGATGTCTAAGGAATCTTGGAGGACTAAATCTCCAATCCAATGATTGCATTCCTATGGTTGACTCTAAAGGCATAGTATCACCTGATCTGCCCCATTAGCAGAATTGGAGAGAGCTCATCATCCTCCATGAGTCTACTCTCATGGGACGAGTCCTTCTCCCAGATATTCATATAGCCCTCCTGACCGTATGAGAAACTTTGGGCCAATTCCCTCTTTGAGCTTGAGGTCTTCTGGCAGTGGGGACTACAGCTTTATAGGGAACTATCTTATCTACTTGGGTCTACCTCAGTGTCTAGATCCAAGGCTTCACTATTTTCCAAATCTTCCTAACCTCCGAACCTTTCCTTGACTATGCAAATAGTTTCTCATGCTCTCCCCAGAATCACAGAATTTAAGCTTTGGAAGTGATCCCAACAACAATCGAGTCCAATCTGTGCATGAAAAGAACCTCCACCTTAACGTACCCAACCAAGAGATTGTGTCTCTGCTTGGAGAATTCCAGTTCAGAGGGAGCCCACTAGCCCGGGTGACAGCTCACTCTATTTCATTACAACCCATCGTTAGAGAGTTCTTCCTGATACCCAGAAGTTTTTGCTACTGTTCTCCCTACTTCTCATTCTAACTTCTGAAGGACAAGCAGGACAAATCTCGTCCCTTTTCCACAGGGTAGCCCTTCAAACACTTGAAAACAGCTTCCTGCTGAGTCTTTTCTTCTTTATCTTGAACAATTTCTCCAGTTCCTTTGACTGTTCCACATTTGATGGGGGCTCAGAGTCCTTCCCCATTCTAGTTTGCCTCCTCTAGACACTCTCCATTTTTTCCGTGTTCTACTTAAATCACAGCACCTAGAAATTAACACAATATGCTGGAAGCTATGCTAGCATCTCTAATGTTTTAAAGTTTGCAAAAATATTTTGCATATATTAAATCATTATGGCCTCACATCCCTGTGAGATCGATTCTATTATTATAACCTCCATTTTGCTGATGAAAAAAGTGAGATACACTGATTGTTCAGGATCCTACATATAGAAAACATCTGAGGCAGAATTTGAACTTGGATCTTATTGATTCCAAATCCAGTGACCTAAACATCACACTTTTTAGTTTTATATTGTCTCTCTTAATGTAACCCGAGATCACACTAGTTATTTGAGCTCCTGAATTACACTGATGACACACATTGAGCTTGTGGCCCATTAAAACCCCCAGATCTTTTCCACACAATTTGTTAACTCTATCTGCCTCATTTTGTATTTACAGATTTTTTAAAACCAAAGTGGGATTTTATTTTTATTCTCAAATTTCATCTTATTATATTCAATGTCCTGGCCTATCAAAATCCCTTTGGATCCTATTATCCATAGTGTTGGCTTTCCCTTTCAACCATGTGCAATCTGTATTGTTAGTGAACACACCATCTGCACTTTTACCCAAATCATTAATACAGCCTAGGGCCAAACATAGATTCCCTGTAGCATCCAACTGGATCCAACCTCCTCCCATACTGGTCATCTACTCTTTTGAGTCCTGCCATCCAACCATTTCTGAATCCATCTAATTGTATTAGCATCTAGTCTACCTCTTTCTATTTTCTCCATCAGACTAATAAGAGATAACTACCAAAAACTTAGCTGAAAACTAAGTGAAATGTATCCAGAGCATTCCCTTTAACTACTTAATTTAGTTATTCTGTCCAGAAAGCAAATGACGGGAGCCTAGCATGACCCCCTGTGCTGGGATCACTGCTTCCTTTTCTGGATGTTTGCCAGTCACAAACATCTTCCTAAAGATTGATGTAGAGGTTTTCCCAAGAATTCAGGAGAAGTACACTGGCTTAATGTTTATAGAACCTGTTTTCTTTCTCACTTCACTCCTAAAAAAAATTCAGACATTTGCCTATCTTTGTAGTATCTCCCCCATTTCTGTAATCTTTCAAAGATCATTGACAATGATTCAGGTTGTTGTTGTTGTTTTAAAAGACCTGAAGGTGTAAAGTTCAGCATTGCCAGAGGACTTTAATCCTACTAGCTGCTTTCTTACCATCTCTTGCCAGGGCAAAGGCCATTGTTCCTGGCATAGAAAACAGACATAAAGCAAGAACTCTGCCTTCTGTCTTTTGGGAATCGTCTTCCCATTTATCCAAAGCAATAGCCTGGCCTTTCTCGTTCTTTTTTCTTCCAATAAAACTAAAAGAAAACCTCTCCTTTTGTTCTTAGGTTCCTTTGCAAAATCTTGGATTATTCTGAAATTTACTGACACTATTATTACAAATTTGCCTACACTGTTTTACAGGATTGTGCCAGAGAACGGGTTCTACTTCTGCTTTCCTTATATTTCCTTTGTAAATCTAAGGGTTGGGGAATTGCTTGTATATCCTCATCATTCCCTTCAGATATATCCCCTTTTCTTCATCTTTTGGAAATGTTCATAATTTAGTCTCAATGTCTTTCTCCATTGTTATGTCCTGTTGTTTGCACTTCCCAACAGGGTGGTCTCCCCTATTTCCTGCCCAGAGGGTCTCATTCTTGCCTCTTATTTTCTCAGTCTCTGTTTCTAATTCATGTCTAGTAGAGGAAATAAGATTTGCACTCCCAAGCAATACAATTTCAAGGTCCTGAGGTTTCATCCACAATGGTGGGCCTCCCTTTGCCAATACAAACTATAGCTCTCTATGACTTAGTAAATGGTAGTTATGAATTCACTACACCTGGAAAAGTCCTTTTTCTGCTAGTCCAGATTCAAAGAGCATCTTTGAGATGTTCTGAACTGATTCTTGGAAGATTGGACTATAGAGCATCACGCTGCCCACACTGGTAGCCTCTTGAACTTTGGAGGACATGCCAAAGTTTTTTGTGTTTTTCTAGCCAGGCCTTGGAAAATCTAGGGTCTCACCTTTAGCTCCTTCATCACATCAAAGAAGGCCTTAGAGGAGGACCCTAGCATGGCTTCATTCATAGGGCACTCTGGATTACAAGGCTATTGACCAAGATCATAGAATCACAGAATTTGAGACTCAGATCGAGGACAGAATTTAGGGATATTTTGACCAAGCTGTGATCAGATTCTACAACTTCCCTGACAAATGGCCATCTAGTCACTGGCAGAAGACCTCCAATGAGAGAAAATGTCTTACCTTCTGAGGCAGGAGCCCAATTCACTTTTCTCATCTCTAATTGGTACACAGCTAAGAAGGATGAACTCAGAATTTCTACCCATTTCAAACCAGGTTTTTTTCTACTCCTATTCCTTGCTAGAAGGCATGGAGCATTTCCCTTCTCTCAGCAACTTAGTAGAAGGCTCTGTATATGGTAGATAATCAATCAATGTTTGTTCATTTGAATTGATCAAGGCCCTGTTCATTGTATTTATCTCTTTCTTTCCTGAACCCCTTTAAGGATAACTCCATGTTAAGCACTGAAGGAATGAAGGGAACCATTCAGGGAGCTTTCAGTCTGATGGAAACAAGGAGGACATGTCAAGGGGTTATTTGTGAGATCACAGGCTGAACCAAGGGGCACAGGCTCTGAGTGCCCAAAGGTCTCAGATGACACATCCATGGGGACTCAGGGAGGGCTCACCTCAAGAAATGCATGTACAGGACCATAAAGGGAGAAGAGTAAGAAATAGAAAGGGCAAAAATATGGAGGAAAGTAACTTGAGGACCAGCAGATAGATCCAGATTTAGGATTGAACACTTGGATAGGCTAGAGGAAATGGGGGGGTATTCCATACCTCTCTTTGTTCAAGTTAGTTGGAAGGTGGATCTAATCTGGGGTGTCTGGGGAACCCAGATGGCAGGACTGGGGGACTGTCGCACTTGTTCTATGCTGACTGGAGGTGGGACTCTTCTTCCATGCAGGGAAGACCTAGGGAAAATGACTTACCTTACTATGTGCATCAAGGAGAGTTTCCGCCTGTATCCCCCAGTGCCCCAGATATACCGCCAGCTCAACAAGCCTGTTACTTTCATGGATGGAAAGTCACTGCCTGAAGGTAGGATAAGGGTGGTTGTTGAGCCTGGGTGTGGGAGGTGGGAGACCTGGGACAAGTCTTTCTGATTAACTAAATAGCTCTAAAAAAAAAAAAAAAAGCTTCACATATCAACTCACACAATTGGACCCAATGGAGGGAGATGGCTGTTGAGCCTGGGTGTGGGAGGTGGGAGACTTGGGACAAGTCCTGATTACTCTGAATTTCCTGAAAGTTTGGCAAGGTTTTTTCTCATGCTTTGAGAAATCCCATACACCTAAAGTCCCAGCCACAAGTGTATGTAACTTAGGCAGACCTGGTAAGCGGGCATATTTTGGATCAAGGAGTCTGAGGGTGTGGGGGGCATCTTGGCTGTGAAAGCTGGTGAGTTCTAGGAGATCATAACTGCCTTCACCTACATTGGGAGTTCTGAACCTGAGGTCTGTGAACTTATTTTTAATTATAAAAATTAAATAACTATATTTCAATATAATTAGGTTCCTTTGTAATCTCCTGTATGCTGTTTTATCTATTTAAAAACATGACTCGGGGGGCAGCGAGATGGTACAGTAGATAGAAAACCAGTTCTGAAGTCAGGAAAATCTGAGTTCAAACCCAGCCTCAGACACTTAAGACTTATTACCTATGTCACCCTAAGTGAGTAACAACCCCAATTGTCTTTCCAATAAGCCCCCCCAAAAAATAAAAAACCCCTTCAAACTCCCCCCACAATAAAATAAAAACTCCATGACTCTGAGGAGTCCATCTGCTTCCCCATTCTTCCAAGGGTAGGGGTTGGGGATCCATGACATGCAAGCAGGGTAAGAACACTGGGCCTAAATGGAGCTAAGGAGTCAGATCCAGAATGTCAGTGGGAGAGAAACGCTGACACTGGTTCTCACAGTCTTTCTTTGGGGGAAGAAGAGCATGTGAACTAAGGAGTCTCAGCCTCCACTGTGTGACTCTCCTGCATTTCTTTCTGTGTACAAATCACAGCCAGGTTAAAGGTGCCCTGGAGGGGTGGGTGGATTGCCAGGCATGTGTATCCCACCCAGCCTGGCTCAGGAGGTGTGACCTGGCACTCAGCCTGGTACTGTAGACACGGAGGTATTAGTGTTCTGGCACCTCCTCCCCTTGCCCCGGAGCCTCTTACTGGTTCCCAGGATCTAGGGATTCCCATGAAGTCTTAGCTGACTCCCATGCCAGGTCTGGCCTGGCTAGCACCCTAGTGGCTGCAACCAACATTGCCTTTTGTTGCCAGTGTGTCCCTATCTCAAGTCCCAGAAAATGGTGCAGTCTCCTTCTTATTATCATGCTCCCCCTCCTCTGTCCTTGGTCTGAAGTCAGCCCACTGACTTCTCAAGGTCCATTTGTTTGTGCTTCATTTGTTTTATTGCCACCAAATCCAGGAAAATTGAAATCCTGGCCCTCTTGAGTCTCATGAAGGTCCCAATCATCCCCTCTATGAAAACTGATCTGTCACCCCAATATATTCCTCATCCCTCCCAATTTTCCCAACAACTTGTGAGATTTGTTGGGCCCCGGGGAGTCCAAAGAAGCCCAGTGTCCCCTCACAGAAGACTCTAGATCATCTTTCTCCATTCTGATCTTTTCAGCTTGACAGAGGAGAACCTTTGACGGGAAGTCAGGAGCCCTTAGTTTGATTCCCCACAGAGTTCAAGACACTGCCAGAATCACTTCCATTCTCAGCTTTTAGTTACCTCATTTATAAAATACCCATTGTGGGGTGCAGAGCAGGTTAGCAGGGTAGCACATTGGAGGGAGAGCTGTGCTTGGAGTCAGGAAGTCCTGGCTTCTGGACCAGAACTTAACTTCTCGGGGCTCTCTAAGACTTTGTTAGATGTGAGTGGCCTATCTGCATCAGTGGAGAGGCTGACCCCACCAGGAATTTCCCATACCAATGAAATCACAAGACTGTTCTCCTGGAATATCTCTCCCTCTCTCACAGGTAGCCTGGTCTCTCTCCACATTTATGCGCTCCACAGGAACCCAGCTGTGTGGGACAAGCCTGAGGTATCTCCAACATCACATCTCAAGGAAGAGCAAGATGGGCCAGAGGGGAGAATCCCCAGGAGGGAGGGGGAGTGAAAGTGGGAAGGCACATGTCTACTGGGAGTAGGGGAGACCTGCCTTAACCGGTTCAGAAAACCAGGCTGGAGGTTCTCTATTTCCACAGCTTCCACTACTATGACCATCTCTCTGGCTTTTGACCATTCTAACCATGTCTGCCCCCATTTCCCCTTATATTGGAGGGGGAAGGGAAAGGAAGAACAGTCTTGCTTCTTCTTCTTCCTCCTTCTTCTTCCTTCTTTCTTCTTCTTCCTTCTTCTTCTTCCTTCTTCTGCTGCTGCTGAGGCAATTGGGGTTAAGTGACTTGCCCAGGGTCACACAGCCAGGAAGTGTTAAGTGTCTGAGGCCAGATTTGAACTCAGGTCCTCCTGACTTCAGTACTGGTGCTCTATCCACTGGGCCACCCAGCTGCCCCAACAGTTTTGCTTCTTGATAGATCATTCCAAAACAGATCACTCCTCTATTGAAAGCTTTAGGGAGTTCCTACTTCTTCCCAAGTGAGGTTCAGATGCTTCTGCCTGACACCCTCCAATCACCCCATTCCCATTCCTTGGCACCATATTGGCTCTCCAGGCTTATGATGTGAGATCACTCACATGTATACATTCTGTGGTCTAGCCATCAACTTATATTACTATTAAGTTCCCAAGCCTCTGCGCCAACTCCACCTTGTGTCTGAAATACATTTTCTCTCCAGTATCCCAGGGTCTTAGCCTGACAAAATGGTTTGAGACATCAGGGACCTCTGGGCCAACTCCTTGTCCAGGTTCACCCACTAGCAAGTTTCAGAGAAGGGTCTGACTTCAGGTCTTCCTTTTGTTGCAGGTGTTTGACCCCCAGCGCTTCTCTCCAGAGAATTCCTCTACTCGTCACCCTTACGCATTCATGCCCTTCTCAGCTGGACCCAGGTAGGTGCGGTCTCCAGCATTTGATTGGGGTGGGGGGGAGCCACGCCAATGATTCAGCTGTAGCCTCTCAAACATATCCATCTGTCTACTCTACCAGGACAGAACTGAGGGAAATCTGCCTCATTCTCAGCCCATCCTACTCCTCCAACACACACTGCTTGGGGTGGGTCTCTGAGGCTTCCTAGGAGCCTTGGAAGAGAGAGACTTTGAGGGGTGGGGAAAGTATAGTTGAGGGTGGAGGAAAGGGAAATTTGCCTGTTTTTGAGAGACAACTAAGAACACTGGCCATAAAGCCTCAGGAAGACTTGAGTTCAAATTCTGCCTTCAAATTCTGCTTTTGATGTCTGTTAAGTTTACAACCCACTTGTCCTGTTCTCATGCCAGGCTCTGGGAGCCTGGGTTTTTTTGTGTCTCCAGCTGTGGAGCAATCCTAATAATGAAGCTGATTTCTCTCCCTCTCTGACTACAGGAACTGTATTGGGCAGCAATTTGCCATGATGGAAGTGAAGGCCATCACAGCCCTCTGCCTCCTTCACTTTGAATTTTCTCCAGAGCCCTCAAGGCTGCCCATCAAACGGCTTCAGCTCGTCCTGGGTGCTAAGGATGGCATCTACCTTAATTTGAAGAAACTGATGTAGGAAGGAGCAGAGTCTGGTTGCTTGTGTGTGGCTGGGGATGGGAGTGGACAGCGGTGGTGGTGCTGAATTGCATTTGCTGATGGGAGCTAAACATGGTCTTGGTGCCCCAGGATCTAGGTCCCAGGGTGTTGATTTTTGTCTTTACTTGGATACACACACACACACACACACACACACACACACACACACACACACACCCCTATATATGGAAGAAATATCTTCTAATAATATAAAAATATCTCATCTCCAAGATTGCATTAGTTTGCAAGAGCTCTTTATAATTCAAGATCTTCATTTTACAGGGGAGGAAACTGAGGTGCTGAGTTAGCTTGCCTGCCTTCAAAACCTGGTTCATGTGCCACCTCCTACAGGAAGCCTGTTCCAATCTCCTTAGCTATTAGCACTTATCCTCTCTTATTTAATTGTGTTATGGTCTACATTTAGCAGTTACTTAGTGGCATTTTGTATTCCCTAAAGAATGGAAGCTCTTTGAAGGCAGGGCTTGATTCTGTTTTGTCTGTGTACTCTCAGCACCTTTCACAGTGCCCTGCACAAGAGAGAGCACGGATTAGTGTGTTTGAAGTAAATTGGAGAGAGAACAGTGTGGACAAAGGCAGACAGGTCGGAGAGCAGTGGGTATTGGCAGGATGCAGAGAGTTCAGTTTGGCTGGAGCTTGGAGAACATGATCCGTCTATGTGAGGGTGCTTTGGGGAGGAGGAATAATAGTAATAAAATTACTAAATTTATATATCATTTTAACATTTGCAAAGTGTTTTATGTACATTATTTTATCTGAATCTTACAATACTGTGTTGTAGGTGTTGTTGGTAGTTCCATTTTACAGATAAGGAAACTGAGGTTGAAAGAGATTAAAGACCTGGACCAGGACCACAGAGATAACAACTGGCAGAGAGGGTATTTGAACCCAGGGTTTCCTGATGCCTTGGAGCAGCTAGGTGGTACAATGGCTAGAGGGCTGGACGTGGAACCCTGAATTCAAATCCAGCCTCAGATTCTTACTAGTTTTGTCATTCTGAACAAGTCACTTGATCCTGTCTTAGTTTCCTCATCTGCAAAATGAGTTGGAGAAAACAATGGCCACCCACTCCAGTCTCTTGGCCAAGAAAACCCCAAATGGGCTCACAAAGAATGGGACATGACTGAAAAATGACTAAACAACAAACAATTTCCTGACTCCAAGACTGTAAAGATAGGCTGGTATCAAACGTGGAAGTCCTTAAATATCAGAAAAAGGAGTTTGAACTTTGTCCAAATGGTAACAGGGAACCACTGAAGATCTTTGAGCAGAGGACTCTTCTTTTTCCCAAACCTGTGCATTAATAAAATGAGATCTGTGAAGAATGGGTGGGGGAGGGAGGGACTTGTTAGGAGGCTCTGACCAGTGATAGGGAGCACTGTTCCCATGGTGGCCATAGGGATTGAAAGGGGAAGATCAATGTGAAGGGAGTAGAAGTAGAATTGATGAAACTTGGTAACTTAGTAGATATAAAAGATGAGGAACAGGAGAATGGAAGAGTCAAGTTTGACCAAGGGAGGGTGGATGACAGGTGAAATGAAGGAGTCGACAAGAACAAGTTTCAGGAGAAAGAGATGAGCTTGGTTAAGGACACTGGATTCATGGGATATCTGAATGGAAAAGGAGCAGAAGCCAAGAGGAACTCCCACAACGAGGGGCTAGGGAGTGGGAAAGAAGCCAGTATCAGAAACAAAGAAGGAGAGATCAGGTAACTGGGGCGATGGGAGATGAACTAAGAGGAAGCAGCCAAGGGCCCTGTAAAGGTGTTGGACATGGAGTCAGGAAGCCTTGTGTTTAAATCCTGCCTCAGATACTTTACTAGCTGACTCTGAGAAAATCATTTTCCTATTCTGAATTTCAGTGTCATCTAAGGATAATAATAATAACACTGAGATTAATGGGACTGCAGAGGGTGAGGATCAGATACACAATATGAGAATGAAAAGGTGTAGAAGCTGCAGGGAAAGAAGGATTTTCCAGGCCTTTTCACAAGGTAGGGGCTTAATAAAATGTCTATGGGCTAGAATGGAAAGCAGGTTGTTTTTCAGGTAATTCCTATTAGCTACCTCAATTCTTCTCCACCTATCTTGTCCCAAATATTCACACAACACACTGCAAGATAAAAGAAGACAATTGGTCAGTTGGAGAGACAAGGTCTGTGGATGTTCAGCCAATTCTGGAACCCATTGGTTGCATGTCAAGCTTTGTTCTATGCTTTAAGGTCCTTTTCCGGTAGCATTATACAGTGCTTGGAGTCAGGTAATACTTGGACCTGAATCATATCTTAAATAATTACTGAAGGCTCTAAGGTGCCCTCACTTCCCATTCTGAATTCTAAGATCCCTCCCAGCTCTCACATTCTGGGTTCTAAGATCCCTTCCAGTTTTTATATCCTAGCTTTCCGCCTTTCATTTTATATTCTAAGATCCCTCCCAGTTCTGACATTCTAGGTTCTAAGATCACTGCCACCTTTCACATTCTGGATTCTAAGATCATTTCTAGTTCTGACACCCTTAAATTCTACTACCCCTCCCATTTTTCACATTCTGGGTTCCAAGATCCCTTCCATTTTTCATATTCTAGCTCTCTGCTTTGACATTCTAGGTTCTAAGATTCTTCTCAGCTCTCACATTATGGGCTATAAGAATCCTCCCAGCTCTCACATTCTAGTTCTCTACTCTGACATTCTAGGTTCTAAGATCTCTCCCCTGACCCCACACTCCCTGCCCCAACTCCCACATTCTCTATTTTATTTTCTGATGCTCAGATAAGTCAGATCTTTTTTTTTCTTCCTGTCCAGGCCTCCAGTTTCTCTCTTTCGTATTATCTTTGTCCATTAGAATGCAAGCTCCTTAAGGGCTCTGTATTTGTATCCTAGCATTGAACTTCATGCCGGGCACAAGAAAAGACTGGTGCAAATACATATTTATTGATTTATCTAGCTAGATGTCCTACCCACAAGTGTTATACCTGGAATCGTAGACTTAAAAGATTTCTCAGAGGTTATTTAGTCGAATTCTATCCTTTAACAGATAAGGAAACTGAGGCCCAGGAGAGTTAAATAACTTGCCCAAGATCACACAACCAATAATAATAGCTAGCATTCACATAGTACTTTAAGTTTATAAACCAGCTTACATACACCAACCATGGGTCATCTGTAAAAACCCACTTTACAGATGAAGAAACTGAGAATAAGTACCTGGCTCAGGAATCACACAGTAGGCAGGTTTTAGACCCAGCTTTCTATCCCCTATGCTACTTAGCTGCTCTGAGCTGAGATTTGAATTGATAATAGATTTTTTTCCTAATTAAGGTTTCTGAAAATTTTCTGTATGACTGAAATCTCTTTTTATTCCACCACTCCTTCTAGCCCTAAAAAGAGCTAGATCAGGATGTTTTTTCATCCTCATCATTCCTTCCAGCCTTTCTATACTCAATAGTCACCATTGCTTTTGTTCTGGCTTCCCATTGCTCTCTTTCCAATCTTCATATTGTAGTTAAGAGTTCAACCCTGAAGGAAGTCTCCAGTTGTCCTGGTCCGTATCTTACCAAGGGACCCAGATATTTCCAAAGGAGAAACTGAGACTGGTAACCTTGCAAACTCTCCTTCACTCAAATCCAATTCACTTGCATATGATCGCATCAACTGCCTCACTTCAATCCCAATTCACTTAGAGAACAAACAAGAGCAGCAAGAGTTCAATCCTACATCATTCTCTATTCTTTTCATCCCTTGCCCCCTTGTCTGTAACTTATTGACGGTTTAAGCCTGCATGACTCTCACCACCTGCCCTCTCTGCTCCTATTCTTGAATACAGCAGGATAAAATCAGGCAGTCCAGCTGCCACAACAAATTTATATTATCTAATTTTTTTGGCTGAAAGTACCTTTATTTTTATTTTATTTTATTTTTTTGCTGAGGCAATTGGAATTAAGTGTCTTACCCAGAGTCACACAGCTAGGAAGTGTTAAGTGTCTGAGACCAGATTTGAACTCAGGTCCTCCTGATTTCAGGGCTGATGCTCTATCCACTGCACCAACTAGCTGCCCAGAAAAGTACCTTTTTTATAAGAAGGGGTTAAGGACAAAATAAAGAAGTAAAATGGACACAGGAGAGGTAAATGTGAAATAGATTGTGGAGAACATATAGTTAGCAAGGAAAGGGGTTTATATTACCCAATCTTAAGATGTTTTATGGTATAATGGATGTAAAGCAAAGGAACTATGAAATATACTGACTATATTATAGTCCCCTGTGCTCCAAGCAGCCCTCAGACATTGTTCATAACAAAGTGGGTGCTGATCTGCATGGGGAGAGGGGATTATACTTACCCTGAGTTCCCTTTGCCCATGAAGTCAGAAGTCTGGTAGAAAAAACCTGATCTTGGCTCTAACTGCCCCAACGAAATCCTTTTACAGCTTTCTAAATGATTCCCCATTTCACTGAGACTATTCCAAGCCTGCTCTCCTCTCCTCAAGGTTTCCACTATCTCATTACTTTTTCAGGAAAAAACACGGCATCAAAATTTACTGACAAAACAGAGACTTGGCTCTTTGTGGTCTTGTCAAAATCAGCTCATATCCTGTAGCCACTGAAGCCAAAGTTTCATTCTTAGCCATCCTCAGTTGCCAAAATTGTTCATATCTCTATAATATATTTGACCTCTGACCTTTTTCTCTACTTTTTCAGCTGCCATACTAATTAATCTTCACCAGGAATATGGCAATAGCCTCTCAATAGGTCTTACTTCAATTCCCTTCTCTTCCCAAACCAGTCCTCCATATAATTACCAAAAATGGTTTTCCTAAGGCATAGATTTATCCACATCATCCCTTTTCTCAAATTCTAGGGGCTCCATATATTATCCAGGATCAAAGTTTAAAAATCTTCTGTTGGGGGCCGGGAGGTGGCGCAGTGGATAGAGCACCAGTCCTGAAGTCAGGAAGACCTGAGTTCAAATCTGGTCTCAGACACTTAACATTCCCTAGCTTGTATGACCCTGGGCAAGTCACAACCCCAATTGCCTCAGGAAAAAAAATCTTCTGTTGACATGTAAAATAATTCACACCTTAGCTTCAGCCTAGCCTTTCCAGATGGATTGCATATTACTGCCCTCTCCTGAAATAGTTGGCAGAGCAGTTCTGGCTCAGATACACCATTCTGAGACTCTGTTGAGCTGACTGACATACTATGTCCAAGAAATGGTTTATCCAGTTCTTTCCCTCTTTGCTCGGCCTTGAAAGCCCTTGTTATCAGCACCTCCAGCCTAAGAGACCTCAGTGGGACTGTCTGTGCTGAAGAAGAAGGCAGAAGGGCTGGCCATATCTGACTCCTTCTGCCCTGCCCAGCCCTGCCCTGCCTAGGCAAAGCCATGAGTTGAAGAGCATTTCCTAGACATAGTACCAGAGGCACCTGAGCTTCCTAAGTAGATGTAAAATGAGAGAGGGTAGAATCTGTCAATCAATGCCCTAGTTAACTGTCAGCTTAATATGAAGACTTGCACATCCAATGCTAATTTTTTTAAATAGGAACAAGAATTGGGACATGAGGTAATTTTTCATGTCTATGTCTGCCAATGTTGAATTGTTTAATTCAATCTACAATTTTTGCATAGAATAATGAGTTTTGCCATCACCTAATCCTTCTTTGCCTAAAGTAATGATTTCTTGCTGGTCATTCCCATATTTTTATAAGTCATCTCCTAGGTCTTCCCTAGCATGTTTGATGCATGTGTGAACTGATCAAATCTTTACAGGCTCTGTATAAAAAATCATATACATATATATATGTGTGTGTGTGTGTGTGTGTATTCCACCATCTCCAAAAGTTTTTCAGTATATTGTACTTCTGATAAGATTTTTTAAATCATATATTCAATTATTCATAAACATTTTCATCATATATCCATATTATTCAGGAATTGAGTAAAGAGATGTCATTCTTTTTTTTAATTAAAGCTTTTTATTTGCATAACATATATATAGGTAGTTCTTCAACATTGACCATTACAAAGCTTTCCGTTACAAATTTTCCCCCCTATTCCCCTCCCCTCCCCTCCCCTAGATGGCAGGAAGTCTACTACATGTTAATTATGTTAAAATATTTGCCAAGCCAAATATATGTATACATGTTTCCATACTTATCTTGCTGTGCAGGAACAATTGTATCTACGTGAACAAAAGAGATCTGATAAGGGAAACCCAATGCAAGCAATGATCAATATAGAGCATGAAAATGATATGTTGTAGTCCGTATCTCATATCCCTCTCTCTGGGTGTATATGGCCTTCTTTACTGAACAACTGGAACTGGTTTGAAGCATTTCATTGTCGAAGAGAGTCATGTCCATCAGAATTGACCATCATATAGTCTTGTTGTTGCCGTGTACAACGATCTCCTGATCTGCTCGTTTTGCTCAGCATCAGTTCATGCAAGTCTCTCCAGGCCTCTCTGAAATCTTCCTGCTGGTCGTTTCTTACAGAACAATAATATTCCATAACATTCATATACCATAATTTATTCAGCCATTCTCCAATTGATGGGCATCTACTCAGTTTCCAGTTTCTAGCCACTACAAAAAGGGCTGCCACAAACATTCTTGCACATGTGGGTCCCTTTCCTTCCTTTAAGATCTCTTTGGGATATAAGCCCAATAGAAACACTGCTGGGTCAAAGGGTATGCACAGTTTGATCACATTTTGAGCATAGCTCAAAATTGCTCTCCAGAATGGTTGGATCTGTTCACAGTTCCACCAACAATGTATCAGTGTCCCAGTTTTCCCACATCCCCTCCAACATCGTCATTATCTTTTACTGTTATCTTAGCCAATCTGACAGGTGTGTAGTGGTACCTCAGAGGTGTCTTAATTTGCATTTAAGAGATGTCATTCTTTTCAAATTTACTACAGTAAAATATAAATCCTAGAAACATCTTAAATGTTCAACTCCCTGGTTCAACTCACTTCTCTTCAAACAAATTCATGTCTTCTCAGTTCTTTTTCTGACACTGTGTCTTGTGTCATTTCTTACAGCACAATAATATTCCACCATGTTTATATATATGATTTGTTCAATCATTCCCCAATTAATGACCTCTGTTTCTAATTCTTTGCCAGCACAAAAAGAATTATAAATATTTTTGTACATATAGGTTTGTTTCCACTTTGATCTCTTTGAGGGTGTAAGCCATTACTAGTATCATTGGGATGATACTAGTAGGTACAGTTTAGTGGCTTTTTGGACAAAGTCCCAAACAACTTTTCATAATGGCAAGACTAATTTATAGTTCTAGCAAAAGTAAATAAATGTTCCAGTTTCCCACACCCCTTTAGAATTTATTTTCCTTTTTTGGTCACCTTTGAAAATCTAATAGGTATGAAATAGAACCAAATTTTGGATTTTTTTAATTATTAGTGATCTAGAAAATTTTTCTAGGTGGTTGATAGCTTAAATGTTTTCTTCTTGAAATTGCCTGTTTAAACTCTTTCACTATTTATCACTTGGGGAATGAATCTTATTCTTATACATTTGAATCCATTCCCTTTGTATCTTTGATGATGATGGTATTTATTAAAAAAAAAACAGAATTGTCTCATGGGAATCTCTTTTCTTCTTTGAACCACTCAACCAGTCTTATCTCACAGACTACTTCCAGTTTCTGGTGCAGACTTTTCAGAACATAGAGGAAGAGAATGCTACTAAAAGACTCTATAGATAAGAGTTTGAAGAGAAGATGGGAATGGAAAAAAGAGCCTGTGGAACCCTGATTCCAACCCTAACAATTGATATCAAAGTGATAGAATATGGAAATGTCTTCGATGTCATCTCTGGGGATGAACTAGAGGAGAAATCTGTCTAGACAAAGCTTATGAGATTATTTAGTTTCCAATTATTTTTTTGGTCTATTTTCTCCTGAAATCCTTTTATTGAATGTAATTTTTATTGCATCGTGATCTGAAAAAAATGAATTTACTATTTCTCTCTTTCTGCGTTTGATTTTGATGTATGTCCTATATATGGTCAATTTTTGTAGAGGTTCCATGAACTGCCGAGAAGTGTACTCCTTTCTGTCTAGACAAAGCTTATGTAAGAGCTTGGATATAGTGTCTAGCTGGTAGACCTCCTAATATGCCTGAAATGATCTCCTTTCCCCTCTCTATTGAATTCCTATATGTCCTTTATATTCTAGAGTTAAAATACTCAGGCTGACCTGGGATTTCATTGATTCCGACATTCCTTCCACCATTACTCAAATGCATTATATTTCTTTAATTAGAAATACCGACATTAAGCTATATGAAAATACTTTCGCATCATTCTATTTTTCCCAATGTGTCACCCTTCTTAAATCTATTCTTTACCTTCTTTGAAGTCTCTGCTCCCTCCACCTGTCTGTCACCAGCCTGACTTAACTTTCTTCCCTTCTATATCTCACCCTATAATTACTCATTCACCTCTAAACTGCCTTCTTGCCTGCTTATTGCTGCTTATTTCTTGCCAAATCTTAATCCTGGTTACACCTACCATCTGTTTCTTTAATTCCACTTGTCACCTGTCATATAACTGTGCTGATTGAGTACATTTTAAATCCATGTGGTCTAACTTGCACTGCAATAAAGCAGTTCTTTTATTCCTGTCTGATTGATTCCTTGACTCATTCTCTATGGAAGCTCTTCTTAAGATCCATTTTCAAGCCTCCTCCACCTTCTCCTATCCTTTCTCTCAGCCTTTTCCTGCTTCTCTTCTTTCTCTGATCTCTTCTCAATCTCCTTGGCTGGAACCAGGTCATACCTGCTAAACATGAGTATTCTCCATGGCTCTGCCCTGGATCCTTTTCTCTTCTCTTTCTATATTATTTCACTTGGTGATCTCATCAGTTCTTATGGTTTCAATTGTCATTTCTATGCTAATGATTGCTAAATCTACTTCTCCAGTTTTAGTCCCTCTGTTGACTTCCATCTCCAACTGCCTATTGGGCATCTCAAACTGGATGTCCCAAAGACATCTTAAACTGAACATATCCCAAACGGAACTTTATTATATTAATGTCCTGGTTTTCCCACATCCCCTCCAACATTTATCGTTTAAATTTCATTTCTTTAAAATATCTCTTGTATACACCCTTTTCTTTCCTCTCACACAACCACCACCCTGGTGCAGAACCTTATCACCTCACTTCTGGCCTATTACAATAGACTTCTGGGTGGTGTCTCTGCCTTAAGACCACTTTCAGTCCTGATTGTAGGTCGGACCCTGGTTTCCTTCATCTCTCCACTCACCAAACTCCAAAGGCTCCCCATGACTTCCTGGATCATAAAACCCTTTCTTTTGGTTTTTAGGAACCTGTGTGATATGCCTCTCCCCTATTTTTTCCAGTCTTTTTACACTTGTCCTTTCCAACGTACTCTGTGATCCAGTGACATAGTTTCCTTGTTCCTTAAATCAGATGCTCCATCTCTTGATTCCTGGCACTTTCTCTGGTTGTCTTTCATGTGTGAAATGCTCTCCTTCCTCATCTTTACCTGTTGACTTCTCTGGCTTCTTTCAAGTCTCAACTAAAATGCCATCTTCTACAGAAAACCTTCCCTGATTGTTCCTTAATTCTAGTGCCATCCCTTTCTACAAGGTATCCCTATTTCTTCTTTGTTATATATAGTTGTTTGCATGTTGTCTCCCCAACTAGACTGTGAACTTCTTGAAAAAAAAAGAACATCTTTTGCCTTTCTTTATATCCCCAGGCTTAGAATAGTGCTTGGCACCTAACAGGCAAGAGCTTTTTGACTCACTGATGGATGGTGCATGATAGACTCCAAATCCAAAAAGATCCCAGAGCCTTGGGCTGAAACTAACAAGAGGAAATTCAGCAGAGGTAACTGTAAAGTCTTGTACTCGGACACAAAAAAAACCAAACAAATTCCATAAGGATAAAAAAGTAGTCATAGTCTGAAAAAAACTGAGGTTTTTAGAGGATCATAAGCTCCAGACACAAGAACCTATAAATCTAAGAGAATAGCAGATGATTAAGCAGCATCTGATCTAGGAGACTAGTGAGCCATCATGGAGCATGTGCTATGGCAGCATCAGGATAGCACGAATAAAAGACATCAGGGTCTTCTCAGAATTGGCTACATTCCTTCTCCCTTCACACCTGGTACACATTAGGTGTTTAAATAAATGGTTATTGAATGACTGACCTAACTGTGACTGTTCTCCCAGACTTCCCTCTTAGGCCCTCCTAGTGTCTCTCTAAGTTCTCTCTCCCCTTTTTCTCTTTCTCCCCCCCCCAACTTTTTGTCTCTGTCTCTTTGTTTTTCTGTATGTGTAATATCTTTAGCTTCCATGAGCTTAATTTTCATCTCTGTGCAGACAAACCATCCATTTATATCTAGCCTCCGTCTTTCAACTGAACTCCACTCCTCATCACCATTTGCTAACTGGATATTTCAAATCGGATGTCCTAGAGATATTGCTGAGTGTCTCACAGCCCCTTTAGCATTTAGAGATGATGATAGCAGCATAGGAAAAGGACAGGAATATGCCCAAACACAGAGGACATGATGGCTTTGTCCCCCATGTGTGGATATGTAAGGTGAATGAGGAGTCCAGGATAACACTGGAGTTGTTGGTCAGGGAGACTGGGAGGACGAGGTGCCCTCAATAGGAATCAGTAAGTTGCTAGAGAAAACAATGGATCCAGCATAGGACTTGGAGTCAGGAAAACCATCAAATCCAACTTCAGCTATGTGGGTGACCCTGGCTAGGTCACTTCTCTCTCAATGTCAGTCTCTTCATCAGAAAAATTGGGATAATAATAGCCCTTATTTTCCAGGGATGTTTGGGGATCAGAGATATTTGTTAACTGCCTTCAAGCCTTAAAGAACCATATAAATTTTAGTTATTATTATCATTACCATTATTATTGTACAAATATGTGGATTCAGGGTCACTTGAATGTTTGGATTCAAAGAAGAGAAATTTGAGCTTCAGTGTCAATTTAGAAGGTGGTACCTGGAGAAAGGTCTAGGGCTCTGCAGATTGATATGTACAGTTCAATATTTTTATCAATAACTTAGCTTGAAGCTGTCAACTGAATGAATCCCACCCGTCAAAATGTAGAGGAGTCAAGGCTGAGTTAAAAGCAAAAAAGTTTAATTAGGAAAATCAGACACTATTTCTGAGGCCCCCAGGGAGCCCACAACCCAGGAGAGGTAGGGGCAGTTTATCTGGAAAACTACAAAGGGAAAGTTCAGAGAGAGGCTGGGAAAAATAATAGACAGTCTTTCCCAGGAACAGGTGGGACCCAGAAGCAGGATGTTTTGCAGGAACAGTTGACCCCAAGGCTGGTTTGGGCCAATGTGGGAGCAGTGCACGCTCAGCAAAGTCAGCCAATGAACACCAGCAAAGGCATCTGGGAATGAGCAAGATTTTGACTCATTGCAGACTCCTGATTGACTCCTTTCTAACTTTGACATCACATTTTATGCCCATTGCACCTCATAGAAAACAGACATGTTTGGGGGTTCTCTTACAAGGCTTAAATGGCACCATGAATAGGAGGTGATGAATATGTCATCACCATATGACAGAATAAAAATTCAAAAAGAGATGATAGTTTAAAACATTGAGCTGACAGTTCCAGTGGTCTTGTGACAAAGACTGCCATCTTCACCCAGAGTAGGAGTGTTGACTGCGGGTATTGAATGTGGATCACAACACAGTATTTTCACTTTTTTATTGTTGTTTGTTTGTATTTTGTTTTCTTTCTCATTAAAATATTTTTGATCTGATTTTTCTTGTGCAATATGATAATTGTGGAAATATATATAGAAGAATTGCACATATTTAACATATCAGATTACTTGCCATCTAGGGGAGGGGAAGGAGGGAAGGGAGGGAGGAAAATTTGGAGCAAAAGGTTCTGCAAGCATGAATGATGAAAATTATTTATGCATATGTTTTGAAAATAAAAAAGCTTTAATAAAAAAAGAAACACACACAAAACATTGTCTAATAAGACAAAATTCAGTAGTAATAGCTGTAAAGCATTACATGTGGATTCAAAAATTATCTCCTCAATTACCTGATGGAAGGAATGGTACCAGAAAGTAGTCTATATGTGTAGCACCCAGGGACCATCCTCTAAGTTTGAGGGTAGGTCCCCCCCATATGTCACGGTAAACTCTCTGGCCATATCCCCTAAAACATAGCCCACACCTCCCATTTATTTACTTGTAATATTTATCCAAGGACAAAAATGCTTTATGAATTAATCTTAAGAAAAATAGGAACTAATCCCACCTTCCCCTGCCAGAAACTCAATGCACATTCTATCCACCGATAGATAGAAAGAGTGTTTCAAAAGCTATTAAAATTTAAATCTGCCATGGACAAGGTAGACAAACATATGTAACACATAAGAATGGAAATACATTAGGAACTGACATTGCCAGGGTACATGCAAGGAGAGATGCTCAATGGAGGACCCACATGAACAGGTCATAGACTTGAAGGGGTAAGTCACATGGCCCATATTTTCTAGTCATGTCATCCTGTGGCTGCCACATGGATCCCCTAGTCTCCTAGACTGATTGCTGCCCAATCAGCTGTTGTTCCCCTGGATGTAGCCCTCTGCTCTCTGGCCATTGCTCAGAGGATGCCCTTCAGGATTTGACTCCTGGCTCAGCTGATGTTCTTTGCCATCTCTTACTCAAGGGGAAAAAGCAGGTGCTACCATAACTCTTCCTCTTCAACTCAAGTGTTTACATTTTCCCTCAAGATCGTTATGCTATATTTTATCACTGTTTTTCCTTCCTTCTTGAAGAAGGCCATGTCATCAGGGAGGTGATGCCATGGTGTGCAAATGAGTTGGATTTAAGTGAGAGTGATCTGTGCAAAGTCACTTGCCTCACTTTCCCTTCCACAGCCATCTGGATCCAATGGCCACATAGAGATCAGGATGACTGGAGCTGGTCCCGGATATAGTGGGAGACCTTGGCCTTTTTAAGCTTTTTAAGTTTGACTGAAGCAAAGCCCAATCAATGATTTAATTATGCTATCAGAATATATCCAAGCATCAAGAGTACTTTCATATTTAAATTAAAGCAGCTTTAATTCTTTCAAATGTTGTGATTATGCCCCATTTATTTTATGGAGCTCTTTTTGAAGTGCATTTGGGAAGCTTATCTTGTTTGAAAGGTAAATGGCATCTGGCATGTTGGTTCAAGTTCATCACTGTCTAAGGTGTATATACTGAAGCTTTGCCTTGTTCTTTTAGAAAAGACATAAACCCTTGACTAGAACTAGCAAAAACCCTTCCCACCGATTCTCTAGTTCCCTTAAGAGTCTTGGCTAGAAGCCTCTTAGCAGGAGATTCTGAGTCACCCTTCCCATCCCTCCCCAAGCTCTTTAAAACAAAGAATTGAGTGCTCCCATAGGGCTATGCTCCCATAAGCTCAGGCTTGATCTTTTCTTTGGTTTTCCTAGTCCTTGAGTTTGGCATCAATGCTCTCTAACTCTGCTGTCAGAGACATCTTTCTCAGGACTATGGAGCTGAGGCTCCCAATAAGCTCCTGTTCAGATCACACCAGGAGTATTGTGTTCCATTCAAGGCACCACACTTCAGGAAGGATATTGATAAGCTGGTGAAAGTCCTGAGGTGGATGATCAAGAAGATCAGGACCTTAAATTCATGCCATATTAAAAAAAAACTGGCAGAGAAGATGGAAGAAACACATAAGAGCTATGTATGAGTGTTTGAAGGACTGAGTCAAATGCAAAAAGGATTAGATTTGCTCTGTTTGGCCCCAGAGTGCAGAGCCCCAGTTTGGGGAGAGAGGGGAAGGAAAGAAGGCACAGAGAAGAGAATATTCTTTTGCATTTATGTAAAGAAATCATCCCATTGTGTCTAAGCTATCCCAAAATGGGATGCACGACTTTGGCAAGAAATAGTCAGTCATCACCGTGAAATTTGCCAAGAAAAGGTGGATGTCCTGTCATCAGGAATTTCCAGGCACTGTGATGATCTCTGCATCCCCTCATGACTCTGAGATTGTCTGACTCTGTGAAGATCTTAGTATAAGGCCCCACAGACCTAGGACAAGCATCCAGAACAATTGATTCCTCCTCCGTGCTTCCCTTCCCCATCTCCTTAGCCTGCTAAAATTCTTCTTCACAATTAAAAATTGTGCCAATAACATGAGCCCTGCCTCACTGCCAAGGCTTCTGGGAGGATTGAAAGAGAAAATGGAAGGGGAGGGCTGTGTGAGCCACAAGACTCTAAAGATAGGAGACCACAGTCTAGTGGATAGAAAGGGGATGGACCTTAGAGTCAGGAAGTTTCAGAGTCTGAGACCCTGTCTCTGATACTACTGGTTATGTGATCCTAGGCTTTTTGAGGGCCCCAACACTTTTTTAAGGCTTAAGTAAAAGTGATCAATCTGCTTTGAGGGAGGAAGTTTGCCCAAATGGAAGTTCTGCTTTTCCTTATAGCCATCTTCCTAAGTTCAAATCTGATCCCAGACACTTGTGATCCTGAGCAAATCACTTAACCCTATTTGCCTTAGTTTCCTCCTTTGTAAATGATTTGGAGATGGAAATAGAAAACCATTCTAGCATCTTTGCCAAGAAAATTCCATTACATGTATTTCAAAAAATAAAATACTATTGAAATTTTTTTAAAAAGAAAAATTTAGCAACAGTAAAAAATATCAAATATTCCCAAAGAATTTTCACCTCTATCTCATTAATATGAAAATTTGTTTTTTCTTTAATAAATAGTCAAATTTTAAAACAGAATTTTTGTTTTTTAAACTATTACATACAGTAAGGGGAGTCCCCTGAATAAGCCCACCAGTCCATTTATAGCACATAGATTTACACTGAGAGAGACTTGGGCTTAAAAGCTAGATTGCTTTTGGGGAATTAACAATTGCTCAACACAAAGTTGACCCCAGTAGCTCTCATTTTTACCATCAATATGCTTTGTGGCTATGATTTATGGAACACCATGAATTCACCAAAATCATCTCCACAGAGGACCCAAAAAGATGCATGGTAGAAATGAGAGGGGCGACACATATTGACAGCCATAAACTATGGTGCAAAAGACATCAGGAAGGGCATTCATGTCTGAAAAAAGAGTCTAGCCAGCCTTGTTGGAAGAGGAAGGGATGGCAGATAAATAGACAGCATGGTACAATGATGTTCGTAATGCATCCTAAGATGCGCCAAGTTAGAGAAAACACCCAAAATGTTCATAAGGGACTATTTGTATCTGACTTGCGACAGAACACTCTGAGCTCATTTTGGTCTGATCAGCAACAGTAGAGAATGCTGTAACTCAATTATAGTTATTTTGAGCCTCTTCCAGAACAAAGGACAACAGCCTGATTCTGAGGACCAGAGGTGGGCTTCCAGCCCACTTTTGGGTAGATCCACTTATGGCATAACAAGAGATGGCACAGCATGGCTTTAGCTGTGATCTACATCAATGGAAGAAGTGTTTGTAGTGATGAGGTCACAGAGCAGGAGTGACAGCAGTTGTGCAGTTATAATGTAATGCATTTGGAAGGACTTGATGAAAGTGCATCCATGGAGTGTCATTGTGAGTGTGCTCTTGTGTGTGTGGCAACTATAACATAAAGAGGTTAGCTCTTCTTTGAAGACCCCTCCCCTTGATATTTTCTTTCATCCCTTCAGCTGAAAATGGTCTTTTGTCCTCCATTGTTCCAGGACCACTTTTTCTCATGTCCCTCTTCCTTGTATTTTACTCATCTCTCTTTATACCAGTTTTATTAATATCTTCTACCAATACCACAGAAGAGAAGATCATGAGCTTTGATGGACTCTCCCAAACTAGATAGGCTTCAAATAGGATTTTAAAAATGGACATTGTAGATGGCAAACAGCAGACAGCATTGTCTGTGAGCTCCTGAGACCTTCCCTCAGACCCAGACAAATTGAGCCTCCGAACTGGTTCTGGAGTGAGGGCTCCACCAAACACTTGGACTACAATGCACTTCTATCAAATATCTACTTTGAAAAAACTCCAGAGAAGGTTAGCCTCAGGGGAATCGGCTGCTGGGATCAGATGCCAGCTGGGACGGAAGTCAGAGCTGCAACAGAGGGGCGGATTTTAGGCACCCAGGAAATCCCTGGGAGACACCTGGGCCACTTTGCACTGCTTGCAGGCAGGTGCTTTGGCAGATCTGCCTCTGATAAAGAGTGGATTGAGAGCAGCTGAAAGCGTGGTCCTAGGGGGATCTAGCTGAGCCCCGCTCTGGAAGTCAACTCGGCAAACTGCCTCGGGGCAAATTGAAACAGCAGAATTTCCTGCTAGTGATTCAGACTTCAAGTGATCCAGACCCAAACTTCTTACAGCTCAAAAATCATGAGCAAGAAGCAGAAGAGAGCTCTCACCATAGACAGCTTCTATGGAGAGAAAGTAGAGCAGTCCCCAGATCCTGAGATTCTGAAAACAATCCCAGAGGAAGTCACAAAGGCGGACATGAGCTGGACCCCTTTTCAGAAGGCTTACCTGGAAGATTGCATAAAGAATCTCAAAAGAGAGCTAGAAGAAGAATGGGGAAATAAATTGGAATCAGTGCAACAGAGATGTCAAAAACTGGAAAACAGGACTGGTGAATTGGAAAAAGAAAACAATTCACTGAAAAACAAAATTGGTGAATTGGAAAAAGAAAACAATTCACTGAAAAACAAAATTGGTGAATTGGAAAAAATCACCAATTCACTGGAAAATAAAAATGGTGAATTGGGAAAAATCATCAATTCACTGGAAAATAAAAATGGTGAATTGGAAAAAGACAACAATTCACTGAAAAATAAAATTGGCAAAATGGAAAAAGAATGCATCGAACCAAGAAATTCAATTGGCCAGCTACAAACGGAGCTAAAAAAGATAACTGAAGAAAATAATACTTTAAAAATTAAAATTGAACAAATAGAAGTAAATGACTCAATAAGACTTCAAGAATCAGTCAAACAAAAACAAAACAATGAAAAAATAGAAGAAAATATGAAATATCTCCTAGGAAAAACAACTGACTTGGAAAACAGATCCAGGAGAGACAATCTAAGGATTATTGGACTCTCTGAAAGCCACGATGAAAAAAAGAACCTTGAGGCTATCTTTCAGGAAATCATGAAAGAAAATTGCCCTGATGTTTTAGAATCAGAAGACAAAACTGGCATTGAAAGAATTCACCGATCACCTCCTGAAAGAGACCCCAAAATCAAAACCCCAAGGAATATCGAGGCCAAATTTCAGGACTATTGAAACAAGGAAAGGATATTACAAGCAGCTAGAAAGAAACAGTTCAAATACCGAGGAACAATAATTAGAATTACATAAGATCTGTCAGCTTCCACATTAAAGGAAGGGCCTGGAATCAAATATTCCGAAAGGCAAAAGGACTTGGATTACAGCCAAGAATAAGTTACCCAGCTAGAATGAGCATCATCTTCCAGGGAAGAAGATGGACATTCAATGATACAGGAGAATTTCACCTATTTCTAATGAAAAGACCAGATCTGAACAAAAAATTTGACCTCCAAATACAGAACTCAAGAGAAGCATAAAAAGGTAAAAAGGAAAGAACTCTTGAGAACTATATTTCTACTATAGGTATCCTTAAAGAATGGGGGTATAATTCGATTTTTCTTTGATAATAATGGAAAAGAAATTAGAGGTAGAAGGGATACCATACTGAAAAAGGGGGGGGGGAGGCAAAATAAAGTAAAAATAAAGGAGGCAAAATAAGGCAAAATCTCATAAAGAGACATAGAAGATCTAATATAATTGAGGGAAAGAAGGGAGGGCAATGAGTATTGTGTAAACCTTACTCTCATTAGATTGGACTCTAAGAGAGTATATCAGACACATTTGGCTTCAAAGAAAGTCCTGACCCTCCTTGTGGGAAGGTGGGAGAGAAAGGAGGAAAGAAAAGGGATAGATTAATAGAAGGATTAGGGGAAAGGTGTAAAGGGGAGGGAGGGGGTCTAAAGGGAGGAGGACTGTTGGAGAGAGGTGGTCATCAAAAATAAAGTACTGGGGAGGAGGGAAGGGAGAAAGGGGAAAGAGAAGAGAAAAACATAACTTTGGGTAAATAAGATGGCAGGAAATACAGAGTTAGTTATTTTAATTGTGAATGGGAATGGGATGAACTCTCCCATAAAATGAAAGCAGGTAGCAGACTGGATTAAAAGCCAGAACCCTACAATATGTTGTTTACAAGAAACACATCTAAAACATAGAGATACATACAGAATGAAGGCAAAGGGCTGGAGCAGAATCTTTTATGCTTCAGGTGAACAAAGAAAGGCAGGGGTAGCAATCCTTATCTCAGATCAAGTAAAAGCAAAAATAGATCTAATTAAAAGAGATAAGGAAGGAAACTATATTTTACTAAAGGGTACCATAGATAATGAAATGGTATCAATACTAAACATATATGCACCAAGTGGTATAGCATCCAAATTCCTAGAGGAGAAACTAACAGAGATGCAAGGAGAAATAGATAGTAAAACTATACTAGTGGGGGGATCTCAATCTTGCTCTCTCAGAATTAGATAAATCAAATCACAAAATAAATAAGAAAGAAGTTAGGGAGGTAAAAATGGACATTGTGTTTACTCTTCAAGGTCTACCCAATACTATTCATGTGAGTCAGCCCCATGGTGATTCCATTGAAATGAAGTTTTAAGTCATATCTACTGAGTGATGGAAGATGGGGGATAGGAGTAGAAGTAGGAAGGGTTAAGATCTCTGTGAGGGGAGGAAGCAGCCCCAGAAATAAAGTTGCAATTCCTAGAAGTATTTAAATATTGGAAAAATAAAGGCGGGGGAAAATGTGATACATACTCTTGACAATGATGGATAAAATCAGTTGCTACAAGCAAGCTAGCTTCAGGTCCCTTCTCCAGAAAATCTTCTCTGAACTCTCAACTGAAAGTGATATATTTTATTCCTAGAGCCTTTGATCTGATTTTCTCCCATCTCTCAAATGTCATTTCTCCCCAGTAGAATACAAATCCCTTTGGGGGCATGATTGTTGGCTTCCCAATGCAGAGCCAAGGGCCCTGTACAAATGAAGTGATTAATAAAGGATGAAAAGTGAATAGAATGACAAGTAACATATGGACATTATATATTGATATATATTCACATGTGTGTTAACATAGAATACACACACATATATATGTGTATATGTGTATATATATATGCCCAAAAGGCCATGAGACTCTATATACCTTTTGATCCAGCAATACTACTGCTAGGTCCATATACTAAAGACATTTTTAAGAAAGAAGGAAAGGGGTCCTTCCGGGGGTGGAGCCATGGTGGCGGAGATCAGACAGGAGTCTCTGTAACCTCCTCTAACCTCCCCTCAAACCAACAACATATGAAGCCTCTAGACTGATTCTGAAGCAAAAAAATCCAGAATATCTGGAGAACAACACAATTCTAGAAGAAGATACTCTGGAAGAACCTCAAAACAGGTCTGTTTTAATTGGGCAGGGGGGTGGCCTACTGAACCCAGACTGCAGCACAGGGAGACCGGGGCAGGGAGCTGGAGCAGGGAGCTGGAACAGGAGTCGGAACAGGAGTGGGAGAGTTGTGCTTTTCACACACCTGGGAGTCTTCTGTGGGCCTCTTGGAACAATTTGTCCCGATTGTGGGCAGGTGGTTTGGAGGGTCTGCCTTTTGAGGGGGATAGATTGTGAACCACTGAACCCCTGATGAGCATCAGACCTAGCTGCCATTACACAGCACCTTAAAGCAATCAATCAAACAACAGAACTGATAAGCACCAGAAATAATTCAATCAGCAGAGCTGCCCAGTACCTGAAATAATTCAATCAGCAGAACCGCCCCAGGGTGAACTAAAGCAGAACTGCCCAGCCCCTGACATAATTCAATCAGCAGAACTGCCCAGTTCCTGAAATAACTCAATCAGCAGAACTGCCCCAGGGCAAATTAAAGCAGCTGTCCCACCTTTGCCCTAAACAGACCTCACACCTTTAAAAAAAATGAATAAAAAACCAAAAAGAGCTCTCACCATAGACAACTTTTATGGAGAGAGGGAAGAACAGACCTCAAATCCTGAGGCCCCTAAAGGTAAAGCAACTCCAGAAAAAGCCCCAAAGAGAGACATAAATTGGTCTCCATGTCACAAGGCTTTCTTTGAAGATTGCATAAAAAATCTTAAAAGAGAGTTAGAAGAAACATGGGGAAACGAAATAAGATCACTGCAAAATAAAATAGAAAAAATGGAAAAAGAATGCAGTGAACAAAAAGATGTAATTGGTCAATTGCAAAAAGAACTAAAAACAGTAACTGAAGAAAATAAGACATTAAAAGTTAAAATCGAACAATTGGAAATTAGTGACTCATCAAGACTTCAAGAATCAGTTGAACAAAAACAAAAAAATGAAAAGATAGAGAAAAACATGAAATATCTCCTAGGAAAAACAACTGACCTGGAAAATAGATCTAGGAGAGACAATCTAAGGATTATACGGCTTCCTGAAAGCCATGATGAAAAAAAAGAACCTGGACACTATATTCCAGGAAATCATAAAAGAAAACTGCCCTGATATTTTACACCCAGAAGGCAAAATACTCCTTGAAACAATCCACCGATCACCTCCTGAAAGAAACCCAAAAATTAAGTCCCCCAGAAATATCATGGCTAAATTCCAGAACTATCATACCAAGGAAAAGATATTACAAGAAGCCAGAAAGAAACAATTTAAATATCGGGGAGCTACAATTAGTATCACACAGGACTTAGCAGCTTCCACTTTGCAGGATCGAAGGGCCTGGAATCAGATATTCCAAAGGGCAAAGGAACTTGGATTACAGCCAAGAATAAGTTACCCAGCTAGAATGAGCATTATCTTCCAGGGAAGAAGATGGTCATTCAATGATATAGGAGAATTTCACCTATTTCTACTGAAAAGACCAGAACTGAACAAAAAATTTGATCTACAAACACAGAACACTAGAGAAACATAAAAAGGTAACAAGAAAAAATAACTCTTGAGAACTATATTTATGTTATAGATACTTATAGAATGAGGGTTGATTTTATGAATCGATTATTACATTATGATTATGATATGATTATTGTGATTTTATGATTATCATATGATTACTGTGATTTTATGATTATGATTATTATATGTTTATTGTGATTTTATGATTATTATGATATGATAAACTGAAAAAGAAATTAGAGTTAGAAAAGGGATAACACTGGAAGAAGAGGAAAAGGAGGTAAAATAAGGGAAATTACATCACATGTAGAGGCAAAGAAAACCTATAATGATTGAAGGGAGAAAAGGGAGGGGAATGAGAATTGGGTTAATCTCCATCTCATCAGATTTGGCTCAGAGGGAATAATAGACGTACTTATAAGGAAACTGGAGGGAAAGAGGGGAAAAAAGGAGTGGGTAGGGCTCTAAAGGGGAAGGATTGTTTGAGGGAAGTGGTTTTCAAAAGCAAAATAGTAGGGAGGAGGGAAAGGGGATAAGAAAGAGAAAAGCATAAGCTAGGGTAAATAAGATGGCAGGAAATACAGAATTAGTTATTTTAACTGTGAATGTGAATGGAATGAACTCTCCCTTAAAGCAGAAGCAGATAGCAGATTGGATTAAAAACCAGAATCCAACAATATGTTGTATACAAGAAACACATCTAAAACATAGAGATACATACAGGGTGAAGGTAAAAGGCTGGAGCAGAATCTATGATGCTTCAGGTGAACAAAAAAAAGCAGGGGTAGCAATCCTGATCTCAGACCAAGTAAAAGCAAAGATAGACTTCATTAAAAGAGACAAAGAAGGAAATTATATCTTCCTAAAGGGTACCAAAGATGATGAAGCAATATCAATACTAAACATATATGCACCAAGTGGTATAGCATGGAAATTCCTAGAGGAAAGGTTCAGAGAGATGCAAGAAGAAATAGACAGCAAAACTATAATAGTGGGGGATCTCAACCTCCCTCTCTCAGAACTTGATAAATCAAACCACAAAATAAATAAGAAAGAAGTTAAGGAGGTAAACAAAATGTTAGAAAAGTTAGGTATGATAGATCTTTGGAGGAAATTAAATGGAGACAGAAAGGAGTTTACTTTTTTCTCAGCAGTCCATGGAACTTATACAAAAATTGACCATGTGTTAGGACACAAAAACCTCAAAATCAAATGCAGGAAGGCAGAAATAATAAATGCATTTTTTTCAGATCATGACGGAATAAAAATCACATGCAATATAAGGCCAGGAGAAAATAGACCAAAAAGCAATTGGAAACTAAATAATTTTATCCTAAAGAATAAATGGGTGAAACAGCAAATTACAGACACAATTACTAATTTCATTCAAGAGAATGACAATAATGAGACAACATACCAAAATTTGTGGGATACAGCCAAAGCGGTAATAAGGGGAAATTTTATATCTCTAGATGCTTATTTGCATAAAATAGAAAAAGAGAAAATCAATGAATTGGGCTTGCAACTAAAAAAGCTAGAGAAAGAACAAATTAAAAACCCCCAATCAAATACCAAACTTGAAATCCTAAAAATAAAAGGAGAGATTAGTAAAATTGAAAGTAAAAAAAAAAACTATTGAATTAATAAATAAAACTAAAAGTTGGTTTTATGAAAAAACCAACAAAATAGATAAACCTCTAGTTAATTTAATTAGAAAAAGGAAAGAGGAAAATCAAATTGTTAGTCTCAAAAATGAAAAGGGAGAACTTTCCACCAAGGAAGAGGAAATTAGAGCAATAATCAGGAGTTACTTTGCCCAACTGTATGCCAATAAATTTGATAACCTAAGTGAAATGGAGGAATATCTACAAAAATATAGATTGCCCAGATTAACAAAAGGGGAAATAAATTACTTAAATAGTCCAATTTCAGAAAAAGAAATAGAACAAGTCATTAATCAACTCCCTAAGAAAAAATTCCCAGGACCAGATGGATTTACATGTGAATTCTACCAAACATTTAAAAAACAGTTAACTCCAATATTATATAAACTATTTGAAAAAATAGGGAATGAAGGACTCCTACCAAACTCTTTTTATGATACAGACATGGTACTGATACCTAAACCAGGTAAAACAAAAACAGAGAAAGAAAATTATAGACCAATCTCCTTAATGAATATTGATGCAAAAATCTTAAATAAAATATTAGCAAAGAGATTACAGAAAATCATTCGTAGAATAATACACCATGAACAAGTAGGATTTATACCAGGAATGCAGGGATGGTTCAATATTAGGAAAACTATTAACATAATTGACTATATTAATAACCAAATTAACAAAAAAACATATGATAATCTCAATAGATGCAGAAAAAGCATTTGATAAAATCCAACATCCATTCCTATTAAAAA
>JAJPUD010001181.1:301453-393602 GCA_023553655.1 Myrmecobius fasciatus | reverse complement strand
CCCAATAAGATCAGGGGTGAAACAACGTTGTCCACTATCACCATTACTGTTCAATATTGTATTAGAAATGCTAGCCTTGGCAATAAGACAAGAAAAAGAGATTAAAGGAATTAGAGTAGGTCATGAGGAAACCAAATTATCACTCTTTGCAGATGATATGATGGTCTACTTAGAGAACCCAAGAGAATCAACTAAAAAACTATTAGAATTAATCCACAACTTTAGCAAAGTTGCAGGATACAAAATAAATCCACATAAATCATCAGCATTTTTATACATCACCAACAAAATGCAACAGCAAGAGATACAAAGAGAAATTCCATTCAAAATAACTATCGATAGTATAAAATATTTGGGAATATATCTGCCAAGGGAAAGTCAGGATCTATATGAGCACAACTACAAAACACTCTCCACACAAATAAAGTCAGATCTAAACAATTGGAAAAACATCAAGTGCTCTTGGATAGGTCGAGCGAATATAATAAAGATGGCAATACTACCTAAACTAATCTATCTATTTAGTGCTATACCAATCAAACTCCCAAGAGATTATTTAACTGACCTAGAAAAAATAACAACAAAATTCATCTGGAAAAACAAAAGGTCAAGAATTTCAAGGGAATTAATGAAAAAAAAATGCAAATGAGCGTGGCCTAGCTGCACCAGATCTAAAACTATATTATAAAGCAGTGGTCACCAAAACCATTTGGTACTGGATAAGAACTAGAGTAGTGGATCAGTGGAATAGGTTAGGTTCACAGAACAAAATACTCAATGACAATAGTAATCTAGTGTTTGATAAACCCAAAGACCCCAGTTTTTGGGATAAAAACTCACTATTTGACAAAAACTACTGGGATAATTGGAAACTAGTCTGGAAGAAATTAGGCATTGACCCACACCTAACACTATATACCAAGATAAGGTCAAAATGGATTCATGATCTAGGCATAAAGAATGATATTATAAACAAATTAGAACCATGTAGGATGGTTTACCTCTCAGACCTATGGAGGGGGAAGGAATTTGTGACCAAAGAAGAACTAGAGGTCATCATTAATCACAAAATAGATAAGTTTGACTATATCAAGTTAAAAAGTTTTTGTACAAACAAAATGAATGCAGACAAGATTAGAAGGGTAGCAGTAAACTGGGAAAATATTTTTACATCCAAAGGTTCTGATAAAGGCCTCATTTCTAAAATATATAGAGAATTGACTCAAATATATAAGAATTCAAGCCATTCTCCAATTGACAAATGGTCAAAAGATATGAACAGACAATTTTCAGACGAAGAAATTGAAACTATTTCCAGTCACATGAAAAGGTGCTCCAAGTCACTATTGATCAGAGAAATGCAAATTAAGACAACTCTGAGATACCACTACACACCGTCAGATTGGCTAAAATGACAGGAAACGATAATGATAACTGCTGGAGGGGATGTGGGAAAACTGGGACACTGATACATTGTTGGTGGAACTGTGAACGGATCCAACCATTCTGGAGAGCAATTTGGAGCTATGCTCAAAAAGTTATCAAACAGTGCATACCCTTTGACCCAGCAGTGTTTCTACTGGGCCTATATCCCAAAGAGATTTTAAAGGAGGGAAAGGGACCCACATGTGCAAAAATGTTTTGTGGCAGCCCTTTTTGTAGTGGCAAGAAACTGGAAATTGAAAAGATGCCCATCAATTGGAGAATGGCTGAATAAATTATGGTATATGAATGTTATGGAATATTATTGTTCTGTAAGAAATGACCAACAGGAGGATTTCAGAGAGGATTGGAGAGACTTGCATGAACTGATGCTGAGTGAAATCAGCAGAACCAGGAGAACATTATACACAGCAACAAGACTATACGATGATCAATTTTGATGGACATGGTTCTCTTCAACAATGATGTGATTCAAACCAGTTGTGTTGCAATGAAGATAGTCATATACATCCAGAGAGAGGCCTGTGGGAACTGAGAGCGAACCACAACACAGCATTTTAACGCTTTCTGTGAATATTTCCATGCATTTTGTTTTCCTTCTTAGGTTGTTTTTTACTTCTTCTCTTTCTAGATCTGATGTTTCTTGTGCAGTAAGATAACTGTATAGATATGTATACATGTATTGTATTTGTCATATAATTTATCCTATCTAGCATGTATTAGATTATCTGTCATCTAGGGGTGGGGGGTGGGGGGAAGGAAAGGAAAAGCTTGGGAAAAAAAAGTTTTTGTGCAAAGGTCAATGTTGAAAGGTCACTCATGTTTTGTAAATAAAAAGCTTCATTATAAATAAATAAATAAATGAATGAATAAATAAATAAAGAAGAAAAAAAAGAAAGAAGGAAAGGACCTACATATATAAAAATATTTATAGCAGGTTTTTTTGTGGTGTCTAAAAATTGGAAATCAAAAGGCATGCCCAACAATAGGAATATATGGTTGTAAGGGAATATTATTGTGCTCTAAGAAATGACAAGTAGGATGATTTCAGAAAAACCTGGAAAGACCTCCATGAACTGATGCATAGTGCGGTGAACAGAACCAAGAGAATGTTGTACGCAGTAACAGAAATATTGTTTGATGAAAAACTGTGAATGATTTAGCTCTTTTCAGCAACACAATGACCCAAGACAATCCCAAAGGACTAATGCTGATGTACTCTATCCATCTCCAAAGAAAGAACAGACATTGTTCCAATATAGACTGAAGCAAGCTATTTTCACTTTCTTTCTTTATTTTTTTCTTTTGTACCTTCTTGTACAAAATGACTAACATGGAAATGCTTTACATAATTCTATAACCTATATCTGAGTGCTTACTGTCTCGGAGAGGAGAAAGAGGAGGGAAGAAAAGTTAAAATTTGGAACTCAAAACCTTAAATAAAAACATTGAAAAATTATATAGTATGTATATAGATCTAGCGAGTGTACCTCCATATATACCCCAAAGCTCCCCATTATTACCCTATTTCCTTCCCTAAGAAGCCCTATGCTCTGAATTACCTATAACCCTTTCATTAATGCATACATCCACCCAACACATATTCCCTTAAATGCCTATGTGTGTCTTTTTTCTGCCCTGTAGGATGTGTGGGCAGGGACCCTATCTGTGCTTCACTAGCCCACTGCCCCAAATTTCCTCTTGGAGGTCCAGGGGAGAGCTCCAATCTCCATTACTGGGTCAGCCTCTTCAGGTTGAGGTGAATGCCATTCTTAGAACGCAGAATCAGCTGGAGTTGCTTGATGGGTGGCTGAGTGAGGTCTGGGGAGAATTCAAAATTCAGCAGGCAGAGGGCTGTTACCACCTTCATCTCTGTCATGGCAAAATGCTGCCCGATGCAGTTCCTGTAGTCAGAGTTAAGAGAAAAATGACCTCAGCCCCAGGTCCAGAGAGGCAGGAGCAAGTTCATGCCTTCAGTGTTTGATTTCATGGGAGACACAGTTAGCTGATCAAAATTGGCAAAACACTTCACACACACACACACACACACACACACACACACACACTATCTCATTGGAGCTGCACAACGTCATGAATTATAAGCTATAGGAATTATCATATCCAGTTTACAGATGAGGAAACCAAGGCTCCATGGTCTTGGTGCAATTTGAACTGACTCTAAGTCTCATCCTTTATCCATTAAACTATAAAATACTGCTCTAATAAAAACTGAAGAAGGCTGAATGAAAACTGCATGAAGAGCTTTGTGAAAACCAAGTAGTAGATATAGCAGTAAAAGGAAAACTATATTTTGCTTTTGATGGAAACCAAACAGTGGATGCAGCCAGTCAGCCTTAGTAAGTATTAGGTGCCTGCTATGTGCCAAGCACTGTGCCAAGTGCTGAAGACACAAAGAGAGATAAAATATGGCTTTTGCCATTAAGGAACTCCCAATCTAATGAGGGAGACAACATGTCAGCATAAACAAGAAATATACATTGACTGTCATAGAAATCAGCATCTGACCTGACTAGGAACCGGGGATCTAGGCAGGAGTGGTTCTCCTGCTCCCAAACTGGTAGCCATAAGAGCTGGCATAGATATAGCACTTTTAGATTTGTAAAAGTCTTTGTAAATATTATCTCATTAGAAAATACTAACTACCTTGTGGAGTAGGTAGCATTAATATCCCCATTTTTACAGGTAAGGAAACTGAGAGAGATCAAAAGACTTGCTCAAGATCACAAGTATGTAAGTATGTGTGTGAGTGCATGAGTAAGCAGGTGAAGCTGGATTTGAACTCAGGGCTTTCTGATTTTACTGTACCTACCTAGATCAGAATACACTAAGTTGTCAAGTCAAGTAGTATTTAGTACAAACCTACAAGATGTCATGTATTTTTCTAGAGCTTAGCCTGAGCACAGTGCTTATTAAGTAAGGGCTTAATAAATGCCGGTTGACTTGCCTTGCCTTGCCTGACCCAGCACATTGAACCTCAATTCTTTAAATCTTCCTACGACCCTGCCTGACTCTCCTTCTCTGAGATGTCTCCACCTGCATAAGAGGTGGGAAGCAGGCTGATCACAAACTGGTTTCTCCCCATTCTACACTTCTGAGGGAATGAAAAAGGAGCTCTGATAGGGGACTTCAATGGGGAAATCCAATTAACTGATGTAGTGAATAAAATATGGAATTTAGAGTGATCTTGGACAAGTCACTTAACCTCTTTCTGCCTCAGTTTCCTCAACTGTAAAATAAGGATGATATAGTATCTACTTTGTAGGGTAGCTATGAGGATCAAATGAGAGAACATTTGTAAAGCGCTTAGCAAAGCAGATAGTAAGTGCTTAATAAATGTTCCTTTCTTGCTTCCTACTGCTGATTCCCCACAATTTCTGACTTCCAGTGCACTGAAGGTCATCACTGACCTGGGTCCAGCTGAGAAGGGCATGAAGGCAAAGGGATGACGTCCTGAGGTATTCTCAGGAGTGAAACGTTGGGGGTCAAATACCTGCAAGACGAAAGAGAGAGATTGGCTTAGACAGCTCCTTGACAGCTTAGAGCACCCCAGTCCAGAGAACAGGAGCTGAAAGACTGAAACTCAGATCTGACTCTGAAGAATGGCTTCCTCGTGGGTTTCATCATCTACTTATTAAACACTTACTGCATGCAAAGTATTTTTTAGGGGGAGAAGAGATAGAGAGACAATTGAAAGAAGAGGCAGAAGTTCTGGCTCAATTCATCTGACAGATCTTGAGGGGGAGATATGTTACACCCATCAAAGGAAGGCAAAAAGCACATCCACTTTCAGAAAAAGAAAAAGTGAAGAACCCACACACTGCAGTTTGTAGTGAGGTTGGCTTCTGTACCTGGTTAATTGTAGATTCTACTCTCAAAGGGATGTTTTTTAAATGTCTACAAAAGGAAGCAATGATCACAAAAAACAACTTGCCTTAAGTAAGATCTGCCTCTCTTTTCCTCTTCCTTCTTTCCTTTTCTCTGCCCCCCCAACTCTGTCCCTCTCTGTCTCTCTTCCCCTCCCTTCCTCTCTGTCTCTCTTTGTTTCTCTATCTCTGTCTCTCTATGGGTGTCTCTGTCTCTGTCTCTCTTCCTCCCTCTTCCTCCCTCTCTCTTTCTCTGTCTCTTTCTTTCTCTCTCTCCCACTCTTTCTCTTTGTCTCTGTCTCTCTTCCCCTCCTTCCCTCTCTCTCTCTTTCTTTCTCTGTCTCTGTCTCTCCTCTCTATCTCTTCTGTCTCTCTGTCTCTGTTTTTCTCCCCTTCCCTCCTTCCCCCCTCTCTCTTCTCTGTCTCTTCTGCCTCTGTCTCTCTGTTCCCCTCCCTCTCTCTATCTCTATTTCTCTCTGCCTCTGTCTCTCTGTCTTCTCATCTCCTCTCTCATTCTCTCTCTTTCCTAGTTCTTTCTTTCTTTCAACTTCTTTCCTCCTTCCCTTTCTTCTTTTCTTTCTTCCTCTTCTGCCTTGTCCTCCTCCTCCTCCGCTTCCTCGTCCTTGTCTTCTTCCTTCTTTTCAAGGCTACTAAACTGATAGTTCAAGGGAATTAATAGACATTTAAATTTTATTCAGATCTTAATAAATCACTTCTAAATTCCTTCTATTCTTAAAATTAGATGAAGTTGGATGTGATTATAAGGCTGGATTATCAAGAGCTTGCTGTCAACTTGGCAGGAGATCTCCAATGTAGTGTCTTAGAGGTCAATGTTTAACCCTCTATCATTCAACAGTTTCATTTTGGATGAAGGCATAAATGGCACGATTACCAAATTTGTGGATAATAAAAATCTGGGATAAAGGATAAACAAATTGGTTTGCTGAGAATAAAAATATCTGGGTAGAAAGTTCAATTGAATCTAATAAGTTGAAATTTATAGGGGAAAATGTAGTCTTTCACACAGACCAAAGAAATCAACTTCACCAGAATATCGGGGGGTGGGGATTTCTTGGCAGGAGTCTTTCTGAATAATGTCCATGTGTGCGTTAGTGCCTGGACTCACAGAGGACATACATCTAGGTATCAGCAATGGGCTGTGGCAGCCACACAAGCCAAGATGATCTTAATCTTGTGTGCAAGGTAAAACTTCCATGAATAAAAAGATAATCACTTCTTCACACCCTGCCCTGGACAAACCACACATCCGCCATTCTGGGCAGCTTATTTTAATAAAGACATTGATCAGCTGAGCAGGGAAGTGAAGGACCTAAGATTGTGCCACATGAGGATTATTAGAAGGAAGAAAATTTGGAGTAGGGTAGACTTTGGGAAACCTGAGAGCGACATTCAAAAATTAGAAGGGATGATATGTGGAAGGGAGGATTAGCCTTGGTCTGCTTGGTCCCTAGGACGTCCCAAGATGATCTAGGCTAGAGACTAGGAAGATCTTCCTAATGATGACTGCTGTCCCCAAACAAAATGAACAGCCTCAGGTTGGTTCCCTTGGAATCTTCCTTCTGGAAGTAAGCTTTCTCATGGAGTCTACGTGATAGCTTGTCAGAGATGGTGCAGAAGGGATTTTCCTTCAGATTGCAGTTGTATCTGAAGATGCCTCTGTAATTTGGAGGTTCTGAGATTCTGCTTATTGAATGGACTTGAGTAGCAATGTTAGGGAAAGTTAGGGAAAGATTGGGTAAATGGTGATACTACAGACGGAGATTAGGAAGTGAGCAGGAGTATCATATTCAGGAACAAAGAACAGGGCTACTTTCCTTTCCTTGGTTCAGTACCTTGAAGTCTCTGCCCCCCTCCCCTGTACTCCTTGGAAAAGGGCATCCTTCTCCTGTCTTCTCCTTCTCTCTATCTTCCACCCTCTTCCTCTGCCTTGTCCAGAACTAGGTCTCTTCCCTGGGAATAGTCATCCCCATAGATGTGGAGCCTCCCCTTAGGGACATAGTTAACAGACATACCTCAGGGTCAGGCCATACAGTGGGGTTCCTGTGGAGAGCATAAATGTGCAAAGAAACCAGACCTCCTGTAGAACAGGAAGATAAGCAGAAGATCAAAGTCAATAATCTGGGTACTAGCCCTTACATGTGTCTGCTATCTAGTAGACTTCTCCCCAACTCTCCCCCACATACTGTGGCCCTAGCTTCTAATTTCCCAAGCTGTTTATACTCCTTCTTTTTATGGAGGGAACCATCATTCATCTTCCCATCTCCCAGGCTTGAAGTATCAGCACCATCAATAAATCTTATTAATTCTACTTCTGTTATTCATCCCCTCTCTTCCTCTCTTCCTCTCTCCCTCTCTCCCTCTCTCTCTCTCTCTCTCCCTTTTTCCCTCTCTTCCTCTCTCTCTCTCTCTCTCTCTCTCTCTCTCTCTCTCTCTCTCTCATTAAAGCTTTTTATTTACAAAACATATGCATGGGTAATTTTTCAACATTGACCCTTGTAAAACCTTTGTTCCAAATTTTCCCTCCTTCCCCCCATTCACTCCCCAGATGGCAGGTATTCCAATACATGTTAAATATGTTAAAATATATGTTAAATCCAATATATGTATACATAGTTATCTTGCTGCACAAGAAAAATTGGCTCAAGAAGGGGAAAAATTGAGAAAAAACATAATGCAAGCAAACATCAACAGAAAGGATGAAAATGCTATGATGTGGTCCACATTTCACATCCCTCTCCCTGGATGTAGATGGCTCTCTTCATCACTGAACAATTGGAACTGGTTTGAAACATCTCATTGTTGAAGAGAGCCATGTCCATCAGAATTGATCCTCATATAGTATTGTTGTTGCCATGTATAATGATCTCCTGGTTCTGCTCACTTCATTCAGCATCAGTTCCTACAAGTCTCTTCAGGCCTCTCTGAAATCGTCCTGCTGGTCGTTTCTTACAGAGCAATAATATTCCATAACATTCATATACCATAATTTATTCAGCCATTCTCCAATTGATGGGCATCCACTCAGTTTCCAGTTTCTTGCCATTACAAAAAGGGCTGCTACAAACATTTTTGCACATGTGGGTCCCTTTCTCTCTACTCACATACCCACTCCCCTAGACTTATTGTCTCTCTACTAGGCCATTTATTGCCTTCTCACTGTCTCCTTACCTCTATTTCTCCCCCTTCCCATCTATCTTCCCCACTGCTGATAACATAAGATAGATCATGCTATTCCTCAGCTCAAAACCTTTCAACGGCTCCTACTTGTAAAATCTTTGGCTCGACATTCAAGGCTTTCTACAATCTGCTTTCCTCCTCTCCTAGATCTGTGTCATTCTGCTCTCTTTCATGTGTTCTAGTTTTAGCCGAACTGGAGAATTCACTATTCTGCCGAACTGGAGAATTCACTATTCTGCCTCCCCGGTTACTTTTAAGCTATCTCTTTGTACAAGCCAGGGGATGCACACCTTCTTCAGGAGAAACCTCCTGGGGTTCATGTATTCTTTCCAAACTCAGCTCTGGATCTACCACTTCTGTGATCACCCATCCCCACCTCCAGCTTTTAGTGCAGCAACATCCCTCCATCTTCCTTCCAATATATTTATTTCTGTGCACACCATTTTCCTTGGTAAAATATAATCTACTTGCAGGCAGGGGCTGACTTTCTTCTTGTCTTTAGTACAGTGCCTGACATATGCAAAGCTCTTGGGATTGTGGGTTAATGTTAAAGTCCATTATACAAGTCTGTGTCAGGGTGTACCCAACAAATCTGGTCAGGTTGTAAAGCAGTAGTGTCACAGTCCAATAGAAACAGGCCTATTAAATCATGCATAAAGATCCTTCCAGGCTGTGTGTGATCGGCCCCCTTTTATAGCCAAGAAAATGGAAGCCCAGAGAAGATGTGAATTATCCACATGTCAGGGAATGAGCCAGAGGGAATCAGAATAGGGAATATCAGCTTTGTAGGAAATATCTCACAGACACTATATTCAATCATTATTATTAAGCACTTAAATATATGACAGGCACTGTGCTAAGCCCTGGAGATATGTATACGAGCAATCAAAAAAAAAGGTTGTTACTATTATCTTTAGACACTATGGAATCTTGGAGGGGGGAGTTATTCTATAGGCAACTGAGAAAGGAAAAAGTTACTCAGGAAAGACTGTAAACCTAGCTGAAAGGTAGACAGAGGGAAAGGATTAAGAAAACTGAGTTAGCACATGGTGTAAAGAAACATAATGACAATTTTTGAGAAGAGATTTTTCATAGTAATAAGATTTGGATTATAGAACTGAGAAGTTTTTCAATTTCTTATAAATGATACTATGTAAAAATTATTTATATTTGTTTTATTGTTATAATATTAACATAAAGTGAATAACTAGTATTTATAACACTTTAAGGTTGCCATATTATCTCATTTTATCCTCACAGCAACCTTGAGAGGAATATCCATCCCCATTTTAGAGATGAGGAAACATACAAGTCACGTTATTTGCTCAGGGTCATACATCTAGCGAGGGCCTGAAGCTGGATTTGAACCTAGGCCTTGGGATGATAAATCCAGCAATGTTCCCACTATACCAGTACAGGCTATACCCCCTGAGTTCTCTTCAGCCTACCTTCAGGCAGTGACCTCCCATCCGAAAAGGTAACAGGCTTGCTGAGCTGGCGGTACACCTGGGGCACGGCGGGATACAGGCGAAAGCTCTCTTTGATGCACAGGGTGAGGTAGGTCATTTTCGCCAGGTCTTCCCTGTAAAGTGTAAGTTCCTCTTTGAAGAGTCCAGAAAGGAGAATCTTCTGTCACCACCTTTTAAAGCCCCTTCTTGTTCACTATTGTCCTCGCTTCCTTGGGAAGTCAAGGCAGGGATGGGGAAGTGGGGGAATATTTCCCAGGTGTTCAGGCTGGGGCCCTTCAGCCCAAATTCTATCTCTATTGTTCTTCCCACCCCTCTGCCTCAGTCCAAAGGTCTCCCAGCCCTCAAAGTCTGACCTCTGTGTATGGATCAATAATCCACCCAGGCTGCCTCCATCTTCTCCTGGCCTCCATAAGTCCTGCCTCTTCTCCAAGATTTAACCCGAAGCCTCTTGCTGGATGCCTTCTCTGACCATCCCAGCTTCCATGGGTTTCTGAGCCTTCTAGGTCAGTCCCATGTTTACTTTCCCCATCCCTAATAGATAATCCTTGTCATACCAACCTGACTAAGGGCTACCTGAGCACAGGTGATAGCTCCTCTTCACCTGCCTCCGCCATAGGGCTGGAATTCAGGAAAGACTGAAAGAGCCTGACTAATTGCTACAGTGGGATGATTGGGCAATCATATTTCAAATTCGACAAACATTTATTAAACACCTATTATATACAGGACTCTACTTGCAAACACAAAATTGACACAGTATAGCTCCTGACTTCCAGTGTAGCTATACTGGATTTAAAATTCAAGGACATGAAATTGGTAAAAAAAAAAAAAAAATGTTCCTTGCATTTACTGCCAGTGTAACTTTGATCAAATTTCTAGTTTTCTTTGTGCCTCAGTTTCTCCATTTATAAAGTGAAGGAGTTAGAGTAGATGATCTCTCTAAGGTTGTTGCTACAGTTTAAAAACTGGTGACCTTAAGGAAACAACAATCTAATGCAGGTGGGGAGGGAGGAAAGTTGAAGATACCTAAGAGAACAGGTCAGTCCAAGTGTGGGAGTCCAGGAGGGGAGAAGGGGACAGAACTGGGAGGTTCAAAAACAAAGTTTTAGGGATTTCTCAGCACCTTAAATCAGCAACTGGGAAAGCAATCTCTAATCCATCCTTTTGAGTCTTTTCAAAGCTCTCCAGCAGTACAGATGAAGGAGAAATGATGGGTTTCAGATACTGTCCATGGTTGACTACCTATACATGCATGCTCTTTTTTTTATTAAAAGCTTTTTATTTACAAAACATATGAGTGATTTTTCTACATTGACCTTTGCAAAAACTTTTTTTCCCAAGCTTTTCCCCTCCTTCCCCCCACCCCCCACCTCTAGATGACAGGTAATCTAATACATGCTAAATAGGATAAATTATATGACAAATACAACACATGTATACATATCTATACAGTTATCTTACTGCACAAGAAACATCAGATCTAGAAAGAGAAGAAGAAAAAAACAACCTAAGAAGGAAAACAAAATGTACATGCATGCTCTTGAGTAAGTCACTTTTGCTGGGTCTCAGCTTCCTCATCTGTAAAATGGTGGCCTTTAAGTTTCTATCCAAATCTTCATCTGTGAGCCTTGTGCCTAAGCCCTTTTCCAGGATGCATTGGGAGGAGGGTGAAGGGGAAATGGAACCGAGAGGAAGAGGAGACAGGTCTATTCAATCTCAGAATGTCAGAGCTGAGGGAAAAGATCCTTAGTCAAATATCCTCATTTTACAGATGGGAAAATGGAGGTGCAAAGGAGTGAAGGTCATGTGATAGATATTAGTGGCAGAGATGCTACTGTAACTTGACCCCTGAGCCCAGGCCAGATCAGTGTCCAGGTTTCCTGAGCAATCTTTCCACAGGGTACCACCCTCAATTGCTCTTAATTTCCTTGAACCTGAGGACCCCAAAGCCCAGTGCAGATCATTCCTGACTTTCTAGAGGGAGATACACTTCCTTCTTCCTGTTGAAGTTGAAGACTACCTGGACAGGGTCAGGCCAAGTTTGACGATTATAAGGTTGGGAGTCTGATGGGTTGGGTGTCCAGCGGGGCTGATTCAAGAGGGTACCAGTCTAACCATCATTCGGCAATCTACTGGACATGTCTATTTGGAATCCCCATATTTTACCCATCGACTTTATTTAACTCATAGCTGCATGATATCTAGAGATAATCTCAGCCAAGCTGCAACGCCATCCCTTCCCTGACCCCCAAGGAATTCTCCACATCCACATACTTCTTGCCCTGTGCCTGGAATGGGCCATTCTTCTTCTTGCCTATTAAAATCCTTCCCTTTCTCCAAACGAGTTTAGTAGAATATTGATTAATTTCCTACTTGGTACTTGATACAGAAAGGAAAATCTCTTGCCCTCAAGGTGCTTCCATCAGAAGCTTTCCTTCATGGCACACCTCCTCCCCAAAGCCCTTACCAATACCCCAGCTGCATCCTGCCTCAGGATCCCAGACAGAATGGAGCAGGAATGGGTTCTCTTAGCCCCCGAGCTACTCCAAGCCAGAAGCAGGGGGATAGGGGAGGTCACTCTCACCACTGGACGGTGTCATGACCCTGCAGGATTTTCTTTATATCACACCTCCTCCCTGAAGTCCTTACTGATCTCCCAGCTGCCCCACTACTACTACTCAGGGACCCTAGAGAGAGCAGGAGCAAGCTGATTTCTTTAGCCCTTGACCCACTCTGGGTCAGAAGAGGGGAGTGGGGGAAGGTTGCTCTTACCACTGGACAGTGTCACGACCCTGTAGGATTTCCTGAATCTCCTTCCGACAGCGGTCCTGGTGCTCTGGGTAAAGGGCCATACAGTACAGGAACCAGGAGATACTGCTGGTAGTGGTATCATGGCCTTCAAACATGAATGTATCCACTTCAGCCCGTAGGTCCATGTCTGACAAGTTGGTCTTGTTCTCATCCTGTGGGAGCAGGGAAGGAAGGGATGGAAGAGGAGCACAGACATAGCTTGGTTTTCCAGTTTAAAGACTATTTTTACCTAGAACATTTCCTCTAAGATCAGCTTCCTTTTGGACCCCTCCTTGGGCTCTGGGATCCTTCCTTCCCTCCTTCTCAGATCTCCTCCCTAGATCTTTCCTCACCAACATCTCCAGAGACCCTCCTATTGAGGCCCTCAGTGAACTGTACCCCAAGTGTGCTTCCCTCTGTCTCCCTTCTCATTGCCTAATCAGGTCCCAAGTCCTGCTGAAAACCCTGAGGGTGAATATTGACTGCTCCCTCTAAGCATCCTTTCCCTGCTGCTCCCTAACTCACCTTGACTCCAAGGAGAATATCCAGGAAATCCAAATGTCTCTTTTTCTGGGTCTTCTCTAGCTTCTCCCCATTCAGGACAGCTTTTCTTTCCCTGATTACTTTGTCTGTTTCAGGAAATTATAAAAATCACAAAATGTTAATCCCAGAACAAACCTTAAAGATTACATAGTCCAACTCTCCATTCCTAATTTCATAAAGGAGAAACTGAGGCTTAGAAAGGAAAAGTGACTGACTGACATTCACACAGCATCAATGAAAAAGCAAAATTAGACTGAGAGCCTTTTGAAAATGCCCACCCTGGACAATTTCCACCATATCAAGGTGTCTTTCCAGATTTAGCATTATTGACACCCAATCTCAGTTTCCCATATGGCCAACTTGGTGCAATATCCCCAATGTCTTCCTAGAATCCAATCTCTGGAATTAGTGATTAGGAGAAAAAGAGCTTATAAATTAGAAGGGCTATAAGGTTTCAAAATGACTAACTGAATAGGAATGATTATGCCCAGCTCTCATTTAGCATCACAAAACAGTAAACTCTTATTAGGGGAGGGAAGTGTTGGAGGGAAAAAAAAAGAAGCAAGAATAAAACCTTCATAGGAAAAATCTTACAGAAAGTCTGATTAAATCACTGAGTAGCCACCTCAGTGTAATGAATAAAGGTTGTAGAGCAAGAAAAGCCAAGAGAACTCTCTTCCAGGAAATAATAACAACTAACCCCCTTAGATCAAGGAAGAAAATCCTTCAGAAAGTTGTTTGGAAAGTCAAAGACATATGGGAAGATCTGGCACTGAGGAAATGAGTGAGATTGGGGAAATCGGGGTTCAGAAACTATAGAAAACAAGAATAAGATCTTTGAAAGGAGAATACAAGAAAGTGAACAGGAGGATCAACAGTGTAGAAATTGGTTGTGAATTGTGTCAAAGCAGTGGGCTCCTTGAGGAGTTTAATGCTTGTCCTTCATTCTTGAAGGGGACCAATGAACAATAAGTGTGATGTCTTGACTTGGATTTAAGTGAGGGAAGGCTATTCAAAGTCACCAGCCTCACTTTTTCCTCCTTTGGAGGCATCTGGGTCCAGTGGCAAGATAAGGATCAGGATGATTGGAAATAGCCCAGGATGGAGTGGAAGACATGGCCTTTTTAAGCCAAGGACTTTCCCAGGTTTCAATTTGACTGAGGCAGCATGCAATCAGTGATTTAAGGTTAGGTAAGAAAAGAAGCAAAAGATGACTTAGTTTTCCTATAAAATATCTATGACTCTCTATCTACTTTGTGGATACATATATGGTCATTATAGATATAGATATAGTCAGGCAGTTTCATTTGAATCCCAATGGGCTTTATCAAGGCTTAGTTTTTTTTAAGGCTGTATTCCAGGAAATCATAAATAAAACTATATGAGGCAAAAAGAGTTAATTGTCCCAATTTTTTAAAAAAAATTATAGAATAAATTAGTAGAGAGGAGAAAAAAATCTAGCCCACAAACTCCAAGATATCTTGTGAGGTTTCAGTACTCAAAATTTATATTCCTTTGGGCAAAACACTCATATGTAAGCTTATGATTCCCCATGGGAAGGAAGGAGGGAAGGGAGATGAAGAAAGAAAGAAAAGGAAGGAAGAAAGAAAGAAAGGAAAGAAGTAAGGAAGGGAGAGAGGGAGGAAGGGAGGAATAAAGGAAGGAAAAAAGGAGGGAGGGAAGGAGGGAAGAAAGGAGAGAGGGAGGAAAGGAAAGAGGAAGGGATGAAAGGAGAAAGGAAAAGGAAGGAGAAGGCAGAAAAAGAAGGAGTTAAAAAACCCCTGAAGAGTAGGATAGTGCTGAAAGAACAGAAAAAAATGCAGGGACAGAAAAGAAGCTCTATTATAGCAACATCAATGAAAAATTCACATGTTGGAGGGGGGGAAACATGAGATCTGTCCAAACTAGAATAACAGAGTTCAAGAGCTCATTCATGCAGCCTCAGAATTACTGATATCAGAAAATATTAATAAACCGCCTGATTACATATTATAGGAAATAATACAAGAAAATTGCTCTAGAATATTAGAAATGAGAGAGTACAAATGTTAAAAAAAATCTATAAGGTGTTAAAAGAGGAGGTGAAAAAAGAAAAAAAAATGGTCTGTGAGCCAAGGAACTGAATTCAAATATCATCTCAAATACTTAGTAGCTGTAAGAGCCTTCCTCAGATTGCCTGTGAGAGAGGAAGAGAGAAAAAGAGGGTAGGAAATGGAGAGGGAGAGAGGGAAGGGAAAGGGAGAGAAACAGGAAAAGAAAGGGGGAGATGGGGAGGAGGAAGAAAGGGAGAAAGATTCATAGAGAGAGACAGAGACAGAGAGAGACAGAAACAGAGAAAGAAACAGAGACAGGGAGACAGAGAGACAGAGAAAGAGAGAGTGTGTGAGAGAGAAAGAGAGAGAGCTGATGATGATGGCGGGAGAGAGAAAGGACAGAAACAGGTACTGAGAGAAAAGGACTCAGAGAGCAAACTAAATATACCCAAAGCCCCCCAAACAAACAAATCTCCCTTTAGAAAGATCTTTAAAAGACATGCATGAAAGAATTTGGCATCAGGGCAGATAATGGATAATTAATCCAGAAAAAATCCCAGATGTCTTAAGAATAAAGTGAAGAATCCAAGGCTTAGAATTAATAAATAGCAAGAATTTTGAAAAGGCAATTTATTGTGACATTAGGAGACAAGAAGAAAACAGAAAGTGTCAAAGCCCCACTGAGTGACTGAGAGAATATTAACAAAGAGATGCTAGAAACACTCTTCTCAGTGAGAGGTAGTTCATAGAGTTCATAGAACACAGTGAGCACTTCTTCCACCAGCCCAGGAAAACTCCATCCATGAGAATTGAAAGATCTGAAGGAAAGACCTGATCACTCAAAAATCCTGGAGAAGTTAAGAGATGCTATAGACCTAGAAAAGGGCAAAATCCATTTTTTTTAATGGGAAGAAGGCAGAGTCTGTAAAATACAAGCTGACAAGAGCTTGGCTTTGATCCCATACAAAGCTGTAGGATACATTATTAAAGAGTTGATGTGTAAACATTGAGAAAGGGAAGCTGTGATCATCCAGAATCAAAATGGCTTCAACATAAGAACTTAATTTTCTTTCCTTTCCTGGTTCCTTGACCAGCCAATCAGGAGAACGCTGTAAATTTTGTTCACTTAGATTTTCAGCAAACTGTTTTTCAAAATCTCACCTGCTCTCCTTTTTGATAAGGGGAAGAGCTCTGGAGGACAGTGATATTTGCTGGTTAGAAAGTGATGGAATGATTGGAACAAATATCTGATCAGGAGTTCATACTATCTGAAAGGAGGTCTCCAGTGAAGTGCTCCATTGATCTGAGCCTGGTCATCTGCGGCTGTTTAATACTGTTTTCGGTGACTTAGATGAAGGTGTAGATGGATAATTGTCAAATTTACAGGTGTCATGAATATTTGTGTTACATTTACATAATTTGTTACTACATTATTACAATTATTATTACATTATATAATTTAAGAAGCTCTTGACAGGTTAGATCTAAGGTTGTAAGTACTAATAGACACAAATGCAGAATCCCACCCCTGAATCCCAAATGTCGATTGTAAAAGTAGAAACTAGGTATACACTGAGAATCTAGAGAAGAAACCAAGAATATCTGAGGGGAGAACTGATGAGAGACGTGGTCAGGATTTGTTTTGTGATTCTTCTACATGTTGGAGAGAAAAACTGCAGCCTGGGTCCCTGAATCCCTGGCTAATGATCCGCTTCCGTGGTAATGATCCTGTGAAAGTGGAGTGGAAAAAAGGAAGGGGAAGAGAAAGAAAGGAATATAGTTCTAGGCTGGGGCCTACCTGTGTGGTCATGGGCAATCTTGCAGGCCCTCAGAAAGTTACGCCCATGGGATGTGAGCCAGTAGAGGAAATCATTATGGTACTGGAAGGTGTAGATCCGTTCTTGCATCAGCAGGGTGAGATCACCAATAGCCAGGTAATAGTCCGTGTCACTGAAGGTTCCAGGGAGAAGAGGAAGTGAAGTGGGGACAGAGAGTTTGGGGAACCTGATAATGGCCATTCTGTCCCCTCCCCTTTGGGACCAGCTACCCATAAGTCCTCAGGACGATACTGAAGACCCAGCTCAGAGTCCCACCTCTCCCCGAGTCTCTACCCAGACCACTCCAGGGCTCATTGATGAATCCCTGCAGGAGGTTTGTGTCTGTCTATGTTTTTGCGTGTATTGTACAAGTTCCTGCAGACCAGGGTGGGGACAGCTTCCCCAGGATATTCCAGCCCCATCTCTGACCTCTGTGTTTGGCCTTTGCTGGTCTTCCCAAAGATGCATTTCATCAGGGTGTCCAGAGCCATGAAGCCCACATCACCAAAGATCTCCACACACTTATTCACAGAAACCTTCTCCTTCCACTTGTCCTGGCAAGATGGGAGATGAAGGTTCTTTCTTTAGTGCTGGACTCACAGGCCCCACAATGAGGTGGCAGCCCTCTTCCTTGGCCCTTTCCAAGCCACCAATGCCTTTCCTCCAGGATGGTTTTCTCCAGGAATATGATTCAGTCACTGACCTATCCTGAGCCCTATAATCAGGATCTCTGGGCTAAATGTAAAGGGAGGCTAATCCATTGGGGTTCAAGGGCTAAGAACACTGGAGGTCCTCCTCAAAGCCCTAGGACAAGAGGGGTAAGGGATAGGGTCTGGTCTTGTGGTTTATGAGAATAGGAGACTTATAATTTAACATATTTAACATGTATTAGACTACCTGTCATCTAGGGGTGAGGGTGGGGGGAAGGAGGGGAAAAATTTGGAACAAAAAGTTTGCAAAGGTCAATGTAGAAAAATCACTGTAAATAAAAAGCTTTAATAAAAAAATTTTTAAAAATAAAAAAGAGAATAGGAGACAGGGAATGAATCTATGTTTCCTTCAGTATGGGGAACTAAGGGATGTGGAAACTCCCTCTCCCAAAGCAAGTTGGTAGCTTCCCTGCAGCTTGCAGTGTTAGAGAGCAGGCTAGAGCACTACATTAAGCTAACATTACAGTCACCATGTTTAATATACATGACCTGAATCCAAGTCTCACTGGCTTTGCTGCCGGCTCTCCATCAAAGCCATCTACCCCATACTAGCTACCCTATCCCAATGATGCATTTTAGACCCTGAGGTAGCAGGTGGGAATTCCAAGGCTTAAAGGACTGGAGAGGACCATCTGGTCCAAATACTTTATTCCCCAGATAAAGAAACTGAGGCTCAGGGAGAAAGCTCAGCGCACAGATACTAAGCAGCAGGTTCAGGCTATCAAGCCACATTCTCTTATGGCAGACTGACTCACTGTTCTTTCCATAGTAGTGAGTTATTTAGAAGAAGGCAGTGAAGCATTATGGTCCAGTAGGTGGGGGCTCGTCTCCAAAGTCAGGAAGAACTGGGTACCAGTCCTGATTCTGACACCCACTGGCTGTGTGACTTTGGGCCAGTCACTTAATCTCGAAGTTAAGACTATAGCTTTCAAGTGAATAGAGCACCAGCACTGAAGTGAGGAGGACCTGAGTTCAAATCCAACCTCAGACACTTAACACTTCCTAGTTGTATGACCCTGGGCAATTCACTTAACCTCAATTGCCTCAAGAAAAAAAAAGACTATAGCTTTCAGAGAGGTGCTGATCTGTATTGGCTCTGCGGGAGTTCTCTATACCAATCAGGTGCAGTCCCTTTTCCTATCCATTGGGGATGAATACCTCCCTGTTGCCAATCAGCTTCCCCTTGGCCACAGGAATGAGAAGGCAGCCACAATGACACAATCCATTCCCTCCCCTCCCCAAGGGATGCTAACCCAAGAGCATCCCTCGAGTTCAGGGGTACCTTCCTACAATGAGAGTTTGGGATCTCCCAAGAAGAGAAACGCAAGGAGAAAGTGTAGGTAAAGGGTAAGGAAGCTGGAAGGCCATCCTCCTGCCCACAATGGAGCAGCAGCAGCAGTTTCCTTCCTCAGACCCAAGGCTCTGGTGGAGACTGTGGGAGGGAGAAGGTTAAGAGAACCAATGGCCAGAGATTACCAGTTTGGGCTGTTAAATGGACTCCATGGAAGGCAGAGCCTAAAGCAGATGCTCCCTCTTGTGGCTAGTGTGGAGGACTCTGTGGGTGAGCTAGGGTGATGTCCACCTGTTCACAGCTGTTTTCCCTTGAGCCCAAGCTCAGGTTCAGGGGCAGGGGCAGAAAGGCAGAGATTCCTCCAGCACCTGCCTGGGGGCAGAGCCCCAACCTGGCTTTCTCCCTAAAGGGTCTCATTAGGATTTAACCAAAACCCATTCTGGGGAGGTGAGGGTGCAGGTAACAGTGCAGGGAGGGTGGGCAGGATCTCTTACCAGCATGGTGTGGGTGGATTCTGCAAACAGGCCCACATAAGGCTTCAGCACCTCATTGTGGAAAGCAGGCGTGAGCAATTTCCGGTGTTGGAACCACTTGGATCCTTCCAGAACCAACAGCCCCTTCCCTGTAGTGGAGGTGAGTGTGGGTAGGTATACAATAAAGCTCTTCTTAGTCCCCTTTCCCATATACCTCCCCCACCCTTGCCAGCCCTGGACCAACACCTGGCTCCCTCACACTCTCTGAGAGCACCCACAGACCCCCTTAGCAACTCCCAAAGAATGTAATCAAGGTGGGGTGCTGAAAATGACAAGTGGGGGTGACACTGAAGAAGGGATTGCGAGGAGACTGCGAGTCTGGCTCTGTGATGGGCAGGGAGGGGCTATGGTGACAGCCTCTTTATCCTAATCATGGAGGATGTGTGGGTGTTGGGGGGGTCTCCACTTACCAATCCATGGTAAGAAGAAACCGTACACATCCCAGGCCTTAGGGTCTGCAAGGAAAAGGAAGATGTGAGATTAGGCAGGTCTTCCTGTCTCTGGAGTCGCCAGAGCTTTGTCAGCCAGGAGGAGCATCTTCCCATCCCCTCTCAAAACCCAGAAGTTTAGTGCCCCAAGGATTCTAACCTCAAAAGAGAGACTTATAGGACAAGGTCCTCCCTTACCCCCTTCAAATTCTCCCCTTTTCCTCCACTCTCCCCACTCTCAGATTGCCAGTCTCGCCCTTCAGTCATTACATAAACTTTCCTATTGACCTTTAAGAGACAATGCCTTTCTCTACCCCCACCCCCATCCCATTCTCCCCATTTTCCCCACAAAGACAGTGACCAATAGGAGGCTGAGATCAGTAGCTCACTCACCTCCTCGGCTATATATAGCCTTGGCGTAGTCAGGGTCATAGATGTTCAGAAATCCAATAAATTTCCCAAACCACAGAGGGTGGGCAGAGGGGTAAGTGTTGGCCCATGACATGATCTTGTCCAGACCTCCTCCATCTTTTATCTGATTGACGGGGAGAAGAATAGGAGAAAAAATAATAGTGACTGTCATGGTGGGGCTTGGGAGCAGGAAGGAAGGGATTCCATTGGCTTTGGGAATTTTCCATCCCTCTGATGTCAGAATGTCAGTTCTTTCAGCTCCACCTAATATTAAATAATCATGATAAATAAAGGAGGAAAGATGGAAAAAGTGATGAGGAGGGGGAAAGATATGAATAAGAAATAGTAGGTGAAAAGGAGGAGATGTTGGAGGAAAAGTGTGAGGGGGAGAAGTTGGGAGGTAAAAGAGGCAAGAGAAGAATAAAAGGAGAAAGGATGGGGAAGGAGAGAGATGATGGAAGAGTGAGAAGGAATATTAAACAGAAAACAGGCAAGATAAGAATCAAAGGAGCAAATCCAAGTAGGAAGATCTGAGAAAAAAAGGAAAGGAGAAAAGAGGGAAGACAAAGAAGAGATAACCGAAATGAGGTAGGGGAGTATTTTCTTGTCCTCATCTTACTGCAGAGAAATAAAACTTTCTTGGATATTGTTCTGGGACTAATATTCCTTGAATTTTAGGGCTGAATGGGGGAAGCAGGACTGGCTTGCTTTTGAGAGAAGACAAAAAGAGTGAAATCAGGTGGGTTCAGAATCAATAGAATCTTAGGGCAAGATAGATTCAAGGTCTAGTTCAAAAAATAGACATGTGACAAGACCAGTTTTTTTAATTATTTATTTTTTGGATAGGGTAGATCAGGCTGAAGTGTGCTCAGAGTTTGAAAGTTAGGAGTACATACAATAAGTTTATTACAGGGCTAGAAGCTGAAGTCAAGAAAGAAGGGGTGAGATGGGATATGGAAACATCTCGAAGTGTCTTTTTTATATCTGGAGCTGGTGGTAGTTGATGGCTACTAGGGTAAGAATCTTCTTTTAGTAATAGCTTTTTATCTTCAAAATATATGCAAAGATAGTTTTCAGCATTCACCCTTGCAAAACCTTGCATTCCAAATTTTCCTCCTTCCCTTCCCTCAACCCTCTCTCCTACACAGCAAGTAATCCAATAAAGGCTAAACATGTGCAATTCTTCTTTTCATATTTCCACATTTATCATGCTGCACAAGAAAAATCAGATTAAAAAGGAAAAAAATAAGAAAGGAAACAAAAAGCAAGCAAATAACAGCAAAAAGATGAAAATACCATGTTGTGATCCACATTCAATTCCCACAATCCTCTCTCTGGATGCTTATGACTCTCTCCATCACAAGTCTATTGAAATTAGCCTGAATCACCTTATTACTGAAAAGAGCCACATCTATAAGAATTGATCATTGCATGATCTTTTTTCCAGTAAATTTATTTATTTTTAATACCCAATTTTTATGAATCATGCTAGGAGAGAAAAATCAGAGCAAAAAGGAAAAACCATGGGAGAGTCTTAAAAAAAAACAGAAAAAAGTGAACATAGCATGTTTTGGTTTACATTCAGTCTCTTTACTTCTTTTTTCTGGATGCAGATGGCATTTTCTGTCCAGTCTATTAGGATTGCTTTGGATCACTGAACTACTGAGAAGAACCAAGTCTTTCATAGTTGATCATTGCACAATCGTGCTCTTACTGTACACAATGTATTCCTAATTCTATTTGTTTCCCTCAGCAACAGTTCATGTAAATCTTTCCAGGCCTTTCTAAAATCAGCTTGTTCATCTTTTTATAGAACAATAATATTCCATTATCTTCATATACCACAACTTGTTCAGCCATTCCCCAATTGATGGGCATCTACTTATTTTCCAATTCTTTGCTATCACAAAAGGAGCTGCTAGGAGGATGATTTTAGAAAGGCCTGGAGAGACTTCCATGAATTGATGCTGAGAGAAATGAGAAGGACCAGGAGATCATTGTACATGGCAACAAAAAGATTATACGACCATCAATTCTAATGAAAGTGACTCTTTCCAACAATGAGATGATTGAGGTCAGTTCCAATGACCTTGTGATGAAGAGAGCCATTTACACCCAGAGAGAGGACTGTGGGAACTGAGTGTGAATCACATTCTTACTCTTTTTGTTGTTATTCATTTGCATTTTGTTTTCTTACTCATTTACTTTCTTTTTTTATCTGAAATTTTGTGTGCAGTAAGAGAATTGTATAAATATGTTTATACATATTGGATTGAACATATATTTTAACGTTTAACATATATTGGATTGCTTGCCATCTAGGGGAGGGGGTGGAGGAAGAAGGAAAAAAATCTGAAACACAAGGCAAGGGTCAGTGTTGTCAAATTATCTGTGCATATGTTTTGAAAATAAAAAGCTTTAAGGGGCAGCTAAGTGGTGCAGTGGATAAAGGACCAGCCCTGAAGTCAGGAGGACCTGAGTTCAAATCTGGTCTCAGACACTTAACATTCCCTAGCTGTGTGACCCTGGGCAAGTCACTTAACCCCAATTGCCTCAGCAAAAAAAAGAAGAAGAAGAATGAGAACTAAGAAAATAAAAAGCTTTTGAGTGAAATCAGCAGAACGAGGAGAACATTATACACGGCAACAAGACTATACGATGATCAATTTTGATGGACATGGTTCTCTTCAACAATGATGTGATTCAAACCAGTTCCTATTGTTCAGCGATGAAGATAGTCATATACATCCAGAGAGAGGCCTGTGGGAACTGAGTGTGAACCACAACACAGCATTTTAACGCTTTCTGTGAATATTTCCATGCATTTTGTTTTCCTTCTTAGGTTGTTTTTTCTTCTTCTCTTTCTAGATCTGATGTTTCTTGTGCAGTAAGATAACTGTATAGATATGTATACATGTATTGTATTTGTCATATAATTTATCCTATTTAGCATGTATTAGATTACCTGTCATCTAGGGGTGGGGGTTAGGGGGAAGGAGGGGAAAAGCCTGGAAAAAAAAAGTTTTTGCAAAGGTCAATGTAGAAAAATCACTCATATGTTTTGTAAATAAAAAGCTTTATATATTAAAAAAATAATAAAAAAAAGAAAATAAAAAGCTTTAAAAACAAAACAAAACAAAAAGAGTTGCTACAAGAGCATTGCATAATCTTGTTGCTGTGTACAATGTTCTCTTGATTCTATTCATTTCACTTAGCACCAATTCCTGTAAGTCTCTCCAGGCCTTTCTGAAATCATCCTATTTGTCCTTTCTTATAGAACGATAATATTCCATCACATTCATATATAGAATAAGAATCTTAACCCAGCTCCTCCTGACACCAGGATTTTATTCATGTGAAGAAATTCAGGAATCCAAGGGGAGATATGTGGTAAAGAACATTCAGGCAAGGATTAAAGAAGAAGTAAACAGGAAAAAAAAATGTTGTTAAGGACTATACTTTAGAACCTAGCTTCTTAAACTGGGTCAGTATCTCATTATCCACTAAAATAAGGCTTCTTAAACTTTTTCCACCCACAAATTTTTATATGACCTTGGGTATATATATATATATATATATATATATATATATATATATACATATATATATGGGTTTATAAAATAGGTGTATAAAATATAGGTGTGAAAATCAAAAGTTTATTGATAATAAAACATATTTTGCAACTCCCACATTGTTATAAGACCCAAATTTTAAGACTTGACCCAAAGTTTAAGAAGCTGGGCACTAGTTCATACTGGAGGAGATGGATTTTGAGCTAAGTCCTGAGGCTGCTGATTTTTTTTTTTTTTGCCCACTGTCACCATTATTATTTAATATTGTCTTAGAAATGTTAGCTTTGGCAGTAAGAGAAGAAAAAGAGATTAAAGGAATTAGAGTAGGTAATGAGGAAACCAAATTATCACTCTTTGCAGATGACATGATATACGTAGAGAAACCTAAAGACTCAACTAAAAAACTACTATAAACAATTCACAACTTTAGCAAAGTTGCAGGATACAAAATAAATCCACATAAATCATCAGCATTTTTATATATTACCAATAAAGTTCAGCAGCAAGAGAAAAAGAAATTCCATTCAAAATAACTGTTGATAGTATAAAATATTTGGGAATTTATCTGCCAAGGGATAGTCAGGAACTATATGAACTAAACTACAAAACACTTTCCACACAAATAAAATCAGACCTAGTCAACTGAAAAAACTTAAAATGCTCATGGGTAGACCCAGCGAATATAATAAAAATGACAATATTACCCAAACTAATTTACTATTTTGTGCCATACCAATCAAACTCCCAAGAAATTATCTTACAGATCTAGAAAAAATAGTAGCAAAGTTCATTTGGAAAAACAAAAGGTCAAGAATTTCAGGGGGATTGATATTGCTTCATCATCTATGGTACCCTTTAGGAAGATATAATTTCCTTCTTTGTCTCTTTTAATGAAGTCTATCTTTGCTTTTACTTGGTCTGAGATCAGGATTGCTACCCCTGCTTTTTTTTGTTCACTTGAAGCATAATAGATTCTGCTCCAGCCTTTTACCTTCACCCTGTATGTATCTCTATGTTTTAGATGTGTTTCTTGTATACAACATATTGTTGGATTCTGGTTTTTAATCCAATCTGCTATCTGCTTCTGCTTTAAGGGAGAGTTCATTCCATTCACATTCACAGTTAAAATAACTAATTCTGTATTTCCTGTCATCTTATTTACCCTAGCTTATGCTTTTCTCTTTCTTATCCCCTTTCCCTCCTCCCTACTATTTTGCTTTTGAAAACCACTTCCCTCAAACAATCCTTCCCCTTTAGAGCCCCACCCACCCCCCTTTTCCCCTCTTTCCCTCCAATTTCCTTATAAGTACGTCTATTATTCCCTCTGAGCCAAATCTGATAAGATGGAGATTAACCCAATTCTCATTCCCCTCCCTTTTCTCCCCTCAATCATTATAGGTTTTCTTTGCCTCTACATGTGATGTAATTTCCCTTATTTTATCTCCTTTTCCTCTTCTTCCAGTGTTATCCTTTTTCTACCTCTAATTTCTTTTTCAGTTTATCATATCATAAGATTCATAAAATCACAATAAACATATAATAATAATCATAAAATCACAGTAATCATATGATAATAATCATAAAAACACAGTAATCATATCATAATCATAATGTAATAATCGATTCATAAAATCAACCCTCATTCTATAAGTATCTATAACATAAATATAGTTCTCAAGAGTTATTTTTTCTTGTTACCTTTTTATATTTCTCTTGTGTTCTGTGTTTGTAGATCAAATTTTTTGTTCAGTTCTGGTCTTTTCAGTAGAAATAGGTGAAATTCTCCTATATCATTGAAAGACCATCTTCTTCCCTGGAAGATAATGCTCATTCTAGCTGGGTAACTTATTCTTGGCTGTAATCCAAGTTCCTTTGCCCTTCGGAATATCTGATTCCAGGCCCTTCGATCCTTCAAAGTAGAAGCTGCTAGGTCCTGTGTGATCCTAATTGTAGCTCCCCAATATTTAAATTGTTTCTTTCTGGCTTCTTGTAATATCTTTTCCTTGGTATGATAGTTCTGGATTTTAGCCATGATATTTCTGGGGGACTTAATTTTTGGGTTTCTTTCAGGAGGTGATCGGTGGATTGTTTCAAGGAGTATTTTGCCTTCTGGGTGTAAAATATCAGGGCAGTTTTCTTTTATGATTTCCTGGAATATAGTGTCCAGGTTCTTTTTTTCATCATGGCTTTCAGGAAGCCCTATAATCCTTAGATTGTCTCTCCTAGATCTATTTTCCAGGTCAGTTGTTTTTCCTAGGAGATATTTCATGTTTTTCTCTATCTTTTCATTTTTTTGTTTTTGTTCAACTGATTCTTGAAGTCTTGATGAGTCATTAATTTCCAATTGTTCGATTCTAATTTTTAATGTCTTATTTTCTTCAGTTACTGTTTTTAGTTCCTTTTGCAATTGACCAATTACATTTTTTTGTTCATTGCATTCTTTTTCCATTTTTTCTATTTTATTTTGCAGTGATCTCATTTCGTTTCCCCATGTTTCTTCTAACTCTCTTTTAAGATTTTTTATGCAATCTTCAAAGAAAGCCTTGTGACATGGAGACCAATTTATGTCTCTCTTTGGGGATTTTTCTGGAGTTGCTTTACCTTTAGGGGCCTCAGGATTTGAGGTCTGTTCTTCCCTCTCTCCATAAAAGTTGTCTATGGTGAGAGCTCTTTTTGGTTTTTTATTCATTTTTTTAAAGGTGTGAGGTCTGTTTAGGGCAAAGGTGGGACAGCTGCTTTAATTTGCCCTGGGGCAGTTCTGCTGATTGAGTTATTTCAGGAACTGGGCAGTTCTGCTGATTGAATTATGTCAGGGGCTGGGCAGCTCCGCTGATTGAATTATTTCTGGTGCTTATCAGACCTGTTGTTTGATTGATTGCTTTAAGGTGCTGTGTAATGGCAGCTAGCTACAATGCTCATCAGGGGTTCAGTGGTTCACAATCTATCCCCCTCAAAAGGCAGACCCTCCAAACCACCTGCCCACAATCAGGACAAATTGTTCCAAGAGGCTCGCAGAAGACTCCCAGGTGTGTGAAAAGCACAACGCTCCCACTCCTGTTCTGACTCCTGTTCCAGCTCCCTGCTCCAGCTCCCTGCCCCGGTCTCCCTGTGCTGCAGTCTGGGTTCAGTAGGCCACCCCCTGCCCCATTAAAACAGACCTGTTTTGAGATTCTTCCAGAGTATCTTCTTCTAGAATCGTGTTGTTCTCCGGATATTGTGGATTTTTTTGCTTCAGAATCAGTCTAGAGGCTTCATATTTTGTTGGTTTGAGGGGAGGTTAGAGGAGGTTACAGAGAATCCTGTCTGTTCTCCACCACCATGGCTCCACCCCCGGAAGGAAGGAGGCTGCTGATTTTAAAAGAGATGAACGAGACAAAGAAAAGCCTTCCATGTAGGAGGAACCAAGGAAATGTGTGGCAGCAGGAATGGACTGAACATGGAAAGAGACAGCAAGAAATACGGTATGAGGGGAGCAAACAGTGCAAGGATACAGCAGAGACATGTATATCTAGAACAGAAGGCTGTGAAGGATCTTAAATGCCAAACTAAGGATCTCTTTCCATACCTCTGGAGTGAGAAGGAATGATGGGAAAGCAGGTATGAGCATCGGTGGTTAAGTAGAGCCTTGAATGTTAGTCCAAGGAAGCCCCTTGTAGCTGAGATACCAGGACTAGGGACTGCTAGAGAGGAGTCCTAAGGGTCAGTGATTAGAGCAGATTCAAATGAGTCCAGAATTCTTCATTCTATCCTCTCCAGGCTAGAAAGCTTTGTTCTATTTCATAGGCTATGGGCTGAGCCTGGAACCTGGTCCCACATGAATCCTGATTCTGGTCTTATCCCGGGCTACTCACATAACTAATGGAACCTCCATCCCCCCATTTGTGAAATATGGATCCTGGAAGTATGTAATGGCACAAGACTTTTGTGAAGTTAAAATGAGATCATTCAAGTCAAGTGCTCAAGAACTGGAGAGTACCTAGCCATGCAAGGTTTCATTGCTGCTGCTGACGTTCTTGTCATTGTTAGAACTGCCCAGCAATGGCGCCTCTTGTTCCATGAAGCTCTGAGCTTTCTCACTCAAAGTTTGGGAGTTTTTTAGAGGACCCTGGCATGGGCAGTAGCTGGACCTGCATGCCTTCTCTCCCTTAGACTCTCTTGTTATGTGGCCCAGAGTAGCAATGTGGGTCCCACGTGCCACCAGGAGCAAGGGCATCCTCAGAAGGTCAGAGGAAGAAGAGCTGACCAGGGCAGGTGAAGACTCCACGGAAGATGCTAGGGGACTTACTTGCTGACCTCACCCAATCGTATGAAAGGTCTGCTTTCCTCCTAGGACTCAGGGCATCAAAGGCATAATGAAACACATCCAGGGCTTTCAAATCATAAAATCATGAGTCATTTACTGATGATTATTCACATGAGGACAAGTAATCCTATCATGAAGAGCATTCTAAGATTATGAATAAATAATTGGAGCATAAAACTCCAGACCCCAGGGGCCATGGGTGGAGTTTTTATTGCTATTGTTAAAGAGAAGCAAATTAGAAGTGAGAACCAGTATACTAAAAAAGTGGAGGGTAGGGACAGTATGTGGATTTTTAAACCAGAAACTGTATTCTTTAGACATGGAGGAAGTGTAACTGATGCGGACAAAGAAAAGATTTGCTTGGATTCTGTAATGTGATCCAAACTAAAAAGGGAGGGGGGTAGACAAAAAGCACCCCTATTTCTGTGCCAAACCTGATACCACAGAGAGCATGAGGTACAACAAAGAAAGGAGACTAAAAAAGAAAGAGAGGCCGAGGAAGTCAGAGCGTACTCCCAAGAAAAAAGCCACCACCCCAACCCGTGATCTTCCATGGTATAGAAATGCACAAAAAGTATAATCCAGCTGAGTAAAGTAGCAATGCGAAGAGATCCATCTGACTTCTCAGCTATCACTGAAATATGGTAGGATGGGGCAATACAATTGGAACATGGCCATCACGTATTGTTGTTTGTTGCTGTTCCATCATTGTAGTCCTGTTTGACTCTTTCCAATCCAACTTGGGATCTTCTTGGCGAAGATACTTGCCATTTCCTTCTTCAGCTCATTTTACAGATGAGGAAACTGAGGCAAACAGTTAAGTGATTTACCTAACTATTAAGTGTCTGAAACCAGATTTGAATCCAGGAAAAGGAGCCTGTGTCATCTACCTGCCCTATGCATATATTAACTCTATTTAAAAGAAAGCAGAAGAGATATTTTAAAAAAAAAGAGTGGGTGGCAATTTGGATTTTATTCATGTGAAAAAAATTGGGAGTCCAAGGGGAGATATGTGGTAAAGAACATTCAGGCAAGAAGTAAACAGGGAAAAAAATGTTGTTTACAACATAACAACCCAGCTTCTTAAACTGGGTCGCTATCTCATATAAAGTCTCCTAACTGAATGTGGAGGGTTATGAAATTATGAGAAAAAAAATGTTGTTAAGGAGTATACTTTAGAACCCAGCTTCTTAAATGGGGTCGCTATCTCATATGAAGTCTCATAACTGAATAAGGAGGGTTATAAAATTATGATTTATTATCAGTAAAGATTAATTTATATACTTATATACCCAGGCTCACATAAAAGTTTCTTGGGCAAAAAGGATTACAAGAGGAAAAAGTATAAGAAGACCTGTTTAGACCATATGGGCTGAAGGTGGGGAAGAAAAACAAACAATTCTGGAGCCAAATTTCATTCCTGGCACACACAGTGGAGTATCAATTGAGAATTCCAACCCTCTGAGTATATTTTCTGGCACTCTCCCTTTCTTTGTCAGAAGCAGAGCAAGTGCCCATTTGGGGACCAGGAAGTGAGCCCCCAAGAAACAACGTAAGTAGTTTTTGTACCATAATCACTTAGTTGCCAATGTTGGTCCTATCAGTTCTTGAAATGTACTCTTTTTTTACCTGACCCTATGGGGACCTAAACTCCAAATTTCAGTTCCGGGGCTGCCTCTGTGGAGTCTTCTCTGATCTCTGCCCCAGCTAAAAAAAAAATCCCTTCAGTGATTTCCTGAGAACATTAGTGCTTGAAATAGCATGTACAGGCACATTTTTAATTTCATCTCAGCTGGCTCCTCATGGTTGTATGTCAGTCTCTCCATTCTTCCCCATCAATCAATCAATAAACATTTATGAAACACCTACTATGTGCTGGGCTTAAATATCAAAAGTCTTATTTTTATCAATATGCTCTGCTCACAGAGGCTGGTCTAAACCTCTATTTAAGGTCCCCACCAGGATGACTTTCTTTCCTCCTGTAGAGGATTTTACTTTCATAGAGGTCAACTGTCCTTAGCTGCTTCTGCTCCCTAGTTCTTTACTCACAAATTCATCAACATCACTCTTTATCTTTGCCTAAGTCTCTATGCAAAGTAACACACTGAGTAAGTAAAAAGAAAAGTAATCTCAACCCTTTAATTTGACAGAAATTGTCAATTTGACCATCAAAGCAGTAGAAGCGCAGGACGGGACAGGTCCTGTAGCCTGTCCTCTCCACAGAACAGAGGATGTCACAGACACATGCATGTCACTGGCCTGGTTTTTAGAAAAGCCAAGGGGTCCGTGAGAACAGCCTCAAGAATGCTCTTGTTCTGGTCTCAGCCATCTGAAGAGTTATTAAACCTATCACAATGACAAATGAGTCCCAAATGGCCAAGGATACTGATTTAATACAAAGATGTTTCTAAAAGATCCAAAGTTGCTAAACTATTACCATGAACACCAAGTGAAGTGGTGACTCTGGGCAAGTTATTTAATCTTGTTTGCCTCAGTTTCCTCATTTGTCAAATGAGCTGGAGAAGAAAATGGCAAATTACTCTAATATCTTTGCCAAGAAGACACCAAATGGGGTCATGAAGAGTCATGAACAGTTTAATAGACAAAGCTTTCTGTGGTCTAATGCTCAATGGAATAAGGAAAAGAGCAAGAAGTGAAGGTGAAGGTGAGAATATCATTGAGGGTCTCCAGAAGAGTTGAAGGGGATCACTGAGAAGGATTTTACTCATGTGAGGAAATTCAGAAATCCAAGGGGAACAATGTGATGGAGAACATTTGGACAGCTCATGAAGCAGAGAGCAGTTTCTTTCTGGCAGGCGCTGCCATCATTGAGCAATGATTGCACATACTGTTTTAACCATGACTGGAGATACAGCACACAGGCAGGGGTTCTGTGCTCAGGCTGGGGCCAGAATCTAGGCTTAGACAAGGGCTAGGGGCAGGACGCAGTCTATTACTGGGATCCGGTCTCATTCATGGTCCAGGATTGAGCCTCTCAAATGTAGGCATGTTTTAGGACTTTTTCTGACCTTCCTTCATTCTAAAAAGAACCCATTTACCTTCAATTTCTATTATGGCTAAAGTACTTTACTAATAAAAGTCTTCAAGAATAATACAAAGATTATTTTCCCCATTTTTTAGGTGAAGAAACTGAGGATGGAGAGGATAAATAGCTGTCCCATTGCTGTGGTGCTGCTCATTGTTGGAGCTAGAAATGGGAGTCTGGTATATTGATAATCCCTGAGATTCAGAGATCTTTTGACCATGAGCTCTTTCTGGCATTCCCTCTTGCCAAGTTGCAGGTTGTCAGTCCAAGTTTGGGAAGGAGAAGAAGAAAGGACAATTATTGTGACAACCTATTGTTAGTCAGAGCAGGAAGAAGGGGGAAGTGTTAGAGCTGTCCTTTTCCCAGGCTGTCAGCTCTGGCTCAGGGGAGGGAGGATCTAGCTTTAGAATAAGATGTTTTAAGAAAGGAGAAAGGAGAAATAAGACATGGAGCGTGAGAGCTGTTACCTAAGCTCGGAAGAGTGGGGATTTTTTTCCATCTTATACTTCTTTTGTCTGGTTTTGTGTTTGCTGAAATATTCCTTTAAGCCCTTCTGTGGTTTTCTTGTGTTTGATCAAGGTGGAGGAGACTCTCCCGGGGCCTCAAAGTAGCCGGGGAGAAGGAAGCTGGTGCCAGCTTTGGTATAAGGTTGCCATGGTCTCTGCGCTGAGAGGACTCAGTCTCCAGGCAAAGGGTTTGCCAGTTGGAGAAAGGCTGGGGTTGGAGTGTGGGAGTGGGAGACCCTTAGAAGACCAAGGATCCATCCATCTGTGGATCAGTATGGAATCAGAGGCAGAAATAGTCTGGGAACCAGATGTAAGCTCAGTGTCTGGCAGATCACAGTGTTGGGCATGAGTATAGTATCTGTCTTCTCTGAAAATATAAATATTATATATAGACATACATATATATGTGTATATTATATATATACACATTGTTACATGGGAGGAAATCTGGCACATCTGGCAGTCAGGGTGTGTGTGTGTGTGTGTGTGTGTGTGTGTGTGTGTGTGTGTAGGGTTGGGGAGGGAAGCAGAATAGCTACTGTTAAATATAACACACCCATAAAGTGGTTGTCCAGCCTCTGCTTGGAGACTCCAAGGAGGGAAAATATATCATCTCTTGAGTCGGCCTCTCCAACTTTTGGATAACTCAATTTGCTAAAAAGATTTTCCTGACATCAAACTTAAATCAAATGATGAGAAAGGGAGGATGGTGGAATAGCATTTATGCAGAACCTACTGTATGCCAGGTACAATGCAAAATACTTTATAATTATTACCTCATTTGAAGTAGGTGCTGTTATAAATCCTCATTTTCCAGTTCAGGAAACTGAGGCAGACAGAAAGTAAGTGGCAGAGGCTAAGTGGTTAAGGGACTTGCCAAGATCACACAATTTATAAGTGTCTTGAGGCAATTTTGAACTTGACTCTTCCTCACTGCTAGGTCCAGTACTCTGCTCAGTGTCATCACCTAGCTGCCTTTGCAACTTTGCCCTTTGTTCCTAATTCTCCCCTGATAACAAACAATTGAAGATCTCCACCCATCAGTTGGTGATGTAATTCTGGAGATGAAGAGAGAGGTTAAAATTAGATAAGCCAAGAGAAGAGAAGAGGTTGTCCTAGAGGACAACCTTGATTTGGAGTGGAACTTGGCCAAAAGAACCAGCTAAGGAGAGCCAGAAGGACTGGACAGACAAGTCTGGAGGAGAATTTAAAGAGATCAGCACCAGAAAAACCCAGGGAGAAGCTCCATGATCTTTCAAGTATCTCTATCAGTGGCTCAGTAATCCCATTCCTGTTTTTCAGGACCCAGGATGGGGACACCATCAAATGCAAAAAGCTTTGAGCTTTGCAAAACATTTTACCAATATTACCTCATTTGATCCTGGTGATCTCTCTCGAAAATGAAGGATGAACAACAATTTCCAGTATATACTGCCTGTATCTTGTTTGCTTGCTGTCTTCCCTGTTAGACTCCTAGCTCCTGGAAAGAAGAGACTGGCTTCTGCCTTTCTTTGTATCCCCAGCACTTAGTACAAGGCCCAACACATAGTAGGTCTTTTAATAAATGTTTGTTGACTGACTAACTCAGGAGCTACGGATTTCTCCTCTCTGAAGGACTCAACCCCACAGATATGCTGGGGAATGGATCCCTTTTCAGATAAGGTGGGACTAGGTGCCTCTGAGGTCTCATCCCACCACCACATCAATATATCTCATCTTTACTGGTGTATTGTGAGAAACATGGAAGAAGTAGCTGGTTCCATCTGCCCACTTGTTACCCAAGCTCAGAAAATCAGTGTGTGTGTGTGTGTGTGTGTGTGTGTGTGTGTGTGTGTGTGTGTTTTGGGAGTAGTGCCTTCTGTCTGATGGAGGTAATGATTTGGTCTATTTGCTAAAATATTCCTTTAAAGTCCAGGATGGGGAACCATTTTTTCTGCCAAGAACCATTTGGATATTTATGATATCTTTCACCGGCCAGACAAAATTATCAACTTAAAAACTCAAGCAGTGGGTACAAGTGCTTTGTATCTAGCTTTCAGCTCATCATCACCTGCTATTGCCTTGGCAGCACCAGACCAAATGATTTCAGGGGCATTACACTGCCTGTGAGCCAGTCATTCCCCACTCCTGCTTTAAACCCATTTTTTGATCAAGGCAGGCACAGGGTAGTCCCATGAGAAAGCAATAGGTTAAGCTTTTGTGCTGAGTTTCCAAGACCCCTGGCACAAAGTAGCTTGAATAAATTGGGGGATTCTGGCTGGGAAGGCACCCCATATCACTGCTTGGGTGTGTAGTGGGGCATGAGGGGAAAGGCTCTTTGGACTCAATCTGGGGTCAGGGTTCGTCTTTTGGGAGTCAAAGCCTGGGACCTGGGCAGTGCTTCAGGCTGAGGCTGGTTGAGAAGTCATAGAATCACAGATCCAGAAGAAATCTGGCATGTTCTTTCCACTGAACATCTCTGCCATTCCCAGATTCTTTCTTCCCTTGATCAAGTCTTGTGAAGACACAGGATTATCCAGAGAGGAGGGAGGACTATAGGAAGAGCTATTTTCCTTCTTCACAGGAGAGAATGTTAGATTGGATGTAAGTCCCCTTTGAGAGAGAAGAAGAAGAACAGTGTCAGGTCCTGTCCTCTTGAGATTTCCCCAGAAGGAAAGAAAACCTAGATCTTTCAGAGAGATTAAAGTTACAAGGACCTGGAAGATCAGGCCACAGGAAAACCTAGAGCAGCGAGGATCTCCGGAATCAGATGATCGTGCTTTTTTCAGAGGGAGCCTTAGAAGAATTCAGAGAACTGAGAAATCAGCCCATGGAGGTGGGATTAATGTGGGGATGAAGGGGACCCTTCCTACAGCCAGTACAAAGGAAACTCCTCCTTGATTAGAAAAAGATAGTAATGGAGGAAGAGGGGAGGTTTAAGAATTTTGAAAAAAAATCCCAGAAAGCTTCAAATGAGAGGGAAGGGGGAAAAGTGATATATTCCCTCCTCCATCTCAGTTCTAAGGGAATCCGTTTTCCTATCTGGCTAGAAACCTGTATTTCTAGTTTGGAGAGATTTTATTGTGTCTTCCCCCACTCCCATTCAGAAGACCTCAGGAAAAGGGAGGGAATCCTTCATTCAAACTCTTCCCCACCCTAGGATTTTTCCGGTATTAAGTGAGGGATTAGAGTAGCTAATTGGTGAGTTACAAAATCAAGGATGCAGGTTGGATCCTAACTCAGAACAGAGATTGAGCACCAACTCTGGTGCTCGGCTGAATCCTAATTCTGGACAGAGACTGAACCCCAAGCTTAATCCCAGGCCAAGGCCTAACTTTGGACAAAGGTTGATCCCTAAGCCTGGTACTATAGGATCCCACACTCTGGACACCGTCTGATCCCCATGAGGGATTATATCCATTTTCAAAGTAAGGAAATTGAAGCCAAATAAGCTGAACTCACTTGCCCAGGGGCCCCACTGTAGGTGTGGAACTTGAAGCTCCATCTTCCTGACCTGAGGTCCAACACAAGCCAAAGGCTGGGGGATGCAGCTGCTGACTTGCCAGTTTTTGAGGCTGGTAGGGCTGGAGTGAAGTGGGCTCTGGAGGGCTGAGAGTCATCCCTTGACTCTTACTTCTGGCCACCACTCCAGGCAAGGGATCCTTGAGACCAACTCTGGGTGCTTCTCATTACTTCCTGCCATAGCTTCCCCATGGAAGCTGAGGTCAGCTGATAATCCATGAAGTCACTCCTTCTATCAGTCATTGACCCATCAGGCAATTCTAACTCTGGCTTGGGCTCCACAGGAAGGGAGGAAGAAGGAAGAGACTTTGAAGTCCACCCTCAGTCTGGTGGAAGGAGCAAGACTTAGAGTGACAGAGGATCAAAGATGAAGGGGACTCAACTCCCTCAAGAGGCATCTTAACTTAAACCTGACCAATAATCTTCTTTATAATATGGAAAGATGGCCACCCGGCCTCTGCTCTAAAAACCCCAGTGAAGGGAAAGTCAGTACCTCCTGATGCAGCCTCTTCTGCTCAGGTTTTTACTGACACTGAGAGTCAAATTGTGCATCTACACCTTCTCCCCATCCCTCTGATCCCACCTTCTGGGACATGAACCCAGTAGTTCCTGTCCCATTCCAAGGAGCTGAGACAAGCCATAAGAATGATTCCAAATGTGGAAAAATGAACTAGAAAGTATTAATGTTATGTCCCTGGGCCCCCATTTGGTATCAGTCCTCCATAACTAGGCCATTTTAGCACACTGCTCTCTGATTTTTCTCCCCTCACCCATTCCCAATACACTTTCCTTCTCTATCTCTGGAAATATTAATTAAACCATCACTGTGATTTCTAGAAAGGATGTTTCCATTAATTGTCACAATATCTGTGACTTTCCAGACAAAAACTCTCTTCCATGGCAACTACTCTGAGAGAAATTAATTTTAATGTTGTACCATTTGATTACTAACAATAATTTGCAATATTCCCTTTTCTAGTCAAAAAGACTAGCTTTGGGAGTTGCAGCAGCTTTTTTCTAGGCATTCTGCTTAAGACAACTGGGCAGGACTCCACCCAACTGGGAAACCCAATTTCTGTCTAAAGCATAAACAGGATCCAGTTTAGGTGAGGTCCCTCCCTGGGGAAGAGAGCTCCTATTTTTTCTCCCTTTCATTAATAGGATGACCCACCTTATGGCTTTTTTTAAATAACTGCAAAAATAGTTTTCAACAATCATCTTTGCAAAACCTTGTTCCAAATTTTTCTCCCTCCCTTTTCCTTAGACAGCAAGTAATCCAATATGTTAAATATGTGCAATTCTATATATATATATATTTCCATATTTATCATGCTGCTCAAGAAAAATCAGATAAAAAAGAGAAAGAAAACAAAAGCAAGCAAACTACAACAAAAAAGTGAAAATGCTATGTTGTAATTCATACTCAGTCCCCACAGTCTCTCTCTGGGTGCAAATGGCTCTCTCCATCACAAGACCATTGGAACTGGTTTGAAACATTTCATTGATGAAGAGAGCCATGTCCATCAGAATTGATCATCGTATAGTCTTGTCGTTGCCATGTACAATGATCGCCTGGTTCTGCTCATTTCACTCAGCATCAGTTCATGCAAGTCTCTCCAGGCTTCTCTGAAATCGTCCTGCTGGTCGTTTCTTAACATTCATATACCATAATTTATTCAGCCATTCTCCAATTGATGGGCATCCAGTTTCCAGTTTTTTGCCACTTACAGAAAGGGCTGCCACAAACATTTTTGTACATGTGGGTCCTTTCCTTCCTTTAAGATTTCTTTGGGATATAAGCCCTGTAGAAACACTGCTGGGTAAAAGGGTGTGCACAGTTTGACAGCCTTTTAAGGCAGAGTTCTAAATTGCTCTCCAGAATGGCTGGATAAGTTCACAACTCTACCAACAATGTATTAGAGACAACCCTACTTATGGAGGGGAAATCAAACCAGTGAGAACTTGCTGGGAGTACCCAGGTTGCTGGAAGCTGCTGAGTCAGCCTTGGTGGATTTAATTCAAGGCTAAACACACAGTACACCTGGATTCTACTATTACTACCACTCCTCCTCCTCCTCCTTCTGCTCTTCCTCTTCCTCCTTCTATGATAACAATGACAACTGCTACTACTACTACTACTACTACTACTACTACTACTACTACTACTACTGATAATTCATATTCCTTTAGCATGCTAGGATTTGAGCTTTCCTACAGATGAGTAAGGAGGATAGACCCCATCACTATACCTGACTTTATTTTTTCTGAGGCAATTGGGATTAAGTGGCTTGCCCAGGGTCACAGAGCTAGGAAGTGTTAAGTATCTGAGACTAGATTTGAACTCAGGTCCTCCTGACTTTAGGGCTGATACTCTATCCACTGCATCACCTAGCTGCCTCTATACCTGACTTTCTAAGAGATAGCATGGCATGGTAGAAGATGAACTGGGCACGGAGTCTAGAAGATACTGACTGTATCAACATGGGCAATATTTCTGAGTCTTATTTTCCTCAACTCCTGCTAGCCTCTATCTCCCAAGACTGTTGTGAGATTACAACAAAATGTAATTTATAAATTGCTTCATAAATCTTAATTATATTATTAATATTAATACCACTATTATAGCAATTAATATTTTATATATTAATTATAATTGATCACAAGGGTCACCAACTTCTTTATAACTATTCCTTTACATGAGAACAAATTCAGAAGAGTAAAGCTACTTCCTCAGGGTTAGTGGGTGTCATAGCCCAGATTTAACCAGATGAGGAAGCTAGATGTGGTATGGATAAATCTCTAGACCTGGAGCCAGGAAGACCCGAGTTCAAATCTAGTCTCAAATACTCACTCTCTGTGTGATTTGGCAAGTCACTTAATCTCTATTTCCCTCAATTTCTTCACATCTGTAAAATAGGGATAATATTAACACTTACCAAATAGGATTATTGTGTGGATCAAATGAAACAATATTTGTTAAGTGCTTTGAAAACCATAAAGTCTTATATAAATTCTATATGTTATTATTAAGTCTTTTGATTCCAAATTCAATGCTGAATGATCACCCAGGATCTTTGAAAAGTCATAGAGGAGAGCAGGGATTAAGATATATCACTACATTCATTTTCCAAAAAGGAAAGATACATTCTCAGATTTGATATAAAATAAATAAACTGTGCCAGTACAGGATGAGGAGGAAGCAATCATCCTAGGGTTGTGGTGATGATAATCCTATTTTCTCTTGTTTTTAAGTCTTATTCACTCCCATGATTTCAATTGACAATTCAAGACAGAATCTAAATTTGAGCTCCCTGATGTCTTAAATTCCTAACTATCTGTTAGACTTCTCCACATAGATGGTCATTGACAACTCAGTTTCAGTATACTCCCTTCAACTCCCTCTAATCTTTTTCAGTTCCTCTTTCTTCCTCCTTTTCTTCACTCTTCCTCTTCTCTTTATATTTTTCAGAGTGGTACCAGCACAAGGGCTTGTATGGCATTGGGAAGTTGAGTGATATAAGGATAAAAAGTGTCCCAGAGGCCAGGAGACTTATTGGATGCTTGGATAAGAAGTTGCAAAGAAGGGATGGATGTTCTTTCAAACCCAGATAAACAGCTCGTGATCTCATCACCAACAGTTTTCTGGATGATTTTCTCAGATTCCATGGGCACAATTATCATCTCTACTCAGATGATTTCCAACTGTATATGCATTTTCACAACCCAGAACTTAACAAAGTGTATGGCACATAGTAGGTACTCAATAAACACTGATTAATGGATACTCTCTCCTCTGAAAGGCCAGGGTCTCCTGCCTCCAACTGACCATTGGACATTTCAGTCAGAATGCCCTGTAGACATTGCAAACTCAACATATACAAACTAGAATTTGTTCATTATTCGTGCCCTCTCAACCCATCTTCCTAACTTTTCTATTTCTGATAAAAGTGCCACCATTGTTCTGGCACCCAGGTATAACCCACAGAATCATCTCTTTTTTCTCTTTTTCACAAAGTTTCAGAACTCAAATTTAAACCCAGCTCTTTCACTATAAATTCAATTTTTACTTCATTACATCAAAAAAAGCCAGAAAGACTAATTCCCCATCACCCTTGGTCCTCTGCAGAGAACAAGGGGTAAAGACAAGACCAGTAGCTACCTCAGTACATCTGGGAGTAGAGCAAGCATAGGGTTTACACTGGAGATTCATCCAATGATTTCTTTTCATTTTCCCCTTTCAAGAAAATTTTCTACCATAATATCATGACCTTGCAAGTTGGAAGATCATTTCTGGATATTTGAGAAAGGGCTCCAGTTTATGGTGGAAGAATTGGGCTCTTCCCAATTCATAGTCACAGACAGAGAAGATAATCGCTAACATTAACCAGCAAAGTGTAAATTGAATCCAGCTAAGTGGTATAGAATATAGAAGGCTGACCTTGGAATCAAGAAAATCTGAGTTCAAATCCAGCCTAATGTTTACTAGCTGTGTCACTCTGGGCAAGTCATTTACCCCTGTTTGCCTCAGTTTGTAAAATGAGTTGGAGAAGGAAATGGCAAAACACTCCCAACCCATGAAGAGTTGGACACAACTGAAATAACTAAATAGCAAATGAAACCCACTAGCTGAATAATAACAAATAAAGGATTTATCAGAGTTGGAAGGAAAAATCTGTTAGGTGTGATAGAAAAGAAATAGGATTTGGGGTCAAAGGACCAGGTTTTCTAATCCCAGCTCTGCTACTTACCACCATTGTACCTTTGGGCATATCACTTACTTTCTGAACCTCCTAATCTGTAAAGGAGGGTGTTGACTTAGTAGATAGCCAACATCCCCTCGGACCCTAAATCCCTTACCAGGGAAGATTTTCTAGGGAAGGTAGATCTTGACTTCTGCTTTATAGATTGTGGGAAGAAGAAAAAAAAAAAAGAAAGATAGAGAAGAAGGGAATGACGTTGTTCTCCAGGAAGGGAAGATTGGGTTAAAGTATGCCCTAATTTCTCTTGCCTCTCTCTCTCCTCTATTTCTTCTCTCTCTTCTCCCCCCCCTTCTTTTTCTATATCTTGCTCAGGATTATTCTTTCCCCTCCCCATGCCCTCTGTTTCCTTGACATAAACAAAGATCCAGTGAGTAAGGAACCTGTGATCTTCACTGTCTCTCCTTCCCTCTTTGTCTGCCCCTTCTTTCCCATCTCTCTCCCTCTCTCTCCTTTTTCTCTCTGTTTTCCCCCTCTCATTTCCTCTCTCCACTTGAGTTAGAACAAGGAACAATGTGTGAGTGGAAATAGAAAACCACCAATTTATTAGGTCTTTTTTTTCTTCATGCTCAAACTCTCCTTTTCCTTCCCTCCCTCTCCCTCTAAGAGTCCCAACCTTACCTCATTAGCATGCCCAAGGAGCCAATGAGTGGGTGGCCCAGGGAAGCTGTCCAGAGCTCGGAGCAGTTTCTGCCTCCTGGCCAGCAGCCGGGTCAGCTGGAGAATGCCCAGGGCCAGGACCAGAGCAGTGGACCATAACCACAGCCTGGGGAGGCTCCCAGGGAGCCATGATGATAGCCATGAGAGTACCATGGATGGTGTGGGAAGGTCTGCTCTGACTATTGTATCTCTACCTGAGCAGCCTCTCTCTCTTATACTCCAGATTTGGGCACTGGGCCAATCTCCTCCCGAGTCACACTCCAGGGAGACAAGTATAACACAAGCTAGAAGGGAGGAGGATCCAAGAAGGGAGGAGCACCTGTGGGATAGAGAAAGGCCATATTCAATATAATTTTATTCTGTTGCCTCTGAGAACTTTCTTAGAACTCTAGCAATAGAAGGGAGAGCAAGTGATATTTCAAAGATACTATTCAATTTCTAATCATATATTTCAACATATAGAGAGGTATACATCAATGTTTATATTATAATACATATGCAATACATAGAGATGCATGTGCACAAATACAAAGCTGTGCATACATACATATTTCTGTCATCTCTCCCATCAATAATCTTAAAATTTACCCCATAAATAAGAACTTTGCAAATCTTAAGGCACTATATAAGTGCTAGTTATCACTGCTATTAACTTGTTCTTTGGAGGCCCAAGTTTAAAGAGTGAAGTCTCTGGAGAATGAATCAGTTATGTGTTTTTAACAATGGGGGCACTTACTGGGGCAATGATGGGTCCCAACCAGAGCTATCAAGAGCAACACAGAGAATGGGGAAAGAATGACAGTTTGGGGAAGTCTAATGTCTCTGACTAAGCACCTGTGGATGCTTTGCTCCTTTCCTCCAGCCTGGGTTCCTAGGTTGGCTAAGTCTGAAGGACAATATTAGCCCTTGATAAGAAGTTCTTGAACTGAGCCACAGAGCAAGCAAATGAAAAGGCTATTATTCCAGAACTTATCCACACAAATAGCCATCCTTGCCTCATTTTTTCTCCCTCATCCCCCATAGACAGTAAGTTGGTAAAAAGACCCTCAGAACCAACGCTTTCTCTGTACTCACACAGTAACCAGTATTCTATGTCCTTAGGACTTATCCCTTAGACTACTGCAATAGCCTCAGAGTTGGTCTCCCTACCTCTCCCAAACCATACTCCACATAGCTGCCAAAGAGATATTCTTAAGATTTATACAGATTACTCTCTTGTTCAAGAAGCTTTGTTGACTTTCTCCTACCACTAGGAAAGAATACCAAATCTTAAAACTGGTATTTAAGATCCTCCCAAGACTCGATCCCATCTACTACCCTTGTTCATCTCTGTAAAAGCAAAGGAAATAGATTGTTCTGTGACTATCACAGTAGGGCAATGATCTCTCTCTTAGTTGTTGTTGGCAAGATTCTTGCTAGAGTTATTCTCAATAGGCTGATCCTTCACCTGGAAGATGATCACCTATCTGAGAACCAGTGTGGCTTCAGAAAGGGCCAAGGAACAGTTGATATGGTGTTTGCTGCCCCACAACTCCAGGACACATGTCTGGAGCAAAACAGAAGTCTGTACAACATTTATAAAAACTTTGATATTGTCAGTTGTGAAGGATTATGGAAAATGATGTCAAAATTTGGTTGCCCATAAAAGTTCATCAGTATTGTTTGCTAATTTCATGACAGCATGTTTACCTGAGTTCTAGATAATGGATGATGCTCTCCTGCTTTCCCGGTCACCAATGGAGTGAAACAAGGCTGTGTTCTTTCTCCCATGACTTTTAGCATGATGTTTTCAGTCATATTGTCAAATGCCTTTGATGAGGATGAACATGGCAATAAGTCATCTGCTGCACTGATGATGAATTCTTCAACTTGAAAAGGCTACAAGCCAAAACTAAAGTGGAGCGAGTGTTGGTACATGGTTTTGGGGGTTGACAGATGATTCTGCACTCAATGCAGTCTCTGAAGCTGAGATGCATCAAAATATGGAGTGATTCTTTGATGCTTGTTCTAATTTTGACCTAAGGATTAACACAGGTCAAGAAAACTCAGGTAGGTACTCAATCAGCCAGCACCACAACATCCTTATGTGGAACTATCAGTTACAGAAAACAGGGAAGTTTTGAATGTTGTGGATAAAGTCACTTACCTTGGCAATATACTTTCCAGGGATATGCACATTAATAAAGAGGTTGATATATGCATTGCAAGAGACAATTCAGTGTTTGGGAGGTTCCAAAAGAAAGTATGGAAGAGAAGCTGTTGTGTTGACCTTATTGTTGTACGCCTGTGAAATCTGGATGGTATACCAACGTCATGCTGGTAGGCAGGAAACGGAATCACTTACATTTGAATTACCTTAGGAAGTTTCTGAAGATCATCTGGCAGATTTTTCAATTAATAAATGATCAAAGGATATGAACAGATACTTTTTTAATAATAGCCTTTTATTTTCAAAATACATGGAAAGTTTTCAACATTCATCCATGCAAAACCTTGTGTTTCAAATTTTCTCCTTCCCATTCCCCCACCCCCTCCCCTAGACAGCAAATAATCCAATATATGTTAAACATTTGCAATTCTTCTATACACATTTCAACATTTATCATCTTGCACAAGAAAAAATAGTTCAAAAAGGAAAAAATGAGAAAGAAAAAAAAGTAAGCAAATAGCAACAAAAAAGGTGAAAATACTATGTTGTGATTCACCTCTAGTCCTTTTTGTGGATGCAGATGGCTCTTTCCATCATAAGTCAATTGAAATTGACCTGAATCTCCTCATTCTTGAAAAGAGCCATGTCCATCAGAGTTGATCATTGTGTAATCTTGTTATTGCCGTGTATAGTGTTCTTTTGGCTCTATTTACTTAGCATCAATTCATGAAAGAGAGAAAAATTTGGAAACAAGGTTTTCCAAAGGTGAATGTTGAACACTATCTTTGCATGAATCTGGAAAAATAAAATATTAAAATTTTTTAAAAGGACACTGAGATCTTTTCTCAAACTAAATTGCCAAGCATTCAAAATATCAGAGCACAACTCTGTTGGGTTAAGTCTCTCCAGGACTTAATGGACAATTTTCAAATGAAAAAATTAAAGCCATTTCTAGTCATATAAAAATACATTATTAATTAGAGAAATGAAAATTAAGACAACTATGAGGTCCCACTTCACACCTCTCAGATTGGCTAAGATAAGAGGAAAAGATAATTATGAATGTCGGAGGGCATGTGTGAAAACTGGGACACTAATGTATTGTTGATGGAGTTGTGAAGTGATCCAAATATTCTGAGCAATTTGGAACTATGCCCAAGGGGCAACCAAACTGTTCTGTTCTCTTTGATTCAGCAGTGCCATTACTGGATCTGAATTCCAAAGAATTCATAAAAAAGGACCCACATGTGCCAAAATGTTTTTTGCCCCTTTTCTAGTGGCAAGGAATTGGAAGTTGAGTGGATGGCCATCAGTTGGGGAATGGCTGAATAAATTATGGCACATAAATGCAATTTTATATTATTGGTCTATAATAAATGATGAATAGGCTGATTTCATAAAAGCCTGGAAAGATTTATGTGAATTGATGCTAAATGAAATGAGCAAAACCAAGAGAACATTATACACAGTAACAAGATTATGTGATGATCAACTGTGATGATGGACTTGGCTCTTCTCTACAATGAGATGATTCAAAGCAATTCCAATAGACTTGAGATGGAAATGCCATCCACATCCAGGGAGAGTACTATGGGGACATAATGTGGATCAAAGCATAGTAGTTTTCTCCTTTTTTAGGTGGTCATGGTAGTTTGCTTACTACCCCCCCTTTTATCATATTTTTGTCCCTTTTGATCTGATTTTTTTTGCACAGCATGACAAATATGGAAATATGTTTTTAAAAATTGTTAATGCTTAACCTATATCAGATTGCTTCCTGTCTTCGGGAAGGGGAGGAGAGAGAAAAATTTGGAACAAAAGATTTTCCAAAGGTGAATGTTGAAAACTGTCTTTGCATGTATCTAGAAAAATAAAGTCTTATTAAAAATTTTTTAAAGGACATTGAGGTCCTTTCTCAAACTAAATTGCCAAGTATTCAGAATCTACTTCAAAGAGCACAACTCTGTTGGACTAACCACATTGTTCAAATGCCAAATGTATACTTGCCAAAAAAGACTATTTTATGGAAAATTCAAACAGGGCAAGCACTCATGTGGTGGCCAGAAAAAGTGATACAAGGACACTTTAAAGGTCTCTAAAGAACTTTAAAACTGATTGCATGACTGGTGCATCACACCCAGCCTGTTATGTCTCCATCAGAAAAGGGATTGTGCTCTATAAGCAAAGCAGAATTGAAGTAGCTCAAAAGAAACACAAGATGAACAAAGTTAGAATATATCTAACCTATTCCACTGATCCACTACTCTATTTCTTAGTCAGTACCAAATAGTTTTCTTTACCACAGCTTTATAATGTAGTTTTAGATGTGGTACAGCTAGGCTACTTTCCTTTGCTTTTTTTTTCATTAATTTCTTTGAAATTCTTGACCATTTGGCCTTCCAGATGAACTTTGTTATTATTTTTGTCTAGCTCTACAAATTAATTTCTTGACAATTTGATTGATGTGGCACTGATTAAGTAGATTAATTTAGATAGAATTGTCATTTTCAATATATTAGCTCAGCCTACCCATGAGCACTTGATATTCTTCCAGTTGTTTAGAGCTAATTTTATTTGTGTAAAATTTTAATTATGGTCATATGGTTCCTGGCTTTGTCTTGGCAGGTTATCTACAGTTATTTTAAATGGGATTTCTCTCTGTCTTTTACTGCTGAAATTTATTGGTAGCATATAGAAATGTCAATGATTTTTTATACATTTATTTTATATCCTGAAACCTTGCAAAAGTTGTTAATTGTTTATAGTAGTATTTTTATTTGATTCTCCAGGATTCTCTATACCATCATATCATCTGCAAAGAGTGATGGTTTGTTTTCTCATCACTCTAATTCCTTTAATTTCTTTTTCTTCTCTTGTTGCTAAAACTAACATTTCTAGTACAATACTGAATAATAGTAGTGATAATGGGCAACCTTGTTTTACCCCTGATCTTATTGGGAATGCTTTTAGCTTATTCAACTTACATATAATGCTTGCTAATGGTTTTAGATAGATGTTATTTATCCATTTAAGGAAATTCCATTTGTTCCAATGCTTTCCAGTGTTTTTATTAGGAATGAATGTTGTAGTTTGTCAAATTTTTTTTCTGCATCTATTGAGATAATTATAGGATTTGTTAGCTTGGTTATTAATATAGTCAATTATGCTGATAGTTTTCCTTATATTGAACCAGCTTTTCCTGCCTGGCATAAATCCCATTTGATCACAGTGTATTATCCTGGTGATAAGTTGCTGTAATTTAATTGCTAATATTTCATTTAAAATTTTTGCATCAACATTCATTTGGAGAATCCATCTATAATTTTCTTTCTCTGTTTTGGCCCTTCCTGGTTTAGGTATCAGCACTACATCTGTATCCCAAAAGGAATTTTGTAATACTCCCCCTTTCTATATTTTTTTCAAATAGTTTATATAGTATTGGAATCAATTGTTCTTTAAATGTTTGGTAGAATTCACTTGTAAATCCATCTGGCTTTGGAGATTATTTTCTTAGAAAGTTCATTAAAGGCTTGTTCAATTTCTTTTTCTAAAATGGGAATAGTCAAGTATTTTATTTTCTCATCTGCTAATCTGGGCAATTTAAATTTTTTGTAAGTATTCATCCATTTCACTCAGATTGTCAGATTTATTAACATACAATTGGGCAATTTAGTTCCTAATGATTGCTTTAATTTCTTCATTATTGGTGGTAAATTTATCCTTTTCATTTTTGATATTGGTAATTTGATTTTCTTCTTTCCTTTTTCTAATCAAATTAACCAAAGGTTTATCTGTTTTTCCCATAAAACCAACACCTATTTTTATTTATTAATTCAAAAGTTTTCTTGCTTTCAATTTTATTAATCTCTTCTTTAATTTTCAGAATTTCTAATTTGGTATTTAATTAGGGGTTAATTTGTTCTTTTTCTAGCTTTTTTAGTTGCCTCCCCAATTCATTGATCTTCTGTTTTTCTATTTTATTTAATTAAACATCTAGAGATATAAAATTTCCCCTAAGAATTGCTTGCTTTGGCTGCATCCCATAAGTTTTGGTGTGTTGTGTCATTACTGTCATTCTCTTGGATGAAATTATTGATTGTTTCTATGATTTGATGTTTGAGCCATTCATTCTTTAGGATTAGATTATTTAATTTCCAATTAATTTTGGCCTATTTTTCCATGGTCCTTTGTTACACATAATTTTTATTGCATCATGACTTGAAAAGAATGCATTTATGATTACTGTCTTTCTGCATTTGATTGTGAGGTTTTTATGCTCTAAAACATTATAGTTTTGCTGTCTATTTCTTCTTGCAACTCAATTAACTTCTCTAAAAATTTGGATGCTATGCCACTTGGTATATATATATACATATATACACACGTACGTATATGTATATATATATATATGTGTGTGTGTATGTGCATATACATATACATATATATAGTATTGAAATTACTCCATTATCTATGGTACCTTTCAGCAAGGTGCAGTTTTCTTTCTCATCTTTTAAATTAGGTCTATTTTTGCTTTAGCTGGGTCTGAGTTTAGGATTGCTACCACTGTTTTTTTTTTTTTTACTTCAGCTGAAGCATGATAGATTCTGCTCCAGCCTTTTACTTTTACTCTATATGTGTCTCTCTGCTTCAAATGTGTTTTTTTGTAAACATCTAACTGTTGGATTCTGGCTTTAAACCACTCATTCAACTGCTTCTGTTCTATTGGAAAATTCATCCCATTCACATTCACAGTTAAGATTACTAAGTATTTTCCACCATCCTATTTTTCCCAGATTATACTTTTTCTCTCTCCTTTCACCCTTCTCACTAGTATTTTGCTTCTGACCACCACCTCCCTCAATATGCTCTCCCTGTTTTTAGTTCCCTTTTCTTATCCCTTTCCCTTCTACTTCTGCCCTCCCTTCTATTAGCCTGCTTATTTCCTTTTTCTTTTTTTCCTCCTGCTTCCTTACAGAGTGAAACAAATTTTGATATCAAACTAAATATGAATATTATTCCCTCTCTATGCCAATCCAATGAGATTAAAATTCACACACTGCTCATCCTTCTCCCTTTTCCCCCTCAGCTGTAATTGATCTTTTGTACCTCTTCAGGTGGTACAATTTACTCCATTTTACCTACCCTTTCCTCTTCTCCTGTTTTTCCATTTCTAATTTTTTATATATCATCACATTAAAGTCAACTTATACAGACACCATATTTCTAAGTATACCCCTTCTAACTGCCCTCACAAAGATACAGTTCTTTAAAAATTACAACTATTCCATGTAAAAATGTTAACCTTTCAGAAAATCATAGTTTTTCCCTATTTACCTTTTTATGCTTCTCTTGAGTCTTGTATTTGAAGATCAAATCTTCTATTCAGCTCTGCTCTTTTCATCAAAAATTATTGAAAATCCCCTATTCCACTGAATGTCCATCTTTTCCCCTGAAAGATAATGCTTCATTTTGCTGAGTAGCCGATTCTTGGTTGTAGTCCAAATTCCTTTGCCTTCCAGAATATCATGTTCTAGGCCCTTTGAACCTTTAATGTGGAAGCTTCTAGGTTCTGGGTAATTTTGATTGTGTCTCCTTGAGATTCGAATTGTTTCTTTCTGATTTCTTGCAGTATTTTTTCCTTCATCTGACAGTCGTGAAATTTAGCTATACTATTCCTTGGAGTTTTCATTTTGGAGTCTCTTTCAAGAAGTGATCAATGGAGTCTTTCAATGATTATTTTATCCTTTGGTTTTAGGATATCAGAGCAGTTTTCTTTAAAGATTTCTCAAAAGATGTTGTCCAGGATCTTTTTTTTTTCATCATGGCTTTCAGGTAGTCCAATAATTTTTAGATTGTCTCTCCTGGGTCAATTTTCCAGGTCAGTTGTTTTTCCAATGAGGTATTTTACAGTTTCTTCTATTTTTTCATTTTTTTAAATTTTGTTTGACTGATTCCTGATGTCTCATTCACTTCCATTTGTCTAATTCTAATTTTTAGTAAATTATTTTATTCAGTTTGGTTTTTTACCTTCCTTTGCATTTGGCCAATTGTATTTTTTTGCTGAGGCAATTGGGGTTAAGTGACTTGCCGAGGATCACACAGCAATTGTACTTTTAAAAGAATTGTTTTGTTGAGTGGGTTTTTTTTTTATTTTGCCAATTTTATTTTTAAGGAGTTATTTTATTTTCACATTTCACAAAAAAAATCTTTAAGAAATTGTTTTCTTCAGTATATTTTTCCCATTTTGCCAAATTTATTTTTAAGGAGTTGTTTTCTTCAGTCAATTTCTGTGATTACCTTTTTAAACTGTTGGCTTTTTTCTAAAACTTTCATAATTCTGCTGCAAAGGTCTCATTTCTTTCCCCTATTTTTTTTCTACCTCTCTTTTAAGATCCTTTTTGAACTCTTCCTAGAGAGCCTTTTGAGTTGGAGACCAGTTCAAATCTTCCTTTGAGACTTCTCTCACAGGTATTTTACCTTTGCTCTCCTCTTTTAGGTTTGTGTTCTGATCTTCCCTGTCTCCATAGTAACTTTCTATGGAAAGGGCTATTTTTGCTTTTTTACTTATTTTTAAAAGTTGAACTCTGCTCCTAACACACAGGGGAGATTGTCCCAAGCTTCTTTTGTAGGGAGACAGGGGCCTCTCACTGACTGTGCTAGAGCCAGTGATGCTGCAGGCTGCACTGCACTGAGTAAGCCTGGCCAAGTCTTACCTGTTAGGCTGAAGTTCAGGGGCTCACAATTTGTCTTCTGTGGTTGTGTTGGAAGTCTCACAGCTGGTCAGCTGAACCTCCTGAACCAGGACAGAGTAGCCAATGCTGATGTACTTTGGCTAAGAACCTTTCACTAAATTCACTGCACCACACCTGTGCTGGGCCATGTTCTTCCCTGCACAATTGAGACAGACCTTTCCTGAAATCCTTTCAAGGTGTCTTAAGATGGAAAATTGTTATACTCCAAATATTTGTGGGTTCTGTCACTGCAAAAGCTGTCAGAGCCTTGATCTAGTGTTGATTCTGACAGTGTCCTCTCTACTCTATCTTGACTCCACTTGCTGTATCCTCCTTACCCTGTGAAGCTCACAAGGTTCTCTGGACAAGGAGTAAGGTAAGGAAAGAGAAAATCAAGGGCAAGGCTAAAGTGCTTTCCTTCCTGACAATGGGATCCTCAGGATATTTATCTGGAATACTCCCCATTAACTGCTTTCTGAAATCTCTGGCTCTCAGTGCTGCAGCTTCAGTTTCATAGAAGATGCTCAGGGCTTGGCTAAATTTCTTCAGTCAAGCCAGACACTACCTATCATAGTCACTCCAATTCATTCAAAGACTTTTTTTCATTTAATCTAAAGCAAAAATGCTTAACCATTTTGTGTGTCTTTAGCAGACTGGGAAAACCTAGAGAACCTTTCTCAGAACAATGTCTTTAAATTATTGAAATGGATATAAAATATAAAATTAAATATATAAATATAAAATAAAATATTAAAAGATATAAAATATATAGAATTACAAAAGGAATCTGTTATCATATATGGTAACAAAATTTGTAAACATATAAGAAACAAGTTTACAGATCCCAGGTTAAGAATTTGTGATCTAAAGACTTTGATTGATTGAAATTTGTTCTCACTTCCTTAAGGTGTCTTATCCCGGTTACTTAAAGGGGAATAGTAGTAAGCCAATTGATTTCTTCAATCCACATATCCCTTTCCCTATATTGTATTTCAAAGCCTCTCCCAATTTTGAAATACCATGCTTTATGTTCTAAGGCATTTTTTAGATTTTAAATTCTCTGTTTTGTGTTTTACTTTCCAACTCTTTCTGATCCCATGAACCAGGACCCTCCTCCTCCACCATCTCACAAAGTAGGTGTTTATTGTTTTCATGATAGTATCGATCTCATCCTTTGTCATTCCCTTTTCCTTTTGCATTTAATCTTTCCTAATATCAGAGGGTTTTCCCATGAGATCTGTCTTCTTACTACGTGTCAAACACGGTGAGAAACTTCAGTATTTTACCTTCCAATGAAGAGTCTGAATTAATTTCTTTAAGTATTGACTGATTTCATCTTCTTGCTATCCAAGGGACCAAGGGCACCACAACTGAAACTGGTGTTCAGTTTCCTTATAGTTCAACTCTTACAACATACATTGCTATGGGGAAAACCATAGCTTTGATTAGAAAAAAAAACTATATCTTTATTAGCAAGGTGATATCTCTGCTTTTCAATAAGCTGTTCAGATTTGAAATAACTTTCTTTCCAAGGAGAAAGCATCTTTTAATTTCATGAGTGCAGTCTTTTTCTGCAGTTACCTCGTCATCAATCTGGTTAAATTTGGAGAAATCCATCTTGAGTTGGCAAGACTCAAAGATAATTGGCTAAATTATGGAGGGGTCAAGATCTGCTCATAGAAGAGTGATGGCTATAATGATGGGAATCTATTCAATCAATTCCCCCACTCCATTCCACCTAAAGTAGAAGATAAAATATTGCAGTTGTAAATACTTTCATCGTGACTGCTTAAAGTGAAAACTCTTCCATAATTTTCATGGTGCAATAGGTCACCCTGATTGTAACCTGGACAAAATTTCTAGGTATCCATTTTTACAGATCTTCTTCAGGGGTCCACGTATGTGTATTGAAAAACAAAGCACATATCCTCTGGACATGTTTATCAAATAATGCCAACAGTTTTTCCTAATAAATCCTAACCCCTTAAGGAGCAATATAAATGGAATTCCATACTCATCAACAGTAGAACAAGTAGCCTCAGCTGAAATTTTAAAAAGAGGATCAGGTACTCCAAGCAAGTTTGAAGTTCTCAAGAAAGGGAATTATAAATTGGGATTGTATAATAGGTCATTCCAGGCCAATAAGCAATGGACCTAAAATCCCTAAGGATTTAGATAAACTCTATGATCACATCAAAAATAATAAGGCAAATAGACAATAGGAGAAGATAATTCCACAAATATTTTGCAATATCTTAATAGACTAATTTATTAGTCATTTAGAGGCCTGATAGTAGAAAGTCCTTAACCTTTGCTGAAGCAAATAAAATATAATAAACTATATAAAGAGAGTAGAGCAGATGATTTTATATACTGTTACAGACTTTTAATATTTAATTTAATTTTTAAATGATATATTTAATTCATTAACCTTTTCTTTTTCTATTATGCTGATGTATGTTTGTATGTTTGTAAGGATGTGATTTCTCCCCAAGGATTACTTTAAATGTATCTCAGAAATTTGGGATGTTGTTTCATCAATATCAATTTCCTTTACATGGTTATTTGTTTCTATGACTTTTTCTTTTATTCAGTCATTTATTCAAGATTTTATTATTAAGCTTCCATCTAGATCTCTATCTTTTGTTTCTGGTCCCTGAACCACATTCGTATTATTATTGCATTATAATCCATAAAGGATGTATTAACTATTTTTGACTTTTTGCATTTATTTGCAATATTTCTGTATCCTAGCAAATGTTAAGTTTTGTAAAAGTTCCATGTGGTGTAAAGCAATATGTATATTCTTTTGCTGTTCCATTTAAAAGGTGCCATAAATCTTTTAACTCTAGTTTTTTAAGAAATTTTTTCAGTTCCTTGTTTTCCTTTTTATCTATTAGACGTAGTATAAAACAGACAGCAACTATTGTGTTATTGTCTGTCTTTGTATAACTCTAATAACATTTCTTTTATAAAATTGCATGCTAAGGCATTTGGATCATATAAGTTGGTTTGTTGTCTAGGTTTCCTTTCAGAATAATATTGTTTCCTTGTTTATCCCTTTCTGGCTTTTGAATGTTTGTTTTTATTTCATCAGATAGCATGACTACAATTTCTGCTTTTCTGGATTCACTTGAAGCTTAGTTTAAAAATATCCCATTCCCTCAGTTTGTTTTCTATATGTCTTTGTTTTTAAAATATGCTTTTTGTAGGCAACAGATTGTAGGGTTTTGTTTTCTTATCTATTTTGTCATCCTTTTTAATTTTATTGAATTGTTTATTCCATTCACATTTAAAGTTATGCAATTTAGACATATTTTCCTCTATCTCTAATATTTTAGTTATGATTTTTCCTTTTTCTACTGTAAACACAGAACTATATTTCTACATCCTTTTAAGGTAGCATTTACCACTGACACTTTTCTTCATAGCTCTCATTTGTTATTCTTTTCCCTTTGGGATTTTGCTTATTAGTTCTATTTCATCTCCCAAATTTATCTATCTATAATTCTTTCCCCCTTTTTATTCTCCCATTTAATCAAGTAGATTTCCCTTTCCTCTACTCCTCTTCAATTAGTCCTTGTTCATTGGTTATTTTTTCAAAGATTTCATTTTGGCATCCCTTTCCAAAAAGGATTTCTCTTACTCTGTTGATTATCCATCCTTTCTTTCTGTCTATTCTAGCCTCTTATTCTCTGATTCATGACTGCTATAATTACCTGGTCTCTCTTTTCTCTGCATTTCCCATGTAACCAAGGCTTTCAAGGTGTCCATTTTAGGCTCTCTCTTTTAGGTGATTTCTGCCACTGCCTTGTAGAACTTGATTTCTCTGAAAGCAGGCTATTACCATTTCTGTTTATAATGCCTCAGGCCTACTTTTTCCAGGTTACCTTCACCAAATTTCCACCTTAACTCTGGTTACTTGTGCTTATTTAAAAAGAAGTTTCTTACTGATCTCTCTAATGTTACTCTGTTGTTGTTGCTGATCTTGGCTGCTTCATTTGTTCACTCCAATGAGCAAGAAACTTGGATGTTATCAAAGAGAAAGAAGGATTTCGAGGCAGCATGAAGGAAATCATTAGAAAAGGAATGCAGGAAGAAAATAGGCTAAGTAGAGGACATAAAATAGTGACAAAGAGCAGCAATGAGGCAGAACATGAAGAAAATGGGAGCGCCACCGAATCATTGGAATCAAAGAATTATAGACCATCAAATGCATAAGGGGTTGCAGAGGACGTGCAATGTGGGGAGTGCTTAGAGAGAATTAGCACCTCTGGTACAATGGCTTGCTGCTCACTTTTCAGGGCTTTTCATTTGGGGTCTACTTGGCACTTAATTCTCACCTGTGGTTCCAAGAAGCTACAGCATGCTCAGCAATCACACCCTGGTAAAATCATCTTGGCAGACAGGCTAACTCAGGTTGAGAGTAAACAATGAACTTCACACCCATTAGTAATTTAGGATTCTGTCTACCCCAAGCACGTGAAGGCTTCCTCTTGGCAAAAGGAGATCTGAGAACAATTTGTTCTAATGACCATTAAGAAACAGATAATGAAGAGCTTAAAGCTCATTCAGCCATCAAAGATGCCGGGGTCATCCACTGCTTCACAAGCCATTGCTAGTCATCTTCACTTTTGTCGTGCTACTGGACTTTGATGATCCTGGAAAAAAGAGTGAGACCGATAACTTTGTGTAACTGACTCACTCAAGGACAATTCACTCATAAGTTCAGATTGATGCCATTGACCCTCTTCAAAAACAAAAACAAACAAACAAAAACAACCTGAATAAAAATCCCCTTGATAATATAACCAACAAGGGAAAATTCTGCTTCTTCTAGAAGTCCTCCATTGACAGAGGCCTTACTATCTCTTTTGCTCTTAGATAGCTCTAATTATCAGGAAGGGTTTGGTTTTTTTTATCCTGACATCAGATTTAAATTTCTCCGTGTTCTGCCCCTTGAGACAAAACAGAGCAAGTTTGATCTTTCTTCTATAGAACAGTCTCTCAGATCCAAATGCATCTACAAATTTCTCTGGAGCTTTTCCTTCTCTGAGTTAAACTGGATTACCCTCAGTTTCTTCAATTTTTATTCAATTCATATTTAATCAGTTAAAGGTCTTTTGCCATTTTGATTGACCTTTTCTGATAATTCTCCAGTTTGTCAGTGTCTTTTTTGTTGTTGTTGTTGAAGCAATTGGGGGTAAGTGACTTGCCCAGGGTCACACAGTTAGGAAGTATTAAGTGTCTGAGGCCAGATTTGAACTCAGGTTTTCCTGACTTCAGGGCTGGTGCTCTATCCGCTGCACCACCTAGCTGCCCCTGTCAGTGTCTTTCTTAAACTGTGGCACTCTGAGTTTAAAACAACATTCCAACATGGCCTAACCAGGCAGAATGAAATGGTCCCATATCCTTATTTCAATATATTCTGCTCCTCTTTAAAGAAAACCTTCTTCACTCTCTTTGCTATTCTCCATAATTCTGCATTTGGGTAGATTTATCTTTCCCTTTCTCCTTTCCTTTTTTCCCTTTCCTTTTTTCTTCAGTTATTTGTAAAGCCTCATCAGACAGCTATTTTGCTTTCTTGCTCTTATTTTTTACAATGTTTTTGTTGCTGTCACCTGTACAATATTGTGAATCTCTGTTTATAGTTTTTCAGGCACTCTACTAATCTAAATTCTCAAACTTATTCATCACTTGCTTTTTGTATTCATAAGGTATGTTTTTAGGTCATACCTACATAGTCTGATGGTTTTCCCTTCTTTATTCAATGTAAGTCTGAATTTTGTAATAAGGTTTGAGCTGTGGATTTGAGCCACAGTCAACTCCAGGTCTTGTTTTAACTGACTTTTTATAGCTATTCCACCTTTGGCAGCATAGTACATAATCAATAGAATTTCTAAAGTGATCATCTGGTGATGTCTAGAGGTAGACTCACTTTTGGGGCTGTTGAAAAAAGAGTATTTGCTGTTCTCTTCAGTAATGAGGTGTTTCAAACTAGTTCCAGTTGTTCAGTGATGAAGAAAGCCATCTACATTCAGGAAGAGGCCTGTGGGATCTGAGTCTGGACCACAACATAGCATTTTCACACTCTCTATTGATGTTTGCTTACATTATGTTTTCCTTCTCAAGTTTTTTTTCCTGTACAGCAAGATATGTATAAATATGTATACACATATTCAATCTGTCAAATATTTTAACATAATTAACATGTATTAGACTTCCTGCCATCTAGGGGAGGGAGTGGAGAGTAGGAGGGAAATTTTTGTAACAGAAAGCTTTTCAAGGGTCAATGTTGAAAAATTACCTATGCATATATTTTGCAAATAAAAGCTTTAATTTTTTTAAAAAAAAAAAAAGAGTATTTCCTATGGCCAGTGAGTTATCTTGACAACACTCTTAGTTTCTACCCTGATTGATTTTGTACACCAAGGCTAAACTTGCCTGTTATTCTAATTATCTTTTGATTTTCTACTTTAGCATTCTAAGCCCTATGATCAACATGACATCTTTTTTTTGGGGGGGTGTTATTTCTAGATATTGTAGGTCTTCATAGACTTTGGCTTCTTCATCATCAATGGTTGGAGCATAGACTTGTATTACCTTGATGTTGAATGACTTGTTCTGGCTTTGACCAAGTATCATTCTGTCAATTTTTAGATTATACCCCAGTACTGCTTCTTGTCACTCAACTATGAAAGCTACTCTATTTCTTCTAAGAGATTCTTGCCTACAGTAGTATATGTAAGGGACAACAGAAGATGAAATGGATGGTGTTATGGAAACAATAGACATGAACATCAGACTTTGAGAGATAGTGGAGGCTTGAAAGGTCTGGTGTGCTGTGGTCCATGGGGTTATGAAGAGTCAGACATGACTGAATGTTAGAACAACAGTTGCAATTCAATTCTGCATTACAAGTACTGACCGACATATCTCATTATTTACTAATAATGAATTTATAGTCCATTAAAATCCCCATATATTTTTCTTTTAAATTAAAAACTGGTCCAAAGATGCCTCTTTCTTCTTGAACTTGTGAAACTGACTAGTATAAGATTCTCCATTTATCCTGATGAATTTTCATTTTAGTACATTAGGACTGATACTTTAGCCTATGGAGAAGCTTTTTGAACACTGCTTCTATTGTCCAGGTGTCATCTATCCCTCTGAACTTTATTTCATCTACAAATATGATGAGCCTGCCATCTGATTCCAGTCACTGATAAATAGATTAAAGAAGAATGATTAAGTGCAGATCCCTTGAGCACTACACTGGAGACTTCCTTCTTAGAATTGATACTATGAGGGAAACATCTTTTCCCCTGTTGGTGCTCCAGACTTACCTCTGGCTTGCTCACTCTTCACATAAGTGCAAACCAGTATCACTGTCCCCAGGACATAAAAGATATGCAAAAATGTCCAGGATACTGGTCCAGAAGGAAGTATGAAGATTCCCAATCCAGGGGGAAGGTGATGTAGGTCCTTTCCAAACCAGATCAATTCAGTCTAGCCCCAATCAGCCAATCTTTACTAAGCATCAACTATGAACCCAGCTCTGGACTGACCCCTGGGGCCAGGAAGACAAAACAGGAAGCCAACACTCAGTTGGAGAGTCCCAACTTGTTAGGCATATAGATAAGTACAATGTAGTTTGAGAAGTCGAGGACGTCTACAATTCCTGCATGATGGAAGCCTTCACTTAAGAAATGATCCCTGCCCTGGACACTGAGGGAAAGATAAAAGTCCTGGAAAACGGAAACAAGAAAGGCATGCAAAAGGAAAAAAAGGCAGAAAGTGTGAATGATTTAAAAAAAAAAAAAAGAAACACCAGATACTTATTGAGTGCCAAACACTTTGCAACACACCTGGGATAGAAAAAAAAGCAAACAAACAAAGGATCCCTCAAGGAGCTTACATTCTATTGGGGGAGTCAACACACATAAGGAAGTGGTGACTAGGAGAGCAGAGGAGGACACAGGTTGGCCAATGTAGCTATAGAGGATTAGATTGACAACCCTTTTGCAGCCCCCAGCCCCATCTGTCCAAGAATAGTGGCAGAGTTGATTTGCTAATTGATTCCTAATTCTAGAACTGGAATTGTAATAGTTCAATTAAGGCTCCAAAGTGATTGGGAAGCTTAGAGAAGGTGGCCAGAGAGGAAGAAGTGATGACATGGATTGTCTTAAAATAGTGATCCTGTGAAGATGGTCATTTATCTTCAGAACGAAAGCACAGCACAGAAATTCCTCTATGGCAAAGGGTTCTTAATCCGGGATCCTGGGAACTTTGATTTTTTGTTTGTTTTAGAAATAATTAGGGTTAATTAATTTGCTTAGGGTCACACAGTTAGTAAGTGTCTGAGACTGGATTTGAATTCAGGTCCTACTGACTTCAAGGCTGATACTCTATCCACTGTACCACCTAGCTGCCCCATTAACACAATAAATATTTTGGTAATTGTATTTTAGAATAATTTTACTTAGTAATCCTTTATGCATTTAAAAATAATTCAGTGAAGAGGTCTATAAATTTCATTGGGGACAGGAATGCTCATTTATGAGCCATGAACTTGAAACTGATGTCCAGATTAATAAACATTTAGCTTTTGATAGAATCTGAATGATGCATCCAGATGTGAGAATGTGTTGTGGTTTTTGTGTGTTTTGTTTGTTTGTGTGTGTGTGTGTGAGGTTAAGAACAAAAGTTGGTACTGATGATATACTTTAAATCCAAGATTTTATTGGGATCCCACTAGAACCCTGTCAGCCAGGTAGTACAAGAACTTCCAGATAAAAAACTACATAACAAGATGTCCAATAACTTGCCCAGGGTCACGAGGGTCCAGCTCTCCATCTACTCTGCCAAAGGGAAAGATGAAAATTGGTGCCTTTGCTAGAGGTCTTGATTAGGAGAAAGGAAATGCATCTTTTCTTCTGGTGGCATCTGGTATGAGGAAATGGTAGTAGAGGAAGGGAGGGCAGAAGATAGGGTTACTTTTGAATGAAAGTAGGAAGGCTAAGGTATCATAGGGTTTAGTCAGAGGTAGCACTGGGGCCAAATAGGGAAGTCAGGAGAGGAGTGTAGAGGGTTTGGTCTAGTGGCCAAGGCTCTCAGTATGCAGGGTACAATTGCAACATTCTGTGTCCCTGTTACAACTTCCAGGCTACTATGGCTATGGGCTAAGTTAATTGCCCAGTTATTCAGAACAGCACTCTCTAAAGTAGGGGCTAAAGTATAATTTCAAAGAATATGTTATTTTCCAATATACAGATATTACAGATATCCTCCAATATTACAGATACAGAAAGACAGATATACATCCCATGCTCCCCAAGATAGTCAATCCAGAACTTGTCTCCAGCATAATTACCCTGACCTCTTCACCCATTATCACAGACTTCCCCATTATACTACTTCCTATCACTACTACCCTTGGCATTAGCCTCCAAGGGAAATTTGAACCTGACCTTGACCCAGCCATCCACAGGAGCTACAGAGGCAAAATTCTACCTCTTCCCCAAAATCCCCCTGCTCTAACTCCAGGTAGCTTCATGGTGGTGATGACCAGGCTCTACAGTCTGGCACTGGTCAAAGTGGAGCTTCACAGATCAATCCTCTCCACCCCCAACACTTTTTCCCGTGAGAAAGAGCTAAATGCAGGATTAGCAGAGGTGGATGAGTTGTAATCTGAAACACAGTTCTCATTGCATTATATTCCCCTCAAAAACTCCCTTCTTCCAAACTTTTCTACTTCCATCCAGTGTACCACCATTTTCTCAGCCATTTCCTCATCCTTGACTCTTCAATTCTTCACTTAACTGAAATGACTCTCTTCATTTGATCAAATCAAAAAAAAAGATTTTTTTTAAAAATTAAGGTTTTTTAATCAGCAAAATTGCCTTCCCTCCCTTCTCACTTCTACATAGCCAAGCAAACAAATTCTTTCATTAACCACATCCAAAAATAAGTTTTAATCTTCACTCTGAGTCAAGCACTATGGGAACCCCTTGAGGAAATGAATATATTTCTTTACACTTTCTCTTTTTTTTTCTACACACTCTCACTCCGAGAGAGAGTCACTTCCAGAACTACTCCAGGAGATGACATTTCTTATAACCTTCTTTCATCTTTCATCATTAGATGTTACAATTCAGCTTATATTACAAACTAATATAGTCATTGGTCCTTGTTCTCCATTAACAAGTGAATTACTAAGGGCTTTCTTTTTTATTGGGACAATTGATTTACATTAGTCAAAATTCTCTATAAATGTATCTGTTCTTTTTATTCAAACTCAAATGCCATGTAGGGCATTGGTGCCATTTCCTGACTCACCTTGGGATGATTTGTGAAACTATTATCTCATTTGATCCTCACAATAACCTTGGGAGATAGGGGCCATTATGATTCTCATTCAACTGCTGAGGAAACTAAGAGAGACAGAGACTTATTAGAGAGAAAAGATCTGTCATTTCCTTACAGGGAAATCTCTTAGTCCCTGTGGATCTCAGGTTTTCCATCCAGTGATTCAGAGGAGAGAAGATCCCTCTAAGAGAGGGATCTTTGAAGACTTTTTATTTATTTATTTATAATTTTCTAAATGCTAAAAATAGCATTTTAAGGGCTATCTCCAAGAAGGGGAATTCAACATGATCTGCTGATTCCCATCCCAGTTGGCAAAACAAGAATCAATGGATAAATGTTCCAAATTAAAGTTTAATATAATGAAAAATGTCCTATTTGAGCTGTCCAAAAGTCAAATGTGCTATCCCACCCCAAGAAGTGGTGAGCACCCCATCATTGGATTTCTTCAAGCAAAGATTTAAGGCATATGTACTAGGGAAAGGAGTATAGAGGAATTGGTCTTTAGTCAATCCTAAAGCTCAGAAATCTTACAATATAAAGGCAGAACGTAATGGGTAGAAAATAGTGTTAAACTGCCTGTGATCATTTGGCCACACCCATGAGGAAGCAATTTGTCCTTCATTGAATTAGGAAGAGATCTTTTCTGGGCCAGGGTTTGGCCATCATTCTTAAAAGACAGATAAACAGAACAGTGCAGGAGATGGAGGATTGGAAGAAACTTTGTGAAATGTGAATCCCCAGCCTCGACCAGAGGGAAGGAAGTAGGAAGAGGAGGATTTCTCTGCTTCCTCTCTTTCCCATCAGTTTTGCAGTCAATCTACTCTTCCCCTAGTAGGGAGACATCCCAATATCATCAGTTCAAGAGGGTCAGTTGGAGACACAGTTGAAGCAAATATGGGAGAGAATTGAGACACGTTCTCCAGTTGGACATGGAAAGAGAAAGTCAGTCATTTGAGAGAGTGAAAAGAATCCATATTGCCCCAAATTGTCCTCAAGATGAAGATATGAAGATAACAATTCTCTTTCATTACAATAACATTAAGATGAAGAAGTTTTTGAGTTAAAGAAAATCAGGGGCCTTCAGTCTAGGTAGGAAAGGTAGAGCCTACATGGGGCAGATGGGGTATGGTCCTAAGTCACTGACATTCAGAAGGACAGACTTCTTAGCTGGTGACTTTTGTTTTTTCTTACCTCCCAATCCTTCCTGATATCATATACTACAACTGCCCTCAGGCTAGAACTTCATATTGACCTTAGAGATGAGGAGAAGGGGAACTCTTGGACATGCAATGGTGGACATCTTTGAGCTAAGAGAAAAGCCCAAGCCTTGAACTAGAGACTACTTTGAGTTGAAATGTGAAAGGGAAAGGAAACTTAATGGTATCTTACTCAGATAACTCAGGAGGAAACTTAGTTGAAAACAAGAGATGCACTTGGCTTTCTTCCTTGGGCTAAAAGTTGAGAGAAAAAAAAATGGATTTTGACATAAAGAAAGTTTTGGCCTTTGTGAAGGGCTGGGTCCAGAGAGTTAAAAAAAATGTGTATCTCATGTTATGTTAGATTCAAGGAAAGCTTCAGATTGTTTTTATGTATGTATGTATTTATTTATTTTATAGAATTAAATGATTACTTATTAATGCTTTGGAAAGAAATCAATCAATGAAGCATAGAGCATGGATAGAATGAAAAACAGCTTACATAAAGTAGAGACTGAATTGTGATTGGATTAATACACACACCTTTCCCCACTCTGGGTAGGGGAATCAATAGCACAGGGCATGGTGGTGGAAACAAAAGGTAAGTGGCACCTTGCTGCCTCAGTATGTAGTTAAGTCATGGGGAGCTTGGCAATCACCACAAAGTAGCTCACCTTTTCAAAGTATCTGGGTCTGAGTCCTTCATTCCCAGCACATGTTCTGCTCCTGACTCCCAAAACATGATCAGATTCTGGTCACAATGAATCCTCATGGGTTGAAAATAAGTTGCCACTTTCCCATGTTGCCCTTGGTCATTAATGATTTTCCCTTTTGCATAGAAGCAAACAACAAAAAAAGAAAACTATCTGTCACTATTACTCTAATTTCTGCTTTACCTAATATATGACAAAGCAGCTGCCACATTTATAATCTCATACTTTTTTAGGTGGGCAAACTAGCCTTATTTCTTACCTAAACTCAAATCACTTAATGTGTATTGCCTCAAACTAAGACCTGGAAAAGACTTTAGCTTTAAAAATCTAAGGTTCCCTCCTGCATCCAGGGTCATCTCCAGGCATTCTAATTTATGTCTTTCCACTGGACTCAGATGACTCTGGAGAAGAGAGCGAGACTGATGACTTTGCCCAGTTCTGTCTCACTTAAATCCAATTCACAGTCAAGTCAAGACATCACTTCCCGATGTCCTTTCAGAAGGAAGGACAAACAACAACAATTGTCTTGTATAATCTATTTTCTGTGTAGTATCCGATGTCACCTTGGAAGGGAGTGTCTGCCACAACTCAGCTCAGGAGTTTGGTCTTTCTTTGTATCCCCAGTTTTAAGCATGGGGCCCCGGCACATAGTAAGTACTAAACTAGTCTCAATGTATTGAATACTTGATTGACATGAATGAATAAAAACAGAGAACATGGGCTAGTCACAAAGAGAAGCCAAGAAAGTGCTGATGGGCAGCCCAGGTGCACTAGGAGAACAGTTTATTCAGTATTAACAACAATAATCAAAGCCTTGGAAAGTCTTTGGGAACTCTGATCAGTACAATGACTAATCACAATTCCAGAGAACCAATGGCGCGTTCTCCTGAGAGATTCAAGAGCAGAACGAGACATATTTTTGGACAGAGTCAATGTGAGAATTTATTCTGCTTGATGAGGCACATTGGTTACAGGGATTATTTTTCCCAGTGGGATTAGAAGAGAAAATAAATGAATGTTATTGAAAATAATTATCTTAATTTTAAAAAAATAAGCAGTATCAGGATGGGGGACAATCCTATGACAGGGTCCCTGTGCGTCTGACCTCAGTGAAGAATAACTTGAGGACCCCAAGCTCCTTGGTAGGACCACCAAGGATAAATAAGGGCAGGGCATTGGAGATAAATATTTTGTCCTGTTCTCTTTGGCTCAGTTTCTTGCTATATTGTTTACTAGGGCTGAACAGTGCCAAACATTCCTCTGCAAAAACGTTCTGTGTGTAGAGCAGATCAGTTTGGAGGCGTGGAATAATATTGAGGAGGAGGAGAAAGAGGGGGTCATCTTTGAGATGTAGCCCAAAGTCCATAGAAGAGAAAGCTACAGAGATGCCCACTTGTACAGAGGGAGTTTCAGCAGCTACTTAAGGAGACTCCACTTCCCCATCATAGGAAGTGTCCTAATCTGAGGGGGAGCTAGGCTCCTGTACTTACAAATTTCTCAGGGGACATCCCAGGGAATACCTTCCATATGTGAATATTTGTGAGCCTTTACATGGGTTTTCTAAGTGGGACAACTAGATGGTGCAGTGGTTAGAGTACCGGACCTGAAGTCAGGAAGATGCATCTTCCTAAGTTTAAATCTGTTCTTAAATATTAGTTATATGACTTGGAGCAAATCACTTACCCCTTTTTGCCTCAGTTTCCTTATCTGTAAAATGAGCTGGAGAAGGAAATGAAGAAATATTTCAGTATTTCTGTCAGAAAAAACACAAATAGGGTCACAAAGAGTCAGACCTGACTTAAATATTAACAAAAACAACATATAAATGCTTATTACCATTCCCTTTTCTTTTTTCCAATCTAAAGTGGAGGGAAAATAGCCACTACTTTTGGACCCTTATCCTCAGGGAACTCAGGAACTACCTACTTTCAGAGATAAAAAATGGCCCCTTTTCTGGGGGTGTTCCCAGTTTTGGGAGGAGAGTCATACAATCATTGCCCTGAGATATCACCCATTCTGAGGAGGATATGTGTCTTCCCCATCTTCAAATTAATCCTGTCAGGTTAATCATTCTAAAAATACAGTAAAGGACAACACAACATAATTTCAGAGCTAGAAGGGCTCCCTGTCCCACAAATGCTCCATATCTGCTTCATACTTGCCCAGGGGTTTCCAGGGAGGATGGGATCACACTTCCTGAGACACGGGACCTGGAGTATCAATCTGGATGTGGGGAAGGATTATCCAGAATCACCCATCAGCCTTAAGATCTGGGGCAACTCAGGAAACCCTCTCACCCTCAGTTTCTTTCTCTGCAAATTAGGGATGATACTTACATAAGTGACATCATTGTGTTGTTATGATGATATTGTCCTGTGAACCTTCAAGGATTCATCAATTTGAGCCATTACTTGGACAGAAAGAACAGTCACTGATGAGCACCTCTATCCTGCCTCTAAATTGCTACAACCACTTGCTTTATGAAATTCTTCTGTGAAATTCTATAAGCTCAACTGATCCTATCCCCCTCCTCAGCGATGGCCTACTTTTCCTCCATTAAGATATGATCCATGAACATATGCTAGACTATAACAAGCCTCTGGAGCTAAGAAACAGTAATACCTTTGATATCAGCATGCCATTGAGGCTTAGGATTTCATTGCACAAGTTGGCACCCACATCCTCACACCCATTTATACACCCTAAGTTTGACCTTGGGAGCTTTTATCTCTTTGTATTCTTAATGGATTAATGGCTTAATGGCTCAGCCCCCATCAAGGCCAGTCTTGAAGTGTCATTGAAAGGTCAGTATCTCCTAGATGCTCACCTGCTTTTCTTCATCTGAGATCCACTTTCTCGCCCTCTCCTTGCTGCTACTTTTGCCTCTTTCCTAAATGCCCTTGATCTCTATCCAGGACCTGTGAGAGGTCAGTTTCAGACTTTTGGTTGCTCCAAGCCACCAGGGTGGCCAAAACAACAATGGCTGCTCCTACACAGCTCCTGTTGGCTTCATTTGCCTAGGCTGACTTCTGCAGTTTTTTCTAAGAATGTTTCCTTATAGCTGAGTCCTTCCTCCCAGACAGTCAGTGGCTGAAGAGAGAGATCCAATTCCTTCAGTACCTGTTCTATGGATTGATTCTCAGTTCATATATGTGAGAAGGAGAGGGTGCAAGCCACTTGGGAGCCACCCGTTGCATGCATAGCATCAGGGCCTCAAGGAAGATGGCTGTGGAAGATGGATGCTGTGGCTGCTGCTGGTTGAGGTACATGGAAATACATACTGTCAAGGCCCTGGGAAGCTCTTGATCTGAGAAATACATAGCCTTCGGACTCAAGTGACTCCTAACTTCAGAGGGGGATAAAGCCCCACTCAGCCTAGCACCAGTCTGAGACAGCAGCCCTAAGTTTTACTGACTCTGCTCCAACTTCCTCTGTGATATTGGGTAACTCACTTCTATATGATCCTCAATCTCCTCGGTGACATAATAATTGTATTTCCTGTCATCCTTCCCTCAAAGAGCTCTTTTGGACACCTATTGTGTGAGGACTGCAATGCTTCGGAATGGGAGAGGCAATAATCCAGACTCCTTTCACACATGATAAGAGAGAGATAAGAAGATCTTAGTAGGTGGGGATGCAAGGAGAAGGTCTGTTCATAAGATCTAGAGATGACTTCTTGAGAGACATGACATTCATGCTGGCCTTAGTGATCAGAGTGTATTTCAGCTGATAAACTCATGACCATATTTCCAAGGAAGAATAGGAGGGTTTCTGAACTACCTGGGTGAACAGCTGCTTAAGATTGTATCTGAGAGCCAGATCCATGTTGACTTAAGACATGTAAGACTAAGTCATGTTTGATTTGGAATTAAAACACTTCTCCAGAGAGCATTGGAGGCCAGTGATCTTAACATTGGCTGCACCCTCTGCTGAGGGCTTTTTGAGAGGAGAAAATATGGTAGGTATACATGGGGAAAGAACTGCACAAAGAGACAACATAAATAATGCTTATCATTGTGGTCTGGTCCTCTTCCACATTCATTCCATTCCAGGGTAGGTCTTTGATTTATTTTTTCAACCGGATTCTTCCACTGTTCCTTTGGTCTGCAATATGGATGCTTTTTGACATTAAGAGCATTTAACAATGCTTCAACAAGAACTTTTCATGAGCTATTCTACTCCTGATCTATTGTTGTCTCTTATGTTAGTTGTCCATGTTAGTTATGTCTTCAGAAAATTTGATGAGCATACCATCAATAGCTCTATCCAACTCATCATCCCATCCAAGCTGATTTTGGCATCCCTAAGCAGTACAAGGTCAAACACAGATCATGGGGTACTCCACTAGAGACCTGCCATATGTACATTGAGTTATTAACAGCTATTTTCTACTTTGTATTTCCCTCAGTCCCAGTTGTGTGCAAAGGAATACATTAGGTAGAGAATAATTTTAAAATATTTACTGAAGGAGAAAATATTAGGGAGATTTCATTCAACCCCTTTTGCTCCTAGAATAAATAATCTCTTCTTTCCCCAAGACCACTACCCTCCTCTGATTGGATTATTGAATAAGGACTTTTGAGTGCCTACTATGTTTCTAGTCTAGGAAGCTTCCTCTTACATGAAAGCTGGTGATCAAATCATGGGATGTCAGAGCTGAGAGAGATTTTATAACATGGGATGGATAATATTAAAACTGAGAAGGTCCTTAGTATAGAGGACACAGAACATCAACTGGGAGGGGGCACCTTAGAAAAAAGACTATCATAGATAGGACAGATTTTAGACAAGAGAACAAAAATTGGAGATGGGAAGGAGCTTAGAACAGAGAATGTTGGAGCTGGGAGGGAGTTTAAAACAGAGAATTTCAGAGTTAAAAGGAACCTTAGAATAGGGGGCAGTGGCAGGCAAAGATCAATACTATTAGAAGGAACTTTCATCCCTCAGATCCCAGTCTTGGGAATAGAACATAACAGTGAGAATCCTATCTTCTTTCCACACCCAGAAAAAGAACCATAGAGTCTGAATGCAAATCAAAGCATACTATTTTCATTTTTTCATTGGTTTTTTCTTTTCTCACAATTTTCCTTTTTTGCCCTGTTTCTTTTTTCACCACATGACTAATGTGGAAATATATTTAATATGATTGTATATGTATAACATCCATCAGATTGATTGCCATCTTGGGGAGGGAGAAAGGAAAGGAGGGAGGGAGGAAAAAATGCAAATTGAAAACTATCTTTACATGTAATTGGGAAAAAATATTATTAAGTGCAACAAAAAAATCTTGCAAATATTTACATGAATTGATGCAAGAACATCAGGAGCAGAATCAGAAGGATAGTGTACTTAGTAACAGCAATATCATACAGTGATCAACTGTGAATAACTCTAAAAATATTGGTCACTTTCTGAGGTTTCTATGGGAATCTCAGACCAAAAGACTCAGAATGAAGAAGCTACTGGTTATACACAATTCTTCAAGGACTGATAATAATTACATGGAAAAGCCTGCTGTTCCCCCTCTGGTATGTGCCAGTCAATTGTCACCATAATATCTTCTTCTCATTCTTTGCCCCAAAGTATCTGGCGACCTGAATTTTTGCCTCAACCATAAAGAAGCCAAAAGTTAATTAAAAATAAATACAAATACATATAGCAGAAATTCAAACCTCTACCTAGATGTATTTAATATTTACGGGTGCTTTTGTTTTGCGGTCACGAATTGGTATCATTAATGTTCTATTATGTTTGCTTTAGGTGGCAATCAAAATGTTGTTATAAGATATCACTATCAACCCATTGGGAAATTACAAACACTGATTCAGGACTCCCAACTAGTATCTAAGTGGTGAAACTGGTTTTCATTCCCTATACTATTCTTTGTGGCTTTTAAGCCTATTCATATAACTTAAATAGGTAAATATTAGAATTATAGGCAGATTATAGGCAAAGTCCATAAGAAGCTGTGGGCAGAGAATGATTCATGAGTTTCAAATCCACTTAGAATGCTTTTCCTCCTTTTTTCCCTAATTAGAAAACTACGAATTCGGTCTTTTTGGAAGCACTAAGTTGGGAACCCACTTAAGCAAGGCATTCCTCATTCTTTTATCTTCCCAGGAGGAAATGGATCCATTTATTGTGCTTCGGTATCCTGGAATAGGAGTTTATTCTAATAATTAAGTCAAAAATGAGAAATCAAATACATAAAAATACACATTCTATTCCATAAGATACCTGCCCGCTATATATACACTCCACTAGGCAAGAATCTGGCAAACTCTTGAGCCATTAGAATGTGTATATTAGGGATGATTTGATTGAAAAATTACTTAAGCAAATTTCAGAGAAAGAATACTTTGGCTAGCATAAGATACTGATTTTAAAGTGGAACTTTGTATTCCACAGGACTGAAAGAGATAAGATCAATGCTAAAACTTAAATAAATAGAATCAAAGATTACCAGAATATGAATTAGAAGTCAGTAGAAACAACTTGACTTAATCTCAGTGATAATTGATGCTCAAGAAAAAAGAAAAGTCAGTAGCTTGAGTCTGAAATTCACAGAAAATTTCCCACTTGTTTTTCTTGCACTCAACCAGGCTTTGGTAATGGAATTGGGAATTTTACATCTCCCCATCTGATGACATTAAATGTCTTCATCTTAGATGTTGAACAAACAACAACAATAAACTGTCCCCAGTCTATGGGATAATAGCTTAAGCTTCCTCTTCCAAAAGTTCAGGTTCCCTCATTTTAACTTTTATATAATGATATATATATATATATATATAGTTACTATTAGAAAATTCATTGTCTTTATCATTCCAATCTCAGGTAATTTTACTTGCCCCCAAGAATGTAACCCCCAGAATAAAATTCAGAAATTTTAGCTAGCTATCATATTGGATATTCTTGGCTATTTGACTTGTGAATGCTGGCAACATGTGTTCACTGGTGTATCTCAAGATATATTATGCATATTTGTGTGTGTGTGTTTGTGTTTGTGTGATTCTGGACTTACTAGATCAAAGGGTATATAGAGTTTGATTGCCCTTTGGGTATAGTTCCAAATTGATGATAAATGTTTGAAAGGATGTGGGAAAATTGGAATATTAATGAACTATTGGTAGAATTTTTGTGTTTCACTAATATTACAATTTTCCTACATCCTCTCAAATATTTACCATTTTCCTTTTCTGACATATTAGCCAATCTGATAGGTATGAGGTGTTTTAATTTGTATTTCTCTATCAATAGTGATTTAGAGTATTTTTTCATATTTATTATATTTTTCATATATATTATAGATAACTTTGATTTTTTTCATCTGAAAATAGCTTGTTCATATCCTTTGATCATTTGCCAATTGAGAAATGACTTTTAATCTTATGTCTGATGCAGTTCTCTATATTTGAAAGAAGAGAACTTTACCAGAGACACTTGCTATCATTTTATTTCTGTTTTCCTTCTAATCTTGGTTGTATTTGTTTTATTTGTGAAAAAACTTAGGTTTAATGTGACCAAAATTACCTATTTTTATCTCGTAATGCTCTTTATCTCTTGTTTGATTAAAAAAATTTCCTTTATTCATAGATCTAACAGATAAACTATTTCTTGTTTTTCTAAATTACTTACATAATTTTTTATGCCTAAATCATGTACTCATTTTGATTTGGTCATTATCTTTAATAAAGTCATCTATTATTTCTATGATTTATTTTTTTGATTCACCAGTTCTTTATATTGAACAATTTAGTCTTCACTTCTACATTAAATTTTTAGTGGCTCTTTATTGAACATGACTTCTATTGAATTATGATCCATAAAAGATGTGTTTAATAGTTCAGCTGGTCTTCATTTGTTTGTGAAGATTTTATGCCCTAATTCATGGGTAATTTTTGTAAAATCACATGCATACTTGAGAAAAAGGAATATTCCTTTCTATTCTCATTCAATAATCACTAGAAGTCTGTTACATGTACCTTTTTTCTAAAATTCTTTATGGGATCTTAACATTTTTCTTATCAATTGTTTTCATTAAATCTGAAAGAGGTATATCAACATCTTCCACTGTTTTAGTTTTACATTCTATTTCTTCCTATAATTCACTTAGTTTTTCTTTTAAGTATTTAAATTTTATACCATACAGTATGTGCTAAGTATTAATATTAATTCATTGTCTATGATACCTTTCAGCATAATGTAGTTTCCTTGTTTATCTCTTTTAATCAAGTTTATTTTACAATGCCTTGTCTATGATCATGATTGATAGCCACCTGCACCTTTTATTTCAACAGAAGAATATAGATTTTGATCTAGTTCACCTATTTTATCTCTATTTTGTATATTTATTTTAACTTTATCTTCATGTTTCAAGTGTATTTCCTGTAAATAATGTAGTGATGTGCTCTATCTACTAATCCAATTTGCTTTTTTCTTCATTTTATTAGTGAATTTATGCCACTCAATTCACAGTTATGAGTGTCAATTGTATATTTCCCTCTATCATATTGTATTATACTTTTTTTTCCATTTGCTTCCTACCATCTCTTTGCAAAGAGGTTAATGAGCAAGGAGTGGGCTCAGTCCCAGTAATTAATGTTTGGTACAATCTGCTTCTGTTCCCTCAAATTTCTTCTCTTTTTCTGCCTAGATCCCAACCACAAGTTCTAACTCCTTATTTATTTCCTTTTGAATATCTTTTTCAGATCCATCCTCTGCTGTTAGAATTGATTATGTTTATGACTCATCTTCCCCAGAATCTACCCTTCTCTATATTCCTTCCTGTTCCCTTGTTGAGTGAAATATATTTCTACACCCAATTCTATGTGTGTGCATTTTGCCCTACTTGTTCACTTCAGATAAAAATTAGGTTTAAGCATGTCCCACTTCATTCTTTGTTTGAACAGTCTTCTACTCATGCAATTCAATAATGAGACTATTATTCCTAAGTTTGTCTGTTCCCTTGTCCCATTGTGTATTCCTTCTTCCCTCCCTTTCCTTCTTCTTTTAAGATCATCAAAGCATAACAAAAAAAATTCCCAGATCCTCTGTTTTAACTCATTCTGTGACTACTGATGGAATTATGTTTCTGAGAGGATTCTTGTATCTCCTCATTTTAAGATAGAAAAAACTTCATCCTTGCTAGGTTACTCCAAATTATTCACTTTTATTTACTTAAATTTTTTTTCCTCTTAATTTCTGTGCTGTATTTCAAACCATCTACTGAACTCTTTCATCAAAAATGCTTGGAAGTCCTCTACTTTTTAAAGGTTCATTTACATACACACACACACACACACACACACACACACACACACCCTAGAATTATACTCAATTTTGCTACATAAGTTATTCTTAGTTGAAGTTCTATTTCTGCTTTTTGAAATATAGTATTCCACTGATCCACTACTCTATTTCTTAGCCAGTACCAAATGGTTTTGATGACCACAGCTTTATAATATAGTTTTAGATCTGGTACAGCTAGGTCACCCTCATTTGCATTTTTTTCCATTAATTCCCTTGAGATTCTTGACCTTTTGTTTTTCCAAATAAATTTTGTTGTTATTTTTTCTAGGTCAGTAAAATAATTTCTTGGGAGTTTGATTGGTATAGCACTAAATAAATAGATTAGTTTAGGTAGTATTGCCATCTTTATTATATTCGCTCGACCTATCCAAGAGCACTTGATATTTTTCCAATTGTTTAGATCTGACTTTATTTGTGTGGAGAGTGTTTTGTAGTTTTGCTCATATAGATCCTGACTTTCTCTTGGCAGATATATTCCCAAATATTTTATACCATCAACAGTTACTTTAAATGGAATTTCTCTTTGAATCTCTTGCTGTTGCATTTTGTTGGTGATGTGTAAAAATGCTGATGATTTATGTGGATTTATTCTGTATCCTGAAACTTTGCTAAAGTTGTGGATTAATTCTAATAGTTTTTTAGTTGATTCTCTAGGGTTCTCTAAGTAGACCATAATATCATTTGCAAAGAGTGATAATTTGGTTTCCTCATGACCTACTCTAATTCCTTTAATCTCTTTTTCTTGTCTTATTGCCAAAGCTAGCATTTCTAATACAATATTGAATAGTAATGGTGATAGTGGGCAACCTTGTTTCACCCCTGATCTTATTGGGAATGGTTCCTGTTTATCACCATAACATATGATGCTAGCTGATGGTTTTAAATAGATGCTATTTTAAGGAAAAGTCCATTAATTCCTATGTTCTCTAGTGTTTTTAATAGGAACGTATGTTGGATTTTGTCAAATGCTTTTCCTGCATCTATTGAGATTATCATATGTTTTTTTTGTTAATTTGGTTATTGATATAGTCAATTGTGTTAATAATTTTCTTAATATTGAACCATCCCTGCATTCCTGGTATAAATCCTACTTGGTCATGGTGTATTATTCTAGGAATAATTTTCTGTAATTTCTTTGCTAATATTTTATTTAAAATTTTTGCATCAATATTCATTAGGGAGATTGGTCTATAATTTTCTTTCTCTGTTTTTGTTTTACCTGGTTTAGGTATCAGTACCATGTCTGTATCATAAAAGGAGTTTGGTAGGAGTCCTTCATTCCCTATTTTTTCAAATAGTTTACATAATATTGGAGTTAATTGTTCTTTAAATGTTTACTAGAATTCACATGTAAATCCATCTGGTCCTGGAGATTTTTTCTTAGGGAGTTTATTAATGACTTGTTCTATTTCTTTTTCTAAAATGGGACTATTTAAGTAATTTGTTTCCTATTCTGTTAATCTTTTTGTAGATATTCCTCCATTTCACTTAGGTTATCAAATTTATTGGCACAAAGGTGGGCAAAGTAATTCCTGATTATTGCTCTAATTTCCTCTTCATTGGTGGAAAGTTCTCCCTTTTCATTTTTGAGACTAACAATTTGATTTTCCTCTTTCCTTTTTCTAATCAAATTAACTAGAAGTTTATCTATTTTGTTGGTTTTTTCATAAAACCAACTTTTAGTTTCATTTATTAATTCAATAGTTTTTTTACTTTCAATTTTATTAATCTCTCCTTTTATTTTTAGGATTTCAAGTTTGGTATTTGATTGGGGGTTTTTAATTTGTTCTTTCTCTAGCTTTTTTAGTTGCAAGCCCAATTCATTGATTTTCTCTTTCTCTATTTTATGGAAATAAGCATCTAGAGATATAAAATTTCCCCTTATTACCACTTTGGCTGTATCCCACAAATTTTGGTATGTTCTCTCATTATTGTCATTCTCTTGGATGAAATTAGTAATTGTGTCTGTAATTTGCTGTTTCACCCATTCATTCTTTAGGATAAAATTATTTACTTTCCAATTGCTTTTTGGTCTATTTTCTCCTGACCTTATATTACATGTGATTTTTATTCCATCATGATCTGAAAAAAAATACATAGGTTAGATTCACAGGACAAAATACTCAATGACAATAGTAATCTAGTGTTTGATAAACCCAAAGACTCCAGGTTTTGGAATAAAAACTCACTATTTGACAAAAACTTCTGGGATAATTGGAAACTAGTATGGAAGAAACTAGGCATTGACCCACACCTAACACCATATACCAAGATAAAGTCAAAATGAATTCATGATCTAGGCATAAAGAATGATATTATAAACAAATTAGAACAATGTAGGATGGTTTACCTCTCAGACCTGTGGAGGGGGAAGGAATTTGTGACCAAAGAAGAACTAGAGATCATCATTCATCACAAAATAGATAAGTTTGACTATATCAAGTTAAAAAGTTTTTGTACAAACAAAATAAATACAGACAAGATTAGAAGGGTAGCAGTAAACTGAGAAAATATTTTTTTACATTCAAAGGTTCTGATAAAGGCCTCATTTCTAAAATATATAGAGAATTGACTCAAATATATAAGAATTCAAGCCATTCTCCAATTGATAAATGGTCAAAAGATATGAACAGACAATTTTCAGATGAAGAAATTGAAACTATTTCTAGTCACATGAAAAGGTGCTCCAAATCACTATTGATCATAGATCAATGCAAATTAAGACAACTCTGAGATACCACTACACACCTGTCAGATTGGCTAAAATGACAGGAAAAGATAATGATGAATGTTGGAGGGGATGTGGGAAAACTGGGACACTGATACATTGTTGGTGGAAATGTGAACGGATCCAACCATTCTGAAGAGCAATTTGGAACTATGCTCAAAAAGTTATCAAACTGTGCATACCATTTGACCCAGCAGTACTTCTACTGGGCCTATATCCCAAAGAGACCTTAAAGGAGGGAAAGGGACCCACATGTGCAAAAATGTTTGTGGCGGCCCTTTTTGTAGTGGCAAGAAACTGGAAATTGAAAGGATGCCCATCAATTGGAGAATGGCTGAATAAATGATGGTATATGAATGTTATGGAATATTATTGCTCTGTAAGAAACGACCAGCAGGATGATTTCAGAGAGGCCTGGAGAGACTTGCATGAATTGATGCTGAGTGAAATCAGCAGAACCAGGAGAACATTATACACAGCATGTATATTCTGTGTGGATCATGGTTCTGATGGATATGGTTCTCTTCAACAATGATGTGATTCAAACCAGTTCCTATTGTTCAGCGATGAAGATAGTCATATATATCCAGAGAGAGGCCTGAGGGAACTGAGTGTGGACTACAACATAGCATTTTAATGCTTTCTGTGAATATTTCCATACATTTTGTTTTCCTTCTTAGGTTGTTTTTTTTTTCTTCTCTCTTTCTAGATCTGATGTTTCTTGTGCAGTAAGATAACTGTATAGATATGTATACATATATTGGATTTGTCATATAATTTACCCTATTTAGCATGTATTAGATTACCTGTCATCTAGGGGTGGGGGTGGGGGGGAAGGAGGGGAAAAGCTTAGAACAAAAAAAAGATTTTTTGCAAAAGTCAATGTAGAAAAATCACTCATATGTTTTGTAAATAAAAAGCTTTTAATAATAAAAAAGAAATATAGTATTCCAAAGTCTTCATTTATTTATTGTGGCTGCTAAATATTTATTGTATTGGCTTCTTAGTACTTGAATTATTTCTGGGTGCTTGATATGTTTTTTTCTTGAACCTGGGAGCAAATGATTTTTGCCATGATGTTTCTGGGAATCTTCATTTTGGAATTTCTTTCAAATAAATTGGTAAATGTCCTTGAAAGATAAATTTACTGGTAAATTCTTTCTATTTTCACTTAGCCCTCTGGTTCTAAGAGATCTAAGCAGTTTCCTTTTGTGGTTTTTTGAAATATAATGTTTGGTTTCTTTTTGTTAGCCATAGTTTTCAATTCAATGGTTCTCAAATTATCTCTCCTTGATCTATTTTATCAAACAATTTTTTTTAAAATTTGAAATAACTCAGACCTTTGTCATATATATGCATATATAAATGTCTACATACATACATACACACACACACATATATATACATACATACATGCACACAAATATAGGTATATATTAGTTGTTGTTGTCTCTTGGAATCCTTTGGTCCATTCTAATTTTTAAGTAGTCTTTTGCATATAAAAGGTTTATATTTCTTTTGGCAAGCTTTTTAGTTAGGCTTCTTCTAAAATTTTCATCCTTACTTCTGATTTCTTTTCCATTTTTTTCTCTAGTATTCTACTTTTTCAAAAATATTTAAAAATTTTTGCCTTATTTCTTTTAGCATTTTTAGTTGAATTTCTGTTCAAGTTGTATTTTCCTTTGAATCATTCTCTTCTTCTAATTCTATGTCTTGAATACCAAATCACCATAATAGTTTTTTGTTTGTTTATTCATTCTTCTAGCCTTCCTTCCCAGATTGGACCTTTGTATTGGGACCATGAAATTCCAAAAGGGACATCTGGATATTGCTTGGTTCTTTTTTGTAATCTTCTGCATCTTAATACTCTGGGTATTGAACACTTTTTTCTTCAATGACCTCAGACTAGATATCTGTAAACTTTCAATGAGTCAAAAGCTGTCTGATCCAGGGTAAAGTTTCAATTCTGCTCTCCTGGTTTGAACTTTATAAGCTTCTTACCCTGGTTTGTATCTGAGATGTAAGCAGAGCCAGCAGCAAAATAAGTACAATTACTAGAGTATTGTAAAGACAAATAACTATGAAAGACTTAGGAATTCTAGGACAATGATCGACCACAAAGACTCATGATAAAACATGCTCCCCACTTCAAGCTAGAGAGAGGTATTGGACTATGTGCAAAGTAAATTAGGTACATACACACACACAAACACACACACACATACATATATACACACCTATATACAAAATGCATTGTAATATACACATGTATTATATGTGTGTGTGTCTATAAAACACATTTTAATGAGAGAATTTATTTTGCTTGACTACATGTTTGTAGCATGTTTTCCTTTTCATGTTTTTTTCTATGAGGGGGAAGGGTGAAAAGATGTAGGAGCAAGTGAAAGGGAAGGAATTTGTTTTTTAAAATAAAATAAAACAAATTTTTTTAAGTGATCATTGCAAACTTTAGAGAGAGTAATTTTGGTTGGGTGATAAGGTCACTAACCAAAGATTACTAACCAGATTGCAGCAGAAGTAAGGTAAAGGTAAGAAAATGAAAATACTGATTATAGATTTTCTTCAAGGAGTTTAAATGAAAGAATAAAGAGAATTGTAGGATGATAATGAGAATGATAAGAAATTATGGTATTCAGTGATGAATTTTTAAGGATGAACAAAAGGCATGTTTTTAAGGAATCATAAGGTAACTGGTAGGTAGAGACTGAACATTAGAAGGAGAAAGGGGAAGATAATGATGGTACTCTGCTCACACTAAATCATTTAATAAAGACCATTGAAATCCTGAACAATTAATCAATCAACATTTCTTAAATGTCAATTGTGTTTTTGACACTTTGGTAGGCAATTAATAGGAAAAAGTGTAACCCTATGAGTTTGCAATCTAGCAGGGGAAGACAGCAGGGAAATAAATCATGACATATAAAATGTTTATAACATAATTGTCTAGGAAGGTATTGAAAGCTGGAAGTTTGGGGGAAACCTTAATAAAGAAGATCACCTTTCAGATGAATCTTGAAACTGTGGTTCCTCAGAGAAGACAAGGAAGAAGAGCATTCTAGTCGTGGTAGACATTCAAAGAAAAAGCAGAGATTGAAGTTGAAATTTTGTGTACAGAAGAAGGTGAGTTGAGCTTGACTATAGGGTTTATGGGGTGGGGTGTATGAAAAAGGCTTCAAAGGTAGGCTGCAGATGTGTTTTTAAGGGTTTCTAATTGTCCAATGATAGAATTTATATTTAATCTTTGCAGAAGTTGCTATTGAAATTTATGGAGTGGTAAATGACATGATCAAACCTGCATATTAGAAAAAAATAACTTTGTCAGCTGCATGGAAAATGAATTTGAATAAGAGTTTGGAGTTAGGGAAACTTGTTAGGATACTTTTGTAACAGTCCAGGTGAAAAATAATGATGACCTGGATTTGGGTGGAGACTGGGAGTTTAAAGATTTTATTTCTGTTATTTTTCAAAACTTATATTTGCTTTGAGTTGTAATGAAAATATATTTGTCTATAATATATAAATGCAAGGTGGAGCTTGCTGAAGGAAACAAAATAGTTGTTAGAACCATAAGAGAAGAGGTTAATCTATTGAAGCAATCTGCCAAAATTATACCATTCAAACAAGTTGGTGGAATCTCTTGAAATTGTGAATTTAGTCTTATTCATCTTTCAAGTTTGATTCAAATTATAGTTGTCAGAGTATTACAAGGCAAATGGAGACATACACCTTAAGGTATTGAGTAAGCCATTGTGGCCTAGAACCAAAATACATCCTAAGTGTAATTCACATGGTCCAGGTCAGCCTAGAATATCTCTACCAGTCTTCCTTACAGAATAATCATGAATACTGAATAAAAGCCCTTTGTACAAAAGACTGTTATAGTCTGGTTTACACTTTCACAATGGTTGTAAGTTAACTAGAATCTAAGATATGAACAGACATTTGAATTCAATGTTGTGGGTAGGCTCACTGAATTAGACCCAACAGATTTGTAAAATCAACCATTATAACTACAGTGTCCAAGTCAGGAAAGGAAAAAAATACTTCTATATTCAAGAATTATAGAGCCATAAAATGCAGCTTTAAAAAAAGAAAAAGATAAATACAATGGCCTAGATATAACATGTAGAATGTTTTCCTGAACTTAACCATTATGAAATAACTTACTAAGGAAAAAGTCATGCCTCAAGTCATCACTCTACATCAACATTATAAATTTAGAGACAGAAACAGAATACTATATCTCTTCAGACTATTGCTCTAAGATGCTCCATTTCTAAGTCAGCGTATGGAAAAAAGAAAAAAAACAACAACACTTAAGAAATTCTCTTCTCTATCTTTAACCAGATTAATGTTTGAGAAAGAAATTCTTTGAGGGTGGAGCCAAGATGGGGGAAGACATTGCCTGAGGTCTCTCCAGCTTCCCTGGGAATCAACACTATATCAACATTTTTTGAAGTGACAGAACCTACAATTATTCAAGAGGAATAATTTTCCAGCTAAAGATATATTGAAAGGACTTTAGGAAAGGTCAATTTCAATTGGGTAAGGGGGGACACGGCCCAGCAGGCACAGAGTGGGGAAGCCTAGAAAGGGGAGGCTTGTGGCAGGAAATCTAGCAGGAGGCTCTTAACCAAAATTCAGCAGCATTGGCTGCTTTGTCCTGGTTCAAAAGACCAGTGGATCAGCAGATAAACAGTGAGACCTTCAATACAACTACAGAAGACAAATTGTGACTCCAGCATAACAGGAGGGACTTGGCCAGGCTTACCCAGTCTGGACTACAGGCCCCAGTACAGTCAGTGAGAAATTCCTATCGCCTACAAAGGAAGCTCAAGGCAATCTCCCCTGTGCCCTAGGAGCAGAGTTCATCTTTTAAAAATGAGCAAAAATGTAGAGCACTCTGATCATAGAGAGCTACTATGGAGACAGGGAAGATCAGAACACAAACTCTGGAGAGGAGAGCAAAGGCAAAATGCCTTCAGGGGAAGCCTCAAAGTAGGAAATGAATTGGTCTCCCACTCAAAAGACTCTCTTGGAAGAGTTCAAAAAGGATCTGAAAAGAGAGATAAAAGAAAAATGGGGAAAAGAAATGAGAGCTATGCTGAAAAGTTATGAAAGTTTGGAGAAAAAAGCCAACAGCTTGACTGAAGAAAACAACTCCTTAAAAATTCATTTGGCAAAATGGAAAAAAAAATTCCGCAGAACAAAACAGCTCCTTTAAAAGTACAATTGACCAAATGTAAAAGGAAGTAAAAAAGCTAACTGAAGAAAATAATTAGAAGAAAATAGAATTGGACAAATGGAAGTCAATAAGACATCAAAAATCAGTCAAAGTTTTTAAAAATGAAAAAATAAAAGAAAATATAAAATTGGAAAAACAACTGATCTGGAAAACAGACCCAGGAGAGACAATCTAAGAATTATTGCACCTGAAAGCCATGATGAAAAAAAAATCCTGTTCCCCATTCATGATATTCCAATTTCCCTCACCTCTACTCTGTGACTCCTTCCTAGTATCTAGAGCACCTGTCTACTCCCCTCTACTTCTTGGAATGCCTCATTCCCCTCAAATCAGGTGCAATTTCCCTTTAGAGATATTTCCTAATTTTCCAAGTAATATCCCAACCCTATACCACTATGTGTTTATTTTGTACATATGCTGTGTATATTAATATATTAAAATGTCAAATCCTTTCCCTCCCCAATAGAAGGCAAGTTTCTTGAGGGCAGGAATACTTTAATTTTTCTCTCTGTATTTTCAGTCTCTAATATACCATCTGGAACATAATAATTTAATGAGTGCTTATTGATTGATTATTTTAAATTTTTATAAATTTTTATGATTCTTTAAATATACTTTCATTTCATCTGGAAAAAGTGATAATTTTGTTTTATTTTGAGCAATTTCTCCCTTACTTTCTTTTTCTTGTCTTATTGTGAAAACTAGAATTTCTAACATTATTTTAAGTAGTAAGGGTGATAATGTGCATCATTTTTTACCCTGAATCTTATTAGAAAGGTAGCTCATTTCTCTCCATTACACATAATGCCTGTTTTTGGATTTACATCAATGAAATCTACTCTATCAAGAAAAATAAATAATTTTGTAATAGAATCGGTGTTGAATTTTGTCAAAAGATTTTTCTTAAAGCATATATTGATAAAAATCATATAGTTTTCATTATTTGTTATATTACCATGGTTTTCTATTCTGTAGTCTTTCTTATGTTGATTCAACCCTGCACTCCTGATATAAATCCTACATGTTCATAGTTCATCTGTTCTTTAAAATATTTTCAATATCTAAAATTTTTCCTTCAACATTTATTAGGGCTATTGGTCAAGAAATTTATTTCTTTGTTTTTTTTTCCTCAGGTATCAAGCACATTTGTATCATAGAAAAAGCTTGGAAAGGTACCATTAAAATAACAAACAATTTATGTAGTTGGAATGGATTATTCCTTGAATATTTGATTTTAAAAAATCACTGGTGAATTTCTCACATGGCTCCACTTTTTCAGATTTTTCCATAATATCATAAGAACCTTATGCTCCTTTTTTTGTTAGAGTCCCAAATTTCCCACTCAAGTAAGTGAAACAAATGAAAAACCCTTTGAGACAAAATTAGTCTCAATGAATAATCAGTTAATAATAAAATAACAATCAATTTGTTAATTAGACTAGCTGACAAATTGATGATCAGTGGTTTCTCTGGGTAACCAAAGATGCTCAATGGGGACCCTGAAAGTTTTAATATTCCTTCTGAAAGGGAATTACCTTGATAAGTGAACATCAACTCTGATTGGTGGACATTTAATGAGGAGGTGGATTAAATAATTTCAGTTTCTCCTGCTGAGAATATGGTTTGATCATAATATTCAGCTGCCTCTTGCAATCTGGATAGGGGAACCCATCTCTATCCAGAACATTTTAGTTGGTATTCTCCTCCATGATCTGGGTCACCCCAAATGCTAATGGAGGGATACAAGAACAAAGGCTCTTTTCCCCAGATTAAGGACTCACACAGACTAGATCCTATTTATATTCTAAACAGAAATTAGGTCTTTTAGTTGGGTGGGATTTCCCTCAAGATTGAAGAACATGTTCTTTGAGGCTAAGAGTAATCTCATCAGTCATGTTCTTCAGAAACTGACTCCTTTGCCATTGAGTCTAAAAGCCTGAAAAGAAAAATAAATCAATAAAATAAGGGGTGAGGGGAAGGAAAAAATATATATAGTCTAATCACTAGCTATGTAAGAATAAGTCCAGATGTGAGAGTACTTTCCCAACAGTTATCTGCAGTATGCTTTATAGGTCACCAGATGGTGCTCTGTCTATGCTCCTGAATACTATATGTATTTCTAGATGTATGACATTAAATATCCCCACATTACATTAAAAATAATAATAATAAAAGGAAAATCACTACTTTCTGTTCTTAAGCTCCTGTATCCCTTTTTTTTTTTAATTTGGGGAGAGAATAGTGAGAAAAAGTCCCCTTATCATTTATGGCCAAGTAACTTCATTCATTCATAGAGAATGGGCTGTTTGCTTTTTGACCATCTTGTGATTTATGAAATCAAGTATTAACTGGTTTCTATGTGTTAGGCTCTGTGCCAGCTAAACCTGGAGATACAAATAAAAGCAGAAATAATGTCCCTGCTCTCAAGAAGCTGATAGTTTGTTGGGGAGATAACATGCAAGTAAATATGTACAAATAAGCTATAAAAAGGTAGGAACTGAAGATCACAGTCAGGAAAATGCCCATATGCGAGAAATACATGGTAAGGTAACTAATTTGGTGGCATAGAAAAATCAACTCTATGGAACTTTTAAATGATATACTGCAATGAAAATGTTGGCTAGGACCAATTCTACTTCCCTCCAACCCTTCTCTTAGCTAATATGGAAGAAGAAGAAAAAACAGTAATTGAGATTTTCAAAACACAAAGAAAACGGTGTGGTAAAAGGTAAACAACCAGAGAAAACAAGGAAGAAATGTCGGGCTGGTCTCATTTCTCATCCAGTGTCACAAAACCAGAGCCCTCTGTGCCAATGGGGCATCTCATTGATCAACTTCTTTCCAACTGTCCCACCACCTGCCTAACCCCTCCTATTTCACATTTATATAAAAAAGGTTAAGATTAGTATAGTTTAACTCTTCTACTAGTATGTCAGTGATCATGGAGTGAGGATTTCACATTCACAACCAACAGTCAAATTAAAGCTTATAGACAGGTTCCATTTCTATCTTCTTGATATCTGTTCTATACATTCTCTTCTTTCCATGCACCCTGAGGCATGAATCACCTCCTTCTGGCAATTTAGACACTAGAAGGCAGTAACTTTCTGGTCCTCCCTGCCACAAGCCTCACCCCACCCCAGTTCAGCCTCTACTCAAGTTGCTAGTTTGATTTTTCTGTTTTCTTTTTCTTTCTTTCTTTTTTTTTAATGAGACAATTGGGATTAAGTGACTTGCTCAGGGTCACACAACTATGAAGTGTTAACTTTTTTTTGATTTTGAACTCAGGTCCTCCTGACCTCAAGGCTGTTGTTCTATCCACTGCGCCACCTAGCTGCCCTGCTAGGTGCCCTAGTTTAATTTTTCTAAAGTATAAGTCTGACCATGTTACTCCTTTTCTCAAGAAACTCCAAGAGTTCCCTGTTTCTTCCAAGATTAAATATGAAATTCTCTGTTTAGTATTTAAAGTTCTTAGAGGAAAAAATAGGAAATAATTAACAGAGGTAAGCCCTTGAATGAAGAGACATTTTCTAGAGAAAAGCTTCTTTATACTTAAGCTGGTCTCCTAGAACCTGACAGAGCTTATGCTCTGCTAGCATAGCCTTTCAGCAGCCAGGGTCTCCTACATGTCAAGATATACCATTAGAGTTTGTGGAAGCCTTCTGCCATCTCCTGCTGAAAACCTAGTGGTCAGAAGGATGCTGATGGAATGGACCCCAATAGGGCTTTGTTTCTGCATGTGAAGCTGATTGCAGGAGGCATAAAAACAGGATGCTGTTGCTCATCCAGCCAGGTGTAGGAAGTTTGGGTCACCCTGACAGTTTCAAAGTCTGGGGCTCCAGCAGAGCCTTATTAGTTCCAACCAATAATTGAAAGGTTACCTCCCTTGAGAGGAGACAACTCTTGCCTTGTAAATATCAGGTAAACTTCTCAGAGCAGGGAATTCCCTGATACTACTTGATTGCTTTTATGATAATAAAGGTCCTTCCTTCCTCAGAGAAATTTGTCTGAATCTCTTGATAATTTTTACCTATTGAACCTGCTCTCCTACTGCAGATGAAGCTCCAAATTTCTAGATTGTGTGCATTTTTTAAAAAATCAGTGGGGACAAAGAGGACACACATTTCTTTCTGACCTCCTACTACTCTCAGACTAAATACAAAATCTAGCTTCTGAATTAGTTCTGGACTGGCAGAATCCAGGAATATTGGAACTGTAACAGATTACTAGCAGAAGATAATTTCGAAGATCACCAGAAAAGGTCTGTTTCAATCAGGCACAGAGGAAGATGGGCCAAGTACAAGCAGCTGAGCACAGATGCTGAGTGCAGGCAGCAAAGACCCAGGGCTGTGTGGGCTCCATAGGGCTGGGCAGACTCTGGGAGGCAGAGAATCTACCAGGAGGAATTCTACAGCAGTGTTGGCTACTCTACTCTGGCTACAAGCCAGTAGATCAGCAGAGAAATTATAAAACATCCAACACAAGCACAAAAGATAAATAATGAATCCTGCAATGCCAGAATCCCATGGGACCTGGTCATGTGCACCCAGCATTGGGAGTGAGTCAGCACTAATTCAGAGCAGGCAGTACTGACCTAGTGTGCAGCCACTGCCACTTGTAGAGAAAGCTTGGACAACCTCCATTGCCCTAAAAGCAGACCTTAATTTTTTTAAATGAGTAAAATAGCAAAGAGAACTCTGACCATAGACAGTTTTTATGGTGAAAGAGAACAAATTTCAAACTTTGAGGAGACTAAAAGCAGATCGTCTCCAGATGAAGCCCCTAAGGGGTATAAATTGCTCCCCATCACACGAAGCTCTTCCAGAAAAAACTATAAAAGATCTTAAAAGAGAGCTGGAAGAAAAATGAGGAAAGCAAATTAGAACTTTACAAGAGGGATTGGAAAAGGCAACACAGAAATTATCTTATATATTTGAATCAATTCTCTATATATTTTAGAAATGAGGCCTTTATCAGAACTTTTGAATGTAAAAATGTTTTCCCAGTTTATTACTTCCCTTCTAATCTTGTCTGCATTCGTTTTGTTTGTACAAAAACTTTTTAACTTGATATAGTCAAAATAATCTATTTTGTGATTAATGATGATCTCTAGTTCTTCTTTGGTCACAAATTCCTTCCTCCTCCACAGATGTGAGAGGTAAACCATCCTACGTTCAAGCCATCTTCCAATTGATAAATGGCCAAAAGATATGAGTAGACAATTTTCAGATGAAGAAATTAAAACCATTTCTAGTCACATGAAAAGGTGGTCCAAATCACTATTGATCAGAGAAATGCAAATTAAGACAACTCTGAGATACCACTACACATGTGTCAGATTGGCTAAGATGACAGGAAAAGATAATGATGAATTTGGAGGAGATGTGGGAAAACTGGGACACTGATACATTGTTGGTGGAACTGTGAATGGATCTAATCATTCTGGAGAGCAATCTGGAACTATGCTCAAAGAGTTATCAAACTGTGCATACCCTTTGACCCAGCAGTATTTCTATTGGGCTTATATCCCAAAGAGATCTTAAAGGAGGGAAAGGGACCCACATGTGCAAGAATGTTTGTGGCAACCCTTTTTAGAGTGACAAGAAACTGCAAACTGAGTGGATGCCTATCAGTTGGAGAATAGCTGAATAAGTTATGGTACATGAATGTCATGGAATATTATGGTTCTGTAAGAAATGACCAGCAGGATGATTTCAGAGAGACCTGGAGAGATTTACATGAACTAATGCTGAGTGAAATGAGCAGAACCAGGAGATCATTATACACGGCAACAACAAGACTATACAATTATCAATTCTGATGGACATGGTTCTCTTCAACAATGAGATTATTCAAACTAGTTTCAATTGTTCAGTGAGAAAGAGAGTCATCTACACTCAGAGAGAGGACTGTGAGAACTGAACAGCATAGCATTTTCACTCTTTTTTTCTGAGGCAATTGGGGTTAAGTGACTTGCCCAGGTTACATAGCTAGGAAGTGTTAAGTGTCTCAGACCAGATTTGAACTCAGGAGCTTCTGACTTGAGAGCTAGTGCTCTATCCACTGTACCAGCTAGCTGCCCCTACAGCATTTTCACTCTTTCTGTTGTTGTTGACTTGCATTTTGTTTTCTTTCTCAGGTTTTTTTTCTTCCTTCTTGATCTGATTTTTCTTATGCAACAAGATAACTGTATAAATATATATGTATATGTATATTGAATTTAACATATTAGGCTATCTCACATCTAGGAGAGGGGGTGGAGGAAAGGAGGGGAAAATTTGGAACAGAAGGTTTTGCAAGGGTCAGTGTTGGAAAAATTACCCATGCATGTGTTTTGTGAATAAAAACTTTAATAAAAATTTTAAAAATAAATTTTCTTGAAATTCTCTTGAACCTGGGGACACCTGTGACAAATAGCACAGAGATAAACAGTGAAGTGTACAGAAGAGAGAGGGAAGCATCTTTTCTGTTCTGTTCCAAGTCCTGGCATGAACTTTCTACTGAGTTGTGCTTCTCCATACTACCATATGCCACTACTGAAGAGCATTCAGCCGCACCTTACCTTACCTAGTAGAGAAGACTGCTTTGAGATTGCCAGAGTTTCCTATACTACTTGCCTAGAAGGCTTTTCAAGAAAGTGAGGAGACTGTGGGGGTGGGACATAAAGAGGAGGGAGGAGGATAGGGAGAAAATGGAGAAATGATTAGGACTCTTTTGTGTGTGTGTGAATTGAAGTCTGTATGTCTACTGAGCCTCCAGTATGTACATGGACTGTAATATATTGATGTTGGTGGGAGCAGAATATCAAACCTCCATAAACCTCCCCTCCCTTGCCCCTTTCTGTTCCTCTTTATTCCATTCAGAAAAGTCATCAGGTACGTTCTCAGAAAGGACAGTGGCCGCCACAGTGCAGCATTCAACAAAAGTGACAGCCCTAAGGCAAAATTATCATCAGAAGAATTAATGTCAACAGATTAGGGATGGTTTGTTGCTAACTTGGAGGGGAAATTGAGCCAACACAGAGTTGACAATAATGAAGCAGGAAAAAAATGGATAATTTTCAAAAATTTGGTGTATAGCACTTCATTTGTTCTGCTAAGTTAGAACACTTGAAAAGTGAGACTAGTTTGATGAAAATGATGGGAAAATTCAGAAACTGCTAAATGAAAAAAGAGAACTCCAGAAGGTATACCAATAGGATTCTTCATCTCTAACATGATTGTTAGAGATGTCTAAGAAGGCAGAATTTAATTCCATCAAAAGTAAAACACAAGCAAAACTTATAGATAAGCAGTATTCTTGGCTCAATAAGAAGGCAAATGAAATTCAGTTTTAAGTTGATAGCAAGGGCTTTTATTATACCCCAAAGGCTATTTATGGGCCAAAGACCTATGATCTGGCTCAACTACTCAGTACTGATGAAGTCACATTGATTAATGATAAGGACACTATCTGAGAGAGATGGGCTAAACACTTCCATAGTGTTTTCAAGAGATCATCATCAATCAAGGCTAAAGTCATTGAGCATTTATTTCAAATTGAAGTTAATCCCTCCCTAGCTGAAGTTCCACCTGAAGAAGTTTTGAATGTTATCAGACTCCTTTCATGTTTGAAAGTACTTGGTGCTGATTCTATTCCAGCTGAGATTTACAAGGTAGGAGATCCACTGCTCACACAAAAACTGACTGAAATTTTGAGTTATGTGCAAGAGCAGGTTATCCCCCAGGAGTTCAAGGATGCTTTCATTGTCCATCTCTATAAAGATAAAAGGAATAGATTGTCCTGTAACAATTACAGGGAGGTCTCTCTCTTAGTTTTTGCTGCAAGATTCTTGCCAGAGTCCTCCTCAATAGACTGGTCCTTCTTCTGGAAGATGCTCAACTGCTTGAGAGACAGTGTAGCTTGAGAAAAGTTAAGGACCATCTAAAGAAGAGTCAGCTCTGGATGGAAAAACATAGCTCTTGAGAGGGAAAGAACTCAATTCACTGCCTTTCCCTTGGTGTCTTTGAGAGAAAGGGGAGGGTTCTCTTTCCTCCTCTCTTCAATCAGCCATTCTGTATGTTATGGAAACTGGTAGGAGACATTGCACCCAGAATGGAAGAGAGGCAGTGATGGAGGCAGTTCTAAAGCAAATGATCCCTGGCAATAAAGTGAATAGTCTAGTAATTCAAGAGAGAATTAGCCTTGGCAGTGGGGAACCAAGTTGCATGGAGTTTATCTGAGCTCCCTGCCCAAAAGTATCATGTAAAACAGAAAGTAGTCTGAAGGGAAAAGAAAGAAGCACCTACTATGTGTTCAGTACTGTGCTAAGCATTTTTTACAAACATCTCATTTCATCCTCACAATAACTCTGTAAGGTGGGTACTATTATTTGGATATTGGGTTTTTCCATCCTCTTCCACCCCAGTTTTGAGCTTTTTTGTCTATTGTCTTTCCCCCATTAGATTGTTTTGTTTTTCATATGGTATCCACAGTTCTTAACCTAAGGCTTGTCAAATAGTATGTGACTTAATAAATGTTTATTAGCTGATGGAGTGACAAGTGTGTTTTTCTTTTGAAAAAAAATTATTTATTTAAAACAAATACAAAATTTAAAAAAGAAAAACAGAAAAAGAAAAAATGTCCATGTGCACAAAAGAATGTATGAGAGGATTTAAAATATGAAATGATAAATTTCTACTTCAGGAATGCCTATATAATAAACACAGCACATTGTGTTCAAAGCTGTTCATCTTTTCTTTGCTTCCTTGTAGGTTTTCTTTTGTTATCTGCTATGCACTTTTTACTTTATTCTTTTTTCTCACCCCATCTATACATATATAGAGATATCTATATTTACACATATACTTCCATGTAAGACCATACTATGCTTGTTTGTCCTCTGTTTATCTGAAAGTGGATATCATCTTTCATAACTTCAAGTCTTTCCATATTTTTCTAAACCTACCTACTCATCATTTTTATACTACAATATTCCAACCTTAAACTATCTAGTTATTTTAGATAATCTAAAACAATATTGATTAGTAATTCTAACATATAATACAATTTCTCAATTTTTCTCTTTTAATTAAATCTATTTTAGCTTTACCTTTGACTGAGAGCAATGATTACTATCCCTGCTTTTTTTTCTAACAAATTCTATTCCTGATCGTTATTATATAGAGAGATAGATAGAAATGTAGATATATTATTTCCCAATCCTGTTAACTCCTCTGCTTTATTTCTACCATAATATTGCCTTGTTATTACTTAATCTATCCCCCTCACAGGATCCCTCCCTGATCCTATCCCCAGACCCTTTTCCTTCCTCTTTATCCCATTCCCATAAATTTACACACCTTAAACCATTCTGCTTAATCTCCACATCTTTCTATACACTCCCTTATCCGGTTCCCTCCACTTTCTTATTTCTTTTTAAATTTGGAAGACATGTCCATACATACGTATATACATACTTGTATATATATATCTGTGTATAGATATATGTGTGTGTATACACAAACACACATGCACACACATACACACATAGAGTTCCTTCTTTAACCCATTTCTGATGTGAATGATTCCAGACTACCAGCTCTTCTTCCCCAACAAATTCCTCTGTGTCAGTTATTCCTCTCACACTTCATTTCTTTTTTTTATTTTTAAAGCTTTTTATTTTTCAAAACATATGCATGGATTATTTTTCAACATTGACCCTTGCATAGCTTTGTGTTTCAGATTTTCTCCTTTTCCCCACCACCATCTCCCATACATGGCAAGCAAATCAATTATATGTTATACATGTTAAGATATGGTAAATCCAGAAGGCAAAATACTCCTTGAAACAATCCACCGATCACCTCCTGAAAGAAACCCAAAAATTAAGTCCCCCAGAAATATCGTGGCTAAATTCCAGAACTATCATACCAAGGAAAAGATATTACAAGAAGCCAGAAAGAAACAATTTAAATATCGGGGAGCTACAATTAGGATCACACAGGACCTAGCAGCTTCTACTTTGAAGGATCGAAGGGCCTGGAATCAGATATTCCGAAGGGCAAAGGAACTTGGATTACAGCCAAGAATAAGTTACCCAGCTAGAATGAGCATTATCTTCCAGGGAAGAAGATGGTCTTTCAATGATATAGGAGAATTTCACCTATTTCTACTGAAAAGACCAGAACTGAACAAAAAATTTGATCTACAAACACAGAACACAAGAGAAACATAAAAAGGTAACAAGAAAAAATAACTCTTGAGAACTATATTTATGTTATAGATACTTATAGAATGAGGGTTGATTTTATGAATTGATTATTACATTATGATTATGATATGATTACTGTGATTTTATGATTATTATCATATGATTACTGTGATTTTATGATTATTATTACATGTTTATTGTGATTTTATGAATCTTATGATATGATAAACTGAAAAAGAAATTAGAGGTAGAAAAGGGATAACACTGGAAGAAGAGAAAAAGGAGGTAAAATAAGGGAAATTACATCTCATGTAGAGGCAAAGAAAACCTATAATGATTGAGGGGAGAAAAGGGAGGGGAATGAGAATTGGGTTAATCTCCATCTCATCAGTTTTGGCTCAGAGGGAATAATAGACGTACTTATAAGGAAACTGGAGGGAAAGGGGGGAAAAAGGGGGTGGGTGGGGCTCTAAAGGGGAAGGATTGTTTGAGGGAAGTGGTTTTCAAAAGCAAAATAGTAGGGAGGAGGGAAAGGGGATAAGAAAGAGAAAAGCATAAGTTAGGGTAAATAAGATGACAGGAAATACAGAATTAGTTATTTTAACTGTGAATGTGAATGGAATGAACTCTCCCTTAAAGCAGAAGCAGATAGCAGAGTGGATTAAAAACCAGAATCCAACAATATGTTGTATACAAGAAACACATCTAAAACATAGAGATACATACAGGGTGAAGGTAAAAGGCTGGAGCAGAATCTATTATGCTTCAGGTGAACAAAAAAAAGCAGGGGTAGCAATCCTGATCTCAGACCAAGTAAAAGCAAAGATAGACTTCATTAAAAGAGACAAAGAAGGAAATTATATCTTCCTAAAGGGTACCATAGATGATGAAGCAATATCAATACTAAACATATATGCACCAAGTGGTATAGCATGGAAATTCCTAGAGGAAAAGTTCAGAGAGATGCAAGAAGAAATAGACAGCAAAACTATAATAGTGGGGGATCTCAACCTCCCTCTCTCAGAACTTGATAAATCAAACCACAAAATAAATAAGAAAGAAGTTAAGGAGGTAAACAAAATGTTAGAAAAGTTAGGTATGATAGATCTTTGGAGGAAATTAAATGGAGACAGAAAGGAGTTTACTTTTTTCTCAGCAGTCCATGGAACTTATACAAAAATTGACCATGTGCTAGGACACAAAAACCTCAAAATCAAATGCAGGAAGGCAGAAGTAATAAATGCATTTTTTTCAGATCATGACGGAATAAAAATCACATGCAATATAAGGCCAGGAGAAAATAGACCAAAAACCAGTTGGAAACTAAATAATTTTATTCTAAAGAATGAATGGGTGAAACAGCAAATTACAGACACAATTACTAATTTCATTCAAGAGAATGACAATAATGAGACCACATACCAAAATTTGTGGGATACAGCCAAAGCGGTAATAAGGGGAAATTTTATATCTCTAGATGCTTATTTGCATAAAATAGAAAAAGAGAAAATCAATGAATTGGGCTTGCAACTAAAAAAGCTAGAGAAAGAACAAATTAAAAACCCCCAATCAAATACCAAACTTGAAATCCTAAAAATAAAAGGAGAGATTAGTAAAATTGAAAGTAAAAAAACTATTGAATTAATAAATAAAACTAAAAGTTGGTTTTATGAAAAAACCAACAAAATAGATAAACCTCTAGTTAATTTAATTAGAAAAAGGAAAGAGGAAAATCAAATTGTTAGTCTCAAAAATGAAAAGGGAGAACTTTCCACCAATGAAGAGGAAATTAGAGCAATAATCAGGAGTTACTTTGCCCAACTGTATGCCAATAAATTTGATAACCTAAGTGAAATGGAGGAATATCTACAAAAATATAGATTGCCCAGATTAACAGAAGAGGAAATAAATTACTTAAAGAGTCCCATTTCAGAAAAAGAAATAGAACAAGCCATTAATCAACTCCCTAAGAAAAAATCCTCAGGACCAGATGGATTTACATGTGAATTCTACCAAACATTTAAAGAACAGTTAACTCCAATATTATATAAACTATTCGAAAAAATAGGGAATGAAGGACTACTACCAAACTCTTTTTATGATACAGACATGGTACTGATACCTAAACCAGGTAAAACAAAAACAGAGAAAGAAAATTATAGACCAATCTCCTTAATGAATATTGATGCAAAAATCTTAAATAAAATATTAGCAAAGAGATTACAGAAAATCATTCCTAGAATAATACACCATGACCAAGTAGGATTTATACCAGGAATGCAGGGATGGTTCAATATTAGGAAAACTATTAACATAATTGACTATATTAATAACCAAACTAACAAAAACCATATGATAATCTCAATAGATGCAGAAAAAGCATTTGATAAAATTCAACATCCATTCCTATTAAAAACATTAGAGAGTATAGGAATTAATGGACTTTTCCTTAAAATAGTCGGTAGCATCTATTTAAAACCATCAGCTCGCATCATATGTAATGGTGATAAACTGGAACCATTCCCAATAAGATCAGGGGTGAAACAAGGTTGTCCACTATCACCATTACTGTTCAATATTGTATTAGAAATGCTAG